>JAGFNQ010006012.1:116368-494405 GCA_024364735.1 Boesenbergia rotunda
GTAGACTTGAACAAAGCATTTAAGCTCTCCACACAATTCGTGGTAAGCATTCTGTACCTTCTCCCTGTAAAGTGTGCATTTGCCCACCTTTTAGGGTCAATGTTGTGAAGCCACTTATGGGCAACTGGATGTTTTTCAAGCATTGTCTGCATTATCATATCATATTGGAGTGTTGTGTTGGCTCGTGCTGCTGCCCAAAACAAACCTACAGCAGCTCTACTCCCAGTATCAGTTACCAAATTACAACACATGTGGTGGCAACAAAAGGCATGATGCGCGTTTGGGTAGACTTTTCTAACTGCTGATATAATGCCCCGATGTCTATCTGATACTATGGTGATTGAGTGATCATCGACACCAAAGAACCTCTTTGTATGCTCCAAAAACCACTCCCATGCAGACCCACATTCAACTTCAGCTATTGCGAAGACAACTGGAAGAACATTGTCATTACCATCAATCGTCGTTGCAATCAACATTACTCCCGGAAACTTTCCTCTTAGGTGTGTGGCATCAATTCCGATAAGTCTACGCAAATAAGACCTGAAAACCCTTCGGCAAGCACCAAAACCCCAAAAACACCGCTGGAACTGATTGTCACCATTCCTGCATAGTGCCACATACGTTTCAGGATCTCTAGCTCTTAACTCACGCAGATATTGTGGAAGATCTCTATAAGCCTCATCATAATCTCCAACAACCTTTTTCAATGCTTTCTCCCTAGCTATGTATGCTTTTCTGTATGATATGGTCACTCCAAATCTAGCTTTAATATCTGATATAATCATACTTGGTTTGTATTGTTCATTATGAAGAAATTGCTCTTCAACAAAAGAAGCAACAAATGATGAAGAGCATGCATGATGATCAGCACTTTCCCTAACAGTTCCGCATTGGTGCTCCTTTATATATTTTGTAACAGTGAACTCTACTTCCCCCCTTGCTACTACTCTCCATGTACATGGTTGGTTGAAGCACACTGCTTTAACTCTATTTTTTCGGGTGTCAACTGGGTTATATCTCATATGCTTAATCATGGCATGTTTGACAAGTGCATTCTTGAATTCTTCTCTAGATGGGAATATCTGCCCCACAAAAAATTCATGCCCATCTCTTGCCTCTAACTCTCCAATTGGCCCAGCAAGCAATCGAGAATTTAAAATATAAGGATCTTCAGCTAATGGAAACTCCTCCTCTAAGTCACTGTACTCATCTGGGGGGAAATCATATTCCTCAATCTGCATATCATCGGCTTGGAATTCTAGTACACTTGTAATGGGTTCTAATTCATTTGCATTCCGGATTTCAATTCCTTCCTCCCCACTCCAAGTTGCCTCAAAGAATTCAACAACTCTTGAAGAAGAATTCAAACCCTCACCTTCTATATTAGTTGCTTCTTCATTTAGATCAATTGCCAAATTCCTTGTAATTTCTGATCCATTCCCCGTGACAGCATTATCATCAAGAGTATTCCATATTTCGGAGATAATTTCGTCAACATCATTATCATCCCTGAAAAATAAATTAAAATTACATTTAGCAAACTTTGAAAAACATAATCAAGGACCTAGGAAGGCCCAAACCTCTAACCTTGCTGAAAAACCCGGAAATTTTCCCACTTGAGGCTCATCCTCGGCCTGAAATGGAGGTATTCAGGCCCAAACTGGGCCTGAATTGAAGTGATTTCAGGCCCACCCTAGCCCTGCCAATTTTTTATTTCAGGCCCTCCATTGGGCCTGAAATGTTTTTATTTCAGGCCCACGGTGGGCCTGAAATAAATCATTTCAGGCCCACGGTGGGCCTGAAATCATTTTATTTCAGGCCCACGGTGGGCCTGAAATGATTTATTTCAGGCCCAGTGGGCCTGAAATGATTTATTTCAGGCCCACCGTGGGCCTGAAATCATTTTATTTCAGGCCCACCCCCTTGTGCCTCCCAGGGCCTGAAATCACAGGGCCTGAATTATATTGATTCAGGCCCTCCCAGGCCCTCAAATCCAATGATTTCAGCACCTGTAAGGACCTGAAATCTTTTCATTTCAGGCCCTGGGAGGACCTGAATTTTTTTTTTTTCAGGCCCTAGGTGGACCTGAATTCATTTTTTTCAGCCCCTGCCAATGCCTGAAAACAACATATTTGATTCACTCCTAGGGCCTGAAATCTAATGATATCATGCACTCCTAGGGATTTAACTCCTTTAATTTCTGGCCCTTCTAGGGCCTGATATGGTAATATATCATCCCTAGGTCGAATTCAAGCATTTTTTTATCTTCATTTTAACAAATTTCACAGAGCCTTATTATGTAATCATATCACCCTTAGACTCCTCCAAACATACAAATTCTAGTAAGAGTTGATAAGTATAAAACCAGGTCTGATACAATATCAAAGATGACAATCATACGTACATTACTATTTGTATTTGTTACCAATCTGTTGCTTGCTTTTTCTCCTTCAACACCTATCTTCCTCAGCTGCCTTGATCAATTGAGTTGTGCAAAGTCGGAGTATATACGTACCCTCGTGATGATTCGACTTTTGCAAGTTAGTATTATATATATAGGCTGAGAATATTTCCACTACCTTGCCATCCGAACCACAAAATTCTTATTTTACTGCAAAAGTGGTTCGGATGTCTCGAAAATGGTAATGGAAAAGGTGTATTGTGGCGCCAAGGGTAGAATAGGAAGTTCACTTAAAGGGCTGCGCCCTTTGGTAAAATAGAAACCATGGGACGCCCTTTGGTAATTACGTATTGTTAGGGACGCCCTTTGGTAAATTGCCGAAAATTATAAGTTGTAGAAGTTTTTAGAAATATGATCCACTTATTTTGAAATTATTTGCAAGAGTGTCATCAGAAAAATAGTTGTGAAGCTTGATGTTTGATCCAAGCTTGTGACGTGGGCTACCCTTAGCATTAGAGATTATTCATTAATTTGGGTTTAATTTGGGAATGATCCTAAATTGAATTTAATCTCAATTACTCTGAGTAGTTGGGAACGGATCATTTAATTAGGTTTAATTAATGATTATAGTATTAGGATCAACCCAAAATTGATTTAGGGATTTGATTAGTTACTTACTACTTGTGTAAATAGTTAAGATTATACCTATGATACAGGACACTGATTTGCGGTGTAGACGCCTGGACGGGAGATTCTCTCTATTTACGGATTACTTTGGAGGCGGATACCTTTTGACTTATGTTTACATATATTGTTATATTTTTATATATAGTTTGTTATGGATAGTAATAGGTTTATACTTTATATTTGTCATTATATATCTCTACTTGATATCTACTATTTGACCCTTGAGATTATCCCAGTTTATTTCCATACAGTCTTGATGTTTGATATTTTTGCACTGTAGCATATATGTGTATAGGAGTAGTGGTATGTTACCTTGTACTCAGCATTAATTGACCGGTAGTTGTACCTTGCATGTATATCTAGTAGTTTTTTTTTGTAGATAATGATGTATGATTTAGACCTCTACATGTCGTATAGTTCTTTATTGAGACTTTTAGGTAGATGTTGTATGCATTAGTGATATACATCATCCCTACATTATTACATAGCTAGTGACCCAGGGCTCCCATATGGTGGAGATGGGTCGTCAGTTTATAATTTGCAGACACAACCACTCAGGGATAGTTACTATCGGAGAATGCGTACAGTTGCCCTATTGAGACTCCGCTCGATCACTCTTGGGTAGTGGTTCCAGAGTGTGGTAGCAGTCAGGGACCCCTCCAAGTGTGTGTGATGTTGCTCTGTGTTACTCCGCTCAGTTGCTCATGGGTAGTGGTACCTAAGCGTTGTAGCAAGTAGGGGTCCCTCTCTTTCCGGTGATACGAGGAGTTGAGAGAGTTATCTCTTCCATATAACATGGGGTAGGAGGGTCTACTCTACCAGCATCCTGTCTACTCGGTCACTTAGGAGCAGTGATGACAGAGTGTGTACATTTGTCATAACCCTACTCTTAGATGAGTATTTTCCGCCAACATCCTCACTTACGACCTATGATGATGGCTGACTGGAGGCAAGGGTAACCATATCATTGCATCATATATATGATGCATAGATTGCATTTGCTTGTGCTTATTGTATTTGTTTGACATATCTATACAAGTGGTAATATACATTCAGTCCAGTGACCTTACATTGTTCGCAGGGTATTAGGTTGTAGGATCTTGCATAACACTTTTGGTACTAGCTCAGGTGATCTTGTATTATTCGTATGGTACGAGTTTGTCGCAAAGAGGTGTTGAGGGTTATTGACCTACATACTTTCGGGATAGACTGACACTGGTATGCCTCATTTATTCAGCATTTTAGTTATACATTTTCTACTACTACACTTGAGACGGTGTCAGCTTAACTCTTACTGCTAGTATAATTTACTATGCATATATGTTTATATACCCGTTGAGTCCATCTGAACTCACCATCGTTAGTTTTGTTTCTATTTCTTTCAGGATGATGATCATCTAGAGTGTCCCAACCAACAATCCCTTTCCCTATCAGGATGACTTCGATTGGTTTTATATTTCTATAGTTTTTCCCTTGGTGTATTCTTTCGTGTTATGTGGTCTTGTATTTATGTTGTGACTGTGTTTGTATGTATGTGGGCTCCTAGAGGGCATATATGGTTTTGTTTATCATAAGTCGAACCGGTCCGCAATCCAGGTATGTCTTGGTATATTTTATGTCATGTTTATCTTCTTTTATATTGTCTATACCAGCTGTGTTAGCTGAGGTAGTTATAGGTCGTGAGGGCCTTTTTATATTAGTTTTATATTATTCGTCGTATAGGAGAGGTGTTGTCCGATTTTTATTGGACACCATTATCTTTTTCTATCAACTATCATAGGATTATGAACGAGCTAAATTTTATGCTATTTAAAATTTTTCATAAAATAATCGAATAAAATTAAATTGAATTTAAAATAAATTAAACTGGTGAAATAGTTATTCAATTTTAATTTATTTATTTTTCCCTATGAATTTGAATTTGATTTATTTAGATTTTATTTAGGTTGTTTAATTGGTGGAAGTTTTTATATTTTAAACTTATTTGTTTAATTATATGAATTTGATATTACAAACTTATTTTTGATTTTAAGACCCTCTTTGTTCATTTATAAATTTAATAAAAAATTTATTAATGAATATTACTCAATTTTTTAGACATTATCCATGAATCTCATTTATAAATAGTTTATAATATTTATTCATAAATATTAAAATTTATTCATTTAATTTAATGAATCATTTAAATTTATTTAAATAATTGACCATCAATATATATACAATTTTATCTAATTAAATATTAAATTTATTTATAAATGTTTGGTTCCGTACTGTGTATTAAAAAGGCGTTATGACTTTAAAATGGGTTGTGCCGATTTTCCTTGTTATATTGTTAAACTAAATACGTTATATTTATTACTAAATGCCGTTATATTGGATTTCGGTCAGTAATTTCAATTCCGTGGACTCGAATTCTGTGCAGAGCAATCATTGAAAAAGTAGAAATCATAGTGAAGCATGATGTGATATTTTATATTTTCACGTTTGATTATTACTTAGACATCATCGGCGATCTTCGACAATCGTCCCGAATCAAACTATATCCTAGGGTACACGATGAATCCGTCGAAAATCATACATATAAGATGACACGTCATTAACTATGATTTTCACTCACCCAGTTATTATTCTTCTATTTAAATCTCTCCCAACTCACATCCGCCGGTACCCAGCCCGCTCCGCACCATGGCCTACTTCACTTCGGCGCTCGCGTTCGTCGCGCTTCTACTATGGAGGCGGATCACCGCCGATGACCCTCAGACCAGCCTCATCCTGAACTCCTGCAGCTTATACAACGTGACCAACACCACCGCTTTCGCCGCCACTCTCAACCTCACCTTCGCCGACCTCCACTCCACCATCTCCTCTGCTGCTCCCGGCAGCTCCTCCTCTCACTTCGCGACCGCGCGGATCAACGACCCGCTATTCTACGCCCTCTTCCAGTGCCGCGGCTACCTCTCCACCGCCGACTGCCTCACTTGCCTCTCTGCCGCCGAGGTCCATATCCGCAGCTATTGCGGCCCCGCCACTGGCGCCCGCGTCGTCTACGACGGGTGCTTCCTCCGCTACGAGAGCACTCCCTTCTTCGACCAGGGCACGGGCCTGGGGAACGGCAACAACTGCGGTAAACGCAACTCGACGAGCGGGTTCGCCGCAGCGGTTCGGCCGCTGTTGGAGGATTTGAGCATTGCCACGCCGAGGACTTCGGAGTTCTTCGCGGCGGCGGAGAGGGACGGGGTGTTCGGGATAGCGCAGTGCGTGAATACGGTCAGCGTGGAGGGGTGCGGGCAGTGCCTGACGACGGCGGTGAATAATGCAGAGTTGTGCCTTCCGTTGGCTGAGGGCCGGGCGATGGACACTGGCTGCTTCATGAGATACTCCAACGAGTCCTTCTTCCCCACCAACCAAACCATGGATTTATCCCCTTTCTTGAATTCAGGTGAGCCAAGTCGTAGTTATGGTTTCCGCTTGGGCCTTTTTTTTTCCTTCTATTTTCTTACTCTCTTCCAGATAAAAATGCATTTTTGTGTGTAATTATGGTACTAATTAAGCTATGGATTTGGTTCTGGAACAGGGAGATCGAACAAGCGAAGGGCCATCATTTGGGGAGTCGCTGGAGGAGTCGGCGGCCTGTTGCTTCTCCTAGGGCTTGTGACACTTCTGTGGATGAGGAGACCCAAAGATCGACAAGGTCGAAAAGGTTCGTGAATCCAATCTATTCTCTACTCACCTGAAAATGTAAGGTTAGAATTCTTTCCAGGGAACTAACGAGTATTAAGTTATGTTGGGAGATATGTATGTGTTGATCCAACAACCTGAGTTCGGTTAGTCAGCTCGACGATGAATCTGCTACTCGGCAACGTGGATCTTATCTCGTTTATATTCTTAACACACCCTTTTGGTTATCGAGGCACCCCTTTGATAATAGACATATCCTTCTTAGTATCATCATCATTGACTTTGTCTAGTTGGTCGTCAAGTTATCCCTTCGGATATCAATATTTATCCTTATGGATAAGAATGTTAAGGTCGTGGTGACTGCAAGACCTTCTTTCTTTAAGACGGTATTGCTCCGCTCAAGTGTTTACGGTTGAATGACAATCGCCTCCCAAAGAAACAACAACCTACATCTCGAAAGAACACTTCAAATTTTGAATTTTAATGAACTTTCAAAGCCTTGTAACTCTATAGAGAGGAGAGGAAGAGAGAACTAAAGAGGAAAAGTCACAACTTAAGTGTTAGAGTAAGTTGAGGAGAAAGAGTGAGGTTCTATTTATAGGGACAAATGATTTCTCCCAAAGGGTGAAGAGACACTTTTAATTGGTGAAAAGACATAAGTGTGTCTTTTAGAAATAAAAGACAAAGTGTGTCTTTTAGAAATATCATGAACTCAATTATTCAAATTAATTGAGTTAACTATTTTAATTCTGCATATTCAGCCGCATATATGAATTAATTTATTAATTATTTAATTAATGAATCATTCTCACTAATTAATTGATTAATTTTTCTCCATACGACAACCACATATCATAAATTAATTTTGATTTCTTTACCTCTCAATTGTTCCACTTATATTAACATTCAGATATAATCGAGTTAGCATTCGTGTATTCACATTCATGAATCCAACTTGTGTGTGAGCTAATACTTTCGTCTGATCATATCGGGTTAACTTTTTTTCCTTATTCAAATAATCTTAGATATTAATTTCTCATTCGAGGAATTAGTTTACAACGATCTACTCGTGAAATAGCTATTCATATGAAAACTAATTTTCTAACAAGTTCTACAAATCATTCTTTTTTTTTGTATGATAAGTGGAAGAAAGACCAACTTTTAGCAACATATTCATTCTCTTCATAAATTAATGTGATGGTTCTTTAACTACTAACAACCATGTTTCATCAGTAGTTCCATTGACATTGGTGTTAATCATCTCCTTTTTTCTTGCTGAAACAAAACTCGAATGCTATTATGTCTATAGTCGATGGCATCATTTGTTTGATTAAATATTGGTAGAATAACGGAGGTATAGTTGACAAAAGGACTTCTCATTAATGTTTGAACTAATCCTCTTAAACGAACCCTTTTGGCCTACTTTTCTGCATTATTTGAGAGTTTAGAGGCTTTAAAATACATCATCTTTCAAATTTTGTATATATGGATATAACATGAGGGCGCTTAACCATGAACTCTGATAAAATCTTTTGAGAAGAATAAGCTTAACATTCTTGTCAGGTTCAAGGTTGTCTCATCTAGAGACCTCACTTAATTTCTGTTATTGACCCGAAGTTCGATAGTGAGTTGAACTTCATATCATATTATTTCTAATGGCTTAATCATTTGATGACCTAGACCATTGTCATATTTTAATCTGACCATATAGGAGTCAACTATTTGGGGTTAGCTATATGGATCTTATACCTCTATTAAACACTATGCAAGTTTAATTATACCACTTGTGATATATTTGCGGCTAGAAAAAATTGAATAGAAGACTGAAATAGGACATGACAGGCTGAAATGCATTTAACAGGATTGTATTTATTGAAAAAATTTGTATTACCACGTTGAAACCAATTATAATTCATCTGGTCTTAATAAAAATAGAAAGGATATTAGCTTGTCATGTCAGTCTTCTATTTCTCTTCATGCTAATGATTTTCAGTTGTGTGAAGTTCTAGTTTTTTTTCTTATGCAACATGAACCACGCTTGACATTTTATGTTTTGTATCCAAGTAATTTCTCATGAGGTGATCTTTGTGCAGGCGATATATTAGGGGCAACTGAGTTACAAGGTCCATTAAATTTCCGTTACAAGGATCTAAAAAAAGCTACAAATAATTTCAGTAAAGACAGTAAATTAGGAGGAGGAGGTTTTGGTGATGTGTACAAGGTGAGACCCATTAAGTGTTTACAATGTTCTGTTTTTGATGAATCATGTACCAGATCTGGAAACTTGGGTAAAGTTTTAAGGTTTTTCTTCTGTTGTCAATAATTGTGATGGCATAGTTGAAATACATAATTGCCCAATGCTAAAAGAGTCAGTTAAGATACGCTGACAGTTTTAATTTTCACAGGGTATACTGAAAAATAGGAAAACAGTTGCAGTAAAGAGACTAGCAATTGCTCAAATTAGTAGGGCAAGAGCAGATTTTCAGACCGAAGTGAAGCTCATTAGCAATGTTCACCATCGAAACTTAATTCGTCTGCTTGGATGTTCTAGCAAAGGCAAAGATTTTCTTCTTGTCTATGAGTACATGGCAAATAGCAGCCTTGACAAATTCATATTTGGTAATTTCTTAATTTCAACATACAAACACCTTGCGTCTTACTTTGAATGCCTGCTTCATTATTAAATGGATTGAGTCTGGGTTTTCATTTTCTTTGTGCTTTCTATTTAACCAATAGGCACACAAGTCCATTAAAGTTAATTTGTGGTTTCTCACCTTTGTTTATTGTTACTGTTTTGATAAATAAGAATCACTGAAACACACATCCAATCAATACATGCCTCACTCATTGGCGGTCTTTGTAATATCTTGTGCTTTGTAGGTCTCTAAATTTTCAACATATGACGGTCTTCTTAAACCAATTTACTATGCAAGAATCATGCTGATTGTGAGACAACATTAGAAAGAAGAGAGGCAAAAATAGACTAAAAGATGCATCAAATTTCTTCCTTGAAAACATTGTTTTGCTTGTCTCGGGACGTTGGTGTAGTTAATTGTTGCCTAAAGCAATAACCAGGTAATAGGTAGTGCTACAATGCACACAATTGTTGCATAGAAGGGACCAAAAG
Organism: Boesenbergia rotunda; assembly: GCA_024364735.1. NCBI lineage: Eukaryota > Viridiplantae > Streptophyta > Magnoliopsida > Zingiberales > Zingiberaceae > Boesenbergia > Boesenbergia rotunda. The sequence goes on from JAGFNQ010006012.1 coordinate 126,265, forward strand.
GAGCAAAATAAGTATCATCCATAGACCTCATGTTACTTTAACATGAGTAAAAGTTGTCAATTTAACTCTTGATTAGTGTTTCTAGTAAAAAGGATTCAGGTTTTCAGTATAATTAAATTAATTTTTGGCATAGAGAAAGGGTTGAAACTTCAGGAACTTTATTTTCAAATACAACTTTCAATTATATCTGAGTTTAATGTAACAGAATACCATTTTGTTCTTATGGTTAATTGATTATTGTCTGTCAAAGTGCTTTGAGTAAAAGAATCTTAACTAATTTTTTCTCTAAAAAATCATCATAACTTTTCTTTGATTGAGCTAACTAGCTCATTTGGTAAGGACCTTCCTTTATTGCACAAGGAGTTCAGTTTAAATTATGTCTTCATCAGCAAGTAGGTTTTCCCCCTCTCTGTTCCCCTAAAAAAAAGGTTTCTTCTGTTCACTTATCGGAGTTCACTTTCATATGTGATCAAATACCTGAAAGTTGGCAGTTGCATCCAGCCTTGGAGAAATTGATATAAATCTGAGTTTCTTCGGTTTGTGTCTTGTTGAAATCATTTTACAGGTGACAGACGCGGATTCCTCAACTGGAAACAGAGATTGTCCATAATTGTTGGCATGGCTCGGGGTCTTTCTTACCTGCATCAGGAATTCCACGTTTGTATCATACATCGTGATATAAAATGTAGCAACATTCTGCTTGATGATGATTTCCAGCCAAGAATTGCAGATTTTGGCCTAGCGCGCCTTCTGCCAGAGGACAAGAGTCACCTCAGCACTAAGTTCGCTGGCACTTTGTAAGTGTTTGCAGAGTTTAATTCCCATGCAGTCATTCCACAATATTTGTAACTACTCGTTTCAAATTCTCAAATACTGTATCATGTAGGGGATATACAGCACCTGAGTATGCAATTCAGGGGCAACTCACTGAAAAGGTTGATACATACAGCTTCGGAGTTGTTGTTCTCGAAATAATAAGTGGCCGGAAAAGCAATGACGTAAAACTCGAGCCTGACGCTCAGTATCTCCTTGAATGGGTAATCGCAATAAACCTTATGCAATCTCAAGTATTAACTTTATGATAACAAATAAAACAGAAACACAAGCGAACTGGTATCTTACCCCTAACAGTTGCTGTTATTACGACTTACGATAACAATTAGATGGAAAGATATCAGATTTATACATTCTGTGTTCAGTTATATATACCATCTTGTATTTTGATTCTCTTTGTCTACCTTTTTCGAGACAGGTTTGGAAACTATATGAACGCGATCAGTTGATTGAGCTGGTGGACGAAACCTTAGATCCTAGTGAATTTTCTCCAGAGGAAGTGAAAAGGATCATTAAAATAGCTCTTCTCTGCACACAGTCTGCTGCTGCTGCGAGGCCGACCATGTCTGAGATTGTTGTTATGTTGCTCGGGCAAAGTGATAATACTTTTGAGCTCACAAGGCCAACCTTCATAGATGCCTCAAGTAGAGTTCATGGAGTTACACCCCCAGCTACCCGTTCATCTTCTACTTCGCATGCGACTATTTCGATATCTAAAGTTTCTGCTCGTTGATGTTCCACGACAAGTAATATTCCCTTTGATTGGGTAAAGCATATTTTCTTACGAACTGCAGTAATAGATAATCACACATTAGTAGAGGAAGAGGGAGATAAAAAAAAATTGGTTAACTACCATAAATAAATGAGTATATAGTAAGAAATCAAGCTTAATATTGTATAAGGATGTAGGGATGCATATAAATAATCCCACTTTATGGAATAAAGGTTTGCTTGTTATCAGGCCGTCTCTAGAAAATTGGAGGCCCTAGGCTAATTTTTAAATAAAAATCTTATATAATTTTTTTAATTAAATATAAAATAACCGATAATTAAATGCACATGATTATCATGAATATTCAATATACTACGTAAATATAAAACTTTCAAAAATTAAATTAAGAACTCCTCCATTGTTATATCAATTTCAGTAATTCCTCCACATATATAAACTAAATCTAATCACAAAAATACAAAATGTTCATGCTCTTCGTGCTTTTTGTTGTGCAAAATTGTCAACTAAATCATCGTAATCAAGCTTAACTACCATCTTTTTTTCAATAGACAATATGGTCAAGCCATTCAACCTATCTTGTGACGACAGGAAAGGGATTAGGTCTTCGGATTGAAGATAATTAAGAGAATCAAATTGCAAATGAAAACAAATTGATTAACAACTTCTCAGGTTTTCTTACAAAAGAAAACAGAGAACTTGGAAGTTGAAACATCGAAAGTTGAAACTGCCAAATATTGATGGAAACTTGATTACCTGGTTTGCACTAGAGAGATTGGCGTTGGCGAAAAGGCGAAGAGATTCGTAGGCTGGCACAGCGTCAGCGACAGGAAAGGGATTAGGGTTTCGCCGCTTCGGTGCTATTCGAAGAGTATTTGACGAGAAAAGAGAGAAATAAAATTTTACAAACTATATATATATATATATATATTATTTTTGCTTCGTTCATGCCATTAAAAATTTAAAAAAAATGATTCATTATTATCATACTTAAAATAATGACTGACATGTATATAAAAGCTTTCTCTACAGCTAACAGAAGGCTTTGCTCGTAGCCATTAAAAATGATTCATTAAATATAATATTTAAAATATAAAATTTTGAGGCCCTAAAAGTGGAGGAGGCCCTAGGCAATTGCCTTGGTTGCCTCCCCTAGAGTCGGCTTTGCTTGTTATTATTGTTGTTGATGAGTAGTAGTAGTAGGCAATACATGGGAATCTATGTGCGTATATTTCATATTTTGTTTTGTATATTTAAGATTGAAGAATAAGTTTCAAGTGAGCTAAAGAATTGGATTATCATGATTATTCTTCCTTAGAAAGGTGATGTACAAAGGCTTTCACGGTCTACATGGGTCTGCAGTCCCTATACGGTGGGCAATATGAAATTAATATATAAAGGCCCTCACGATTTACAACAACGTCGGCCAACATGGTACAGACAGTATAAAAGAAGATAAATATGATACAAAATATACCAAGACATACTTGGATTGCAGACTGGTCCGACTTATGATAGACCAAATTACATATATGCCGCTCTGGGGCCACATACATACAAGCACAACCACAATATAAATACAAGAGCACGGAACACAAAGGAATATACAAAGGGAAGAAAAAATTTCGAAAATACAAAACCAATCGAAGTTCTCCTGACCCGGGAGAGGGACTGTCGGCTGGGGCAATCTAGACGATCATCAACCCGAAAGAAAAACATGGCTAACAAGGTGAGTCCAATAACTCAGCAGATACAAAACTAGTATGCACAGAAAGCTATGCTAGCAGTAAGTCACAAGCTGCTACAAACTGAAGTGCAATAAAAGAATATGCATAACTGGAATACTGAATGAATAATATATATCTGTGTCAATCAAATTCCGAGAGTATATAAGTTAGTATAACCCCAATATTCCTCCGCGGGCAGACTCGTAGCATACGAGTACACAAGATCCTCGAAACTCATGCCACACAGGCAAATGCAGGATCCTAAAGGCTCATAACATACGAGCAATATAGGATCACCGGACCCTAAGTACAAACACCTCCTAAATGTGCATGTCAAGCAAGTGAAGCAATTGCAGCAAACACAAACAAATATAGTAATGCATAGTATGCACATGATGTAGCATAGGTCACCCGTCCATGGCAATTGGCCACCGTCGCATCTATGTGAAACCGAGTGGGTAGGGTTCTAACCGTATCATCCCTCCATGCCAGTCGGACAATTTTATAGCTCGGAAAATGATGTACAAGTAAGTAATTTAAGTATAGAACTGGATTGAAAACTTTATACCGACGACACTTAAAAAGTAAGAGCGAAGCTTTGTTGGAGTAGCATGTTGTCGATCTTGAACGTTGTCGGCATAGACAACTAAAGCACAAGAGCTTGTCATAGCGTGTTTGAGTGCTTGAGTTGTTGTATGGAAGTAAAAGGGTGAAGCCCCTTTTATACTGCTTCTCGAGCGCCTGATAGGGACTGGGGTGCCCTCCAAGTCACCCGGATCAACCGTGTCCTTATTCGCAGACTCGACCAACGTTTATCTTCATTCTTGGGTGCCTGGGACTATTGAGGCGCTTGGTAGCTCATGGGCGCCTGATAGCTGACATGGCGCAACTGCTAGAAGAACCCCTTTTGGGGCGCCTGATACCATTCAGGCGCCTGGGTTTTCGGGCGCCTAAACTCTTTCAGGCGCTTGGGATCGCAGCAGCCAACTCCTTTCAGCCTACAATCAGGATTAGTCCAAGAACACAATAATATGATAAATATACATGAATAACAGCTAGAGCTGTCTTGATTCTGACTTTGAATTTCAAAATGAAATCCTAGGTTGAACCGATGTCTACTGTTCTCTCTTCTGGGGAACGCGTCCTCACCTACTCCACTCTGGAAAAGTTACCTTTTATCAACCGGCTCCTCCGGTTGGACTTTTGGCTGGCCTCTAAGACTCTCAGATCTCAAGACGTTCGTACCTCGACCCGTCTCTACTTCTATCCGCAGTCCTCGCTCGGCTAAGTCTCCTGCCAGATCTTCCGGATCAATTCTTTGGTGCCCAGTCCCTGACCAGGTCTTCTTGTCCAATTCCTCGAACCAAGTCTTCGTGCCCAACCCTCGGCCAGGTCTTTGGTGCCCAGCCCTCGGCCAAGACTTCGTGCCCAGTCCTCGACCAGGACTTCATGCTCAACTCTGCAGGTCAAGACTTCATGCCTAGCTCAACTAGCACTTTCCTGTATACTTGGTAAAATCATCAGATCACAATATAAACTTATCTTTGAACCCTTTATCATTATCAAAACCAGATTCGATCCGGTCTTTGCGGCACTAATATAACATACAAATTAAAAAAATGATAATGATGTTGTTTTTAATTATTTGTTCAATTTTGATTTTGAGGATTTTATATTTTCTGGTTTTTAATCCCTACCTTCCCTCTTTGTCATTCATCAAAAGATACTGTAAAATATCAGAAATTTGGGGTTTAATTTGCTTTTAACCTAAAAATAAGGGTGAAGATTGGAATAAAGGAAACGCAAGGGCTAAGTTGCAAAATGACTACCCCTTTTTTTCCGTTCTTCTTCCTCTTCTTCGCAGTTCCGCCCGAAATAGCGATCTGTTTTATTCCTCGCCGCTCGCCCTCTTCTCCTTCTTCTTTCCCCTCCTTCTCTACTTGATCGACATTTTCTTTGCCTAACTCTGCCCTAATCGGGTATTGCCTTGTTTGGGCGTAGCGACGCCAGAGCCGGGCCGGCCACGGGCGACCCACCACTCCACAGGGGGGCTAACGAGGGGTGTTTGAATCACAGTAAGTTTTGACTTTTCCTTTGGCTATGTCTTTGTTTCTTCCCGGATCAAGCTGTTATGTACTGATTCTTGGGTTGCTCTTCGTCGCCGGCTGCGTTTGGGCACAACTCTACTACGGCCAAACTATCTCCATACAACTGGGGGATTGGATCGAGATTGAGGAGGGTTATTGGACGGTTTATCTTCACTGGCCTTCTTTCAGCCTCTGGAATCACCAGATTTAAGGATGGTGACTTTTCCGGCAATGATTCAGGTAAGCTTCGTGTTGGATTAGTGGACAACTGGAGTAGATCTATTGTGTTAAGCTCATTGGTTTAGGACACGATTTTGGATAAATTCTTTTTCCCAAAGTTGTAGTGCTTTCTTCCCTGTTGATGTTCGAATTTTGGTTCTCAACTGTGGCTTGGTAGTTTTAGATTGGATCCATGTTATTTTATATCTGGATGAATTATGTTCAGGATTGTTTAGATCTGTTCGAATTTGTGAACACATGAGTTCATTCAGTTTTAGATGATTTCTCTAAGAATCGGATTTGGATTGAGATTTTTCTAGCTTTCGTTTTCGGTTTTGGGTTTGTGATAACAATTAGTGTGTGTCTTGAGTTGCTACTCAGTAGTTGATATCGATACTCCATTTTTGGATCTGTTCTTGGTTTGTGAATCTGATATCATGTAGTAAGTTGTGATTTGGAACTGTGGGTTATAATTCTTTGGAATTGGATTAGTAGAGAATGAGTTGTTTGCTATGATCAGTATAGCAATTTTATTCTAGATTGAGTTGTGGACCTGTTTACTAGTTTGGAATTGTGCTTGGGAGTTGATGGATCACGATTTTGGTTCTGTGCTCTTGAAGCATATCTCGGATGTGGTTTTGTTTTGTAGATTGTTTTTCCCCAGATGTTCAATTAGGTTGTTGTGCCTTCCTTGCCGGGGGATATTTTATTTTTGGAAATCTAAACTGATTTGTTTAGATGAGCTGCTGTTTTGGGATTTGATTTCCTATTAATTTGCCATGAGCTGCAATTGATGAAATTAATTCTTGTTTAGGAGTTTGGAGTTTGAATGTGAAGCATACCTTCTTTTGCTTCTCAATATGTGTAGTGGGTTTCATGTTGAGTGGAAGAGTTGAGGTTACTGCCCAACTTTGTTTTGGGCTTTTGGGTTTGGCTTGATTAGACTTGCAAAGCTAATTAAGCTAGTCTAAATACATAGGATTGACTGATTGTGAATCATTTAATTTGGGGTAATTAAATGATTACTAATTGGGATTAATCTTAATACGATTTAAGAATTTTATTAGCTACTTGCTATTGGAGTAGATAGCTACTTAACTATGTCCTTTGATATAGGACATTGATTGTTTCATCGCGGATATATTGGACGTGGGTTCTCTACGTGCACGGACTTTTTATTATTGAGGCGGGTACCTTTGACTCTATCTCTGTATATATTGTCATTTTCTATGTATGGTTTATTATGTATAACAGTAGGTTATATTTTTATCTACCTCTTATTTTTTCTACTTGATACTCGTTGTTTGATCTTAGAGTTGATCACTGTTTATTTCCATACGGTCTCGATACTTGTTATTCTCTCTCTGTTGAATATACATGTATGCATATGGATATATGAGTAGTGATATTTTACGTCAGACTCTATATTTGGTCGATCACTAGTTATACCTTGCATGTACACCTAGTGGTTTATTTTGTAGCTCTCGATTTATGTTTTAAACTAGTAGTTCTTGGTAGGACTACTAGGTGGGTGTTGTATGTGTTAGTGTCATGCACCATCCTTGCACGTCCTGTATAACTGACGACCCGTCTCAACCACATGGGAGCGTGGTAGCAGGCGGGGATCTCTCCTTTGTTGTGTGATACGAGGAGATAAGAGTGAGACCCCCCCATATGACATGGGGTAGAAGTGTTGTCTCTGATTGCATCTTGCCCACTGAGCCACTTCGGAGCATTGGCGGCAGAGTGCTTACAGTTGTCATAGTCTTACCCACTCGGTCGTTTACAAATAGCATGTTATGGTAGCTGGACTGACGTTAGGAGTGATATATGTCACTGCATCATGTGCATATGATTCATGGGATTGTATTTGATTGTGTTTGCTGCATTTGATTGAGTTATAATTGTTGCACTTGGATAACATGAACATGTAGGAGGTATTTTGCATTTGGTTCGATGATTTACATTTGCTCGTGTCTACGAGTAATATGACCCACTATCCTACTAGTGGGATTGACACTAGTATGTATCGTACATTCAGTATTATAGATATATATATTCCGTTATTCCTATGAGACTGTATTCGATTGTTTCTACTCTACTTGTATAACTTTTTGATACCATGCATATTTGTCTTTACTACCTGTACAGTTCTCCTGGACTTACCCTCGTTTGTTTGTTTATCTGTTTAAGGATGATGTTGCTAGGAGTGCCTAGCAATCAATCCCTTCGCGTCATTTTCGTTTCGTATCACTGCGTGTTTTTTTTTATTTTGTGTGGATGTTTGTATGTTTCTTTACCCACTGTATTATTTTTACGTCGTGGACTTTGTATTTGCGTTGTATTGATGCGTATATTGTACTTGAGTCTTTTGTTGGACTTTATATGATGTATTTTGCTGCGCACCTTCCCGAATGATAGATCAGGTAAATCTTATTGGATTTTTATGCTATGGATGCATTTTCTTTCATATACTCCAGTTGGATTTGACCGATATATTTTTATTTGAGACCAGAGGTCAAATCATGCATATGTACGTATGAATGTTTCATATTGTCTGTCGTACAGAGAAGATATTGTCTGATTATATATTAGACTAGCGGTAGCTTTCGGGGAGTATGACAGATACACATAATGTAACATAATGAACTAATTATCAATTCATTATGTTGGATTGATCTCTAATTAGTAGTCGCTTCTATTATCTTTTTCAACCTTAATGTAACATAATGAACTTGACAAAGTTAGAGCATCAACCTCCTCATTTTTCAATAATGATTTTATGTGACTAACGCCCTGTTCTTTTTCTTTTATGAATAACAGTTAGAACCTTTACTATTGTGTTTTTCCATTCAAGTTGATCCTTTCAGGGATCCTTCTGCAATGAAAAATAATAGGTAGAGTGAAAATGGGAATATGAAAAATATAATGAATGACGTGACACATTGAATGTAGCGATCTTCGACAGGTTCACCGTGCTCCCCAGGGTATAGTTTGATTCGGGACGGCGGCCGAAGGCCGTCGATGGAGTGACTTCCGTGTTTTAAAATTCAGCGATCGCTTTGCTTATTGTTTTAAAATTCATATTTTACTGGAGTGACTCCCGTGTATTTGTTTCTCATTTAGCCACCATAAAATAGTGTCAATAAGTCAACTTTGATAAGTAAAATACGGGAATGAGATTCCGAAATAGATAAATGATTGGATAGACTTAGTAAGTTGCATTTGCATCATATTTGGCACATTGCTTCTTCTTGTTTTTTAATGGATGTGGGAGTTCAAATGGTAGTATCATTTCATTCTTATGGAAAAATTAAGGGGTGTTTGGTTTACATTTTTCAGTTTATTTTTCATTTTCATTTTCTGTAGAAAATGTAATTTTCTAAAAAACATATTTGGTTTGTATTTTCCAGCTTTGTTTTCCAGAAAAAAATATAGCGTTTTCTAGAAAACTGGAGAATGAAAAAAAGTCATTTTCCAGAAAACAAGAAAATACGATTTTCTTAAAAATGAAAATGGAAAATGACACAAACCAAACCCCCCCTAAGCTTCACAATCTACTGTGTGTAACAAAACAATTGAAAACACTTCAGTTCGCACTTGAGCATGATACTTGTTCTCATCAATTGAATTGAAAAGAATACTCTTATGGCAAATCGTTGGATAAACAAACAAGCATCATAATCAGTGAGTGAAGGATTCGTAGTTGGTTTACCCCAACAACAATGGCAGGAAAAAGAAATAAAAGCAAAATAATACTTGAAACAACATAGTATAGAAGAAGAATCAAGAGCCATTGAGTGGATTTTTTTTTTCTCCTTTTGTCTTTCAAAGAGCTAAATTATGCAACAATAATTAGAAGAACAAAAAGTTCTCTAACGAAAAAGAAAATCCTCTTTTCTCTTAAGAAAAAGGAATAGAGAGTCGCGCTATTGAATAATAAGAGAGATTATTAATGAGAAAATACAAGAGAATTTATTCTAACAAAAATAAGAAGATCCCATTTTGAAGAAAGGAAATAATTTTTCACTTTAACATCTTCAAATTTTGAATAGATGTGCAGAATGACGAGGAGGAAAGGAGACAAACAAGAAGCCCAATGGAGAAGTGAAAAAGGAGAGGCTTTGGTTCGACCTTGATTTGCAATCGCGTACACAATTGCACAAGTTGATTATTCAAATTGTTGTAAAATGAAACGAATTAAATATTATCTGACAGAGATATTTTATTATTGAAAAAGTTTTTTTTAACATTCCTAAGAAACCTTGACTGAACCACCTAATTCGAAGTAAAGAAGTAAAGGTCAAAATCAGGGGCTGGTTGGGTTCCCTGCGGACCACGTTCATACTATCTCAATTTTATTGACCTTCTGCTGATCATTTCCGCACCAACTGAATTTTTCTTTAGCATGAGAAATGACAAAAGTGGACAATCACTATTACAATAACTTTTTTTTTTTTGATGAAATAAAAAATAAATTGATAACTTCTTCCGGATACAAAATTAAGTTAAAAATAAATAAATATGATACAAAAATCTTTCTTTGTTAAAATAATTTATATTTAAATTCATATTTTTCAATGGAACAATATCACTTGTTTGACGTTGGTACACACTATCAATCCCACAATCACATATCAAAAAATAAATTAAAAAAAAAATAAAATTGATCATCAGATAATATTCTCATACAATTTTATCGAGATTCGACTCTTATTCAGTAGGATAATATTATCACATTAAAAATACAATTTTACAGTATGCCTGTCACGCACCGAGAAACTACTTGTCCGATACAGACTGAACTGCCACTTCCTCGACCCTGCAAACAATTCGAAACCTTAACCTCTACGATTTCCTCAATCGATTGTACCGCAGCCTATAGGGCTGGAACAACTATATGAAGTAAACGAAAACAAAAACGACAACAAAAGCTGCGTACCGATACGACTTACGACAAATAAAACGAAACAATGTCTCCCTGGCACACAAAAGTATAACTATACTGCCGTATAGAATGACACAACCGAACGCAAACACAACAGCGGAAATGTAATGTAAAAAGGAATAGAAAAACGGTACCAACACGTACCACCATCAAAATAGAAGAAAAAATCTCGAAATCGCGGTCTCGAAGAACATGCAAACCGGGACAGACTGCCTGTCACTCCAGACAATCATCCTGAAATAAAAACAAGGAGCTAACGGGGTAAGTCACAGTACTCAGCGGATATCTCATCAGATATGCAAGATAATCTAAGCTAACAATAGTGTAATAGACTATTGAAATAACATATGTACAGGCAGTGATAAGTACAACTGAAAGAGGGAATAGAAAATATCATACCAATGTGGCGGAGTTGCCAAAACCAGACATAAAGGTCTCCTGCATGTGCATGTCAATCATATGCAACATCCAAGTATAGCAAGCACGGGCAAGTGCAAAATATGCATATGCACATAGTGCAATGACATGGTCACCTCTGTCACCGATCAGACATCGTCACCTATGTACGGGAGGAAGCTGAGCGGAGGCCACCTTCCGGCGTAGAGCTGTGATTGTCATTCGTACTCTGCCATCACTGCTCCTGAGCGATCGAGTAGATAATATGTTGTCGGCGTAACACTCCTACCCCATGACCTATCCGGGAGATATCTCTACCTGAATGTTACCTCACTGTCGAAGTAACATCCCTACCCTAGGTCCTCTATGGAGGATATCTCTACCTGAGTGTTACACCTATCCCATGTATATAAATGGAGGAAAGACCTCTCTCTCATCTCCTGGTATATGGACTACTCAAGGAGGGACCTCTGCCTGCTACCACGCTCCGATTCACTAACCCACGAGTGCATGAGCGGAGCAACACAGAGCACATTAGCCATACTCCGTCAACCACTAACCCATGGGTGGCCGTATGGATAGGTCAGTATGACTGTCGACCTGACTCACCCACAAGGGGGCCCTTGATCGACCGTGATGCACAGTGCACGATGATGTTTGACACTGGTCAAACAACATCCACTATCTAGTCCACCTATATGAACATGATATGCAAGGATCATAGATAATGCGTCATAGCCTAAGTCCTAAAAGTATAAGTATCACATGCCAGATATAGCATAAACAATATCAACAACACAAATAGAAGAGATATACAATAATCTATTACCCTATTACTAAACAAAGCATATCAAGCATATAACTACGACTGATCTAGGAGATAAGTCAGAGATATCTGCCTCAAATGTAGAAATCCGAAAGTGAAGAGAACCCCTGTCTGAAATAATATCCGCCGTAAGAAAAATCCTAATAACCGAGTCAAATGACCTGCATCACAACACATAGTTTTAGCTATCATAACCAATGCTAATTAACCAAAACTAATTAATCAATCTTATTAGCATTAATCCCAATTCAAATTAAAACCAATCCATAAAACAAAGCATACCCACCAACCCAACCCCAAGGGAAACCACCACCTCACGGCAGTACACTAACTCCTCACTAACCCTCACATGATCAAGAGGATCAAAACCAGATTTAACCGCCCAAGCGCAGAACACCACCTACACAACCATCCGATCAAAATCAACAACCCTAATTTGCATTAGCTACTTCCAGAGAACACGGCAGAGAACAAACAGAACAGAGCAAAAAGAACAAGAATAAACTGCAACCCAACCTACACTGATCACAAAACTCCAACTATGTACATGCTATCAGAATCCCAAAACATAAATGCTATCACGTTTAACCAATCCAGATAGGAAATCAATCCCAGACTACGGCCACACACACCAACACCGAATCAAAACAGATTCTGATTCACAATAGCACACCCCCAGCTCACGGCAACAAAGAACACAAGACCTGATTCGAAAGGAAAAAACAAAATCGAATCCAATGCTCAAATCCACAGCAGAAATCTAGAACAAGAACCAACCACAGCCGAAACCTAGCAAGCTTGTTTTGCGGATCATTCATCCCAACCTTGAACAGGGAAGAAAAACTACTCACGGCAGTAATCTAAACATGAACAAAAAAAACAAGAATCGAAAACGATCACCACATCCAGAACCCAAAGTTGATCACTAACAAAGATAGGGTTTACCTCAGTTGATACGCACGCACTCCTCGGCTCCAGTATCAGGACAAGCTCAACGAAAGAAAACAACCACCATCTCTCTCAGTAGGAGCTAAGCTCGGCCCAAACCCTAATTCCAGGGAGTTTCCCCCCAAATTCGCTACCCTGGATCAACAAGAGCAGAAATCCATCAACACACCTCCTCCAAGTCGCACAAGATCGTGCAACCCTGAAAACGGAAACATATCGGACCAATTCCGAGAAAACACGGCCGCACCACAGGAAGAGGCGAGACTTACCTCCGAAAGATGATCGACGACTACTCGCGTGCTCGGAGGTCGTTTCCAGGTGAGAAACGCAATCCGATCTCAGGGACGCGGAGCACCTTCCGAGACACCCGTCGTTGCGAGGGAGAAGTCGTGGGCGAAGATCGCCGGAAGGCAGAAGAGACGGACCAACTCCGCGTCGAGAGAGAAGAAAGAAAGAAGATGATCGGGGAAGAAAGAGGTGTGTGATCTGATCCGCGATCAGTCGAAATGAAAGGAAAGGGAAAGTTATAAGGCTGACCATTTTTCTATTTGCCCCTCGAGATTCAAATTTTCTCACCAGAGGCCTAAGTCAAGAAAATTTATATTTTAGCCCCTTAAAGTTTCCTAACAATGCCACATTATGTTACATCGTTGTTGACCAAGCAATACTTCAGTTTATTACAAATAACACTAACAAAGCATTAACTTCATCGTGTTCTACAGAGGTCAATCTTCTATACCGGAGCGGTTCTCACAGGCCGCCTCCGGTGACCCGGTCTGCGTTATGAGATCCGCTCTTGGGTTCATGGTGCTTCTGCTATGGAGTCGTGTAACCGTCGGTGACCCTCAGATCAACCTTCTCCAACACCACTGCAACTCATACAGCCCCATGGACGGCTCCGCCTTCGCTGCAACATTAAACAACACCCTCGCCGACCTCCGCTCCTCCATCTCTGGCAGAAACTCCTTTCTCTTCGCCACCGCGCACGGCCGCGGCGTGGAGTCCATCTACGGCGTGTTCCAGTGCCGCGGTTACCTCTCCGCCACCGACTGCCTCGCGTGCTTCTCCGCTGCCGAAGACCAGATTCGCCGTTGCAACGGCACCCACGGCGGTAACGTCATCTACGACGGCTGCTTCCTCCGCTACGATACAGAACCCGTTTCTGATCAAGAGGAGCAGAACGTGAACCTGTGCGGCGGCCTTAACGAAACTATCGGAGGATTTACCGCCACGGTGCGGGCACTGGTGGCGGATTTGAACACCGCCACGCCGAGAATCCCGAAGTTTTTCGCTGCAGCGGAGAGGGAGGGGGTGTTCGCTGTGGCGCAGTGCGTGGAGACTGAGAGTGAGGAAGCGTGCGAGCAGTGCCTGGCGGAGTCGGCCCGCAACGTGATGCTGTGTCTGCCGCAAGCCGACGGGCGGGCGCTATACGTCGAATGCTTCATGAGGTACTCCAACGAGTCCTTCTTCCCGGCCAATAGAACGGTGGATCTGTCGCCTCACTTGATGAATTCAGGTGCTATATATATATATATCTATAAACACTGTCGCCAAACACATGGCAATCATATTTTCCTCCAGATTTTCTTCGGCAACTAATTTTTGTTAATCTTTTCTAGAAAGTAGTGATTTTTATTCCTAATTTAAGCTCGGTCTGTGCTAATGAACACAGGAAGAACGAAATCGAGAAATAAGGGGACCCTAATTGGAGGAGTTGCTGGAGGAGTCGGCGGCTTGTTGCTTCTTTTAGGGGTTATATCTCTTCTGTCGATCAGAAGATCCAGGGATCAACAAAGTCCTTCTGAAGGTTTATGAATCTGATCTTATCTTCATTGATCTGTTAGTTTTCCATCAAATATGGACTATCTGATCTTCTCCAGGTGCCTAGTAGGTAATAATAAGATCAATAATCATCGTTTTGTTTTATTAGGCCTGGGAGTTGAGGTACATATTGGTTTTCATCACAAATTTGAGTAGTCAACTAAGTTCCTAGTTTTGTTCCAGTTTCTGATATCATTAGAAGAGTCAGTTAAGGCAGCTGTGTTGCATTTGGAAACACCACTTGCTGTGTTGATCCAAAATTAATAGCGAGTATGACTTCATACCAACTATTTTACTATGGCATAGTTATGTCATCAACAACCCCTTGCTTTTGAAGTGTGCATTATGGCTCCTATCATACAGTAGGGTACACCTGCTTCATGGCTCTTTACATTGAAACATAGAAGCTTGGTCTCCTTATCTTTTCCAAAGATGCAAACAATTTAGGTTCTTTATGATTTAGATGCTAATATCTATATAAATTCCCAGAGGTACATGATCGATGCTTACAGAACTTTGTTTTAGATAATATTTATTTTTCATCAATTAGCTTGTGCAAACCAATCTTGTGTCACTATTTTGAATCATCTCTTCGTTAGCTTTGTTGTTGAACATCAACAGGTGGAGCTTACTTGGGTTCATATTTTGCTTGTTTAGTATTGAAGTATAAAGAGATGTTTAAGATTTATTGTCTATCATTCCAATTAAACATGCACATTGTCAAGCTGAGCATTGTGTCTGTTCAAGACAATTTATTTTAATTAGCATTTTGTTGCCACAGCAGATTCAAGGATTATCACCTTGATTCACACTCTTTTACTGGGAGTGCCTTTGTTGTTTCTTGTTTAAATAGTTCTCACGAGGTTATCTTTATGCAGGAGATACATTGGGAGGAACCAAATTACAGGGGTCACAAAATTTCCGTTATAGGGATCTAAAAAATGCTACAAATAATTTCAGTGAAAGAAATAAACTAGGAGAAGGAGGATTCGGAGATGTGTACAAGGTGAAGTCCTGAACTGTTAAAGATGTTGCTTTCTCGGTGAATCATAATTTCCAAGTGAAATATTTGGGAAAAGTATGTGATCATTTTTTTATCAATAGAAAATACAAAAAAAAAAAAATAGTTAGTATAATCATATCCATACTATACTCGTATTAATAGAATGAATGCAGATGCACTGAATTATAATTTTCACAGGGTCAACTTAAAAATGGGAGAACGGTTGCTGTAAAGCGGTTGGCAATTGCTGAAACCAGTAGAGCAAGAGCTGATTTTCAAAGCGAAGTGAAGCTCATTAGCAATATTCATCATAGAAATTTAGTTCGTCTTCTTGGATATTCTAGCAAACGCGATGATTTTCTTCTTGTCTATGAGTATATGGCAAATGGCAGCCTTGACCAGTTCATATTCGGTAACTCCTTATTTTTCACATTCAAGCAGCTTACCTTTTGCTTTGAATTGCATGCTTTGTTGTTTAATATGAGCCTCAGTATTGTTTAAAAATCATTCAAAAGGCGTTAAACGTGGGTTCCTCAGCTGGAGGCAGAGATTTGGTATAATTGTTGGGATAGCTCGTGGTCTTGCTTACATGCATCAAGAATTCCATGTTCGTATCATACACCGCGATATAAAATGCAGCAACATTCTGCTTGATAACAATTTCCAGCCGAAGGTTGCAGATTTTGGGCTGGCACGACTTCTCCCTGAGGACAAGAGTCACCTTAGCACTATATTTGCTGGCACTTTGTGAGTATTAACAGTATGCAGTATTCTTTGTTAGTGTCAATTATCTGCAAGCATTTTTGCTTTTGTAATTGTTACGTGCTTGTTTCTTTTATTGTGCATTAAGGAAAGCGTACATCCACTGATTCAAAGTCCTCGATGTATCATGCAGTGGATATACAGCACCTGAATATGCAATTCACGGGCAGTTAACTGAAAAGGTTGATACATATAGCTATGGTGTTGTGGTTCTTGAAATAATCAGCGGCAGGAAGTGCAACGACATAAAACTCGAACCTGTTACTCAATATCTTCTTGAATGGGTAATGACAGATGCTAGTACACAAATACTCAATAGGAGATGTGATTCATCAAACTTGTTTCGTATCTGTTTCTTTCTGCTTTTATTATCACAAATATACGATAGGAGTAATGTCCTAGGGTCACCCAGTGCTCTGATCCTTCCATCTGTTTTCTTTTTTGAAACAGGCCTGGAAATTATACGAACGAGATCAGTTATTGGAGATGGTGGACGAAACCTTGGATCCAAGTGACTATTCACCAGAAGAAGTTAAAAAGATCATTAAGATTGCTCTTCTCTGCACCCAGTCTACTGTTGCTGCAAGGCCAACCATGTCAGAGATTGTAGTTCTGATGCTGAACCAAACTGGTGACGCTCTTCAGCCAACCAGACCTACCTTCATAGATGCCAGCAGTAGGGTTCATGGAGAAGCATCTTCATCGTCTGCTGGCTCATCTTCGAGGTCCCATGCAACTCCACATGCAACCTCACATGCAACTTTTTCGACCTTGCAATTTTCTGCTCGTTGATGTTCGCGATGAATGGTGAAGTAACAACATATTATTTAGAACTACATTGATGAAGATACATGGTGCGAGTCACATCTGTGTTGCTGTGTGTTTGAGCTCAAGAATTGGATTTGCCACGATCCTTGTATAATTGTCTTCTAGTTATGTTGGAGTAGTATTTGTTTAAACTGGCCTCTCTTTGGAAAGCTAGGTAATTAAGATACTTGATTTTTATAGGTCAAATGTGAGTTATTGACAAGGGGGAAGAAATCTCAATGTTTGAAGAAGGGGATTCGCCCAAAAAAAAAAAAAAAAAAAAAGGAGTAGCAAGAAGGAGATTCGTCAGTAAAGAAGGGCTCGCATCTATGTCTAAATGAAAATATTTTTTATTCAAATCGAACTCAACATCATTTACAGGAGCCGTAACACCTATTTAAATAGTCCAAGAAATAAGAAAAAAAATCCTAACTCTTGTTTAATGGCATAAAAAAATAAGAAAAAAAAGTCATAACTCCTGTTTAAATAGTTTAAGAAATAAAAAAAAAATTACAACAGAAAAAAAAACTAATAAAAAGTTGGTCATCTCCCTTATCGGTATTTTCGATTGTCCTTCTTCATGGCCCAAAAGGAATGCTGGAAGTCTCGTTTTCTTCTCGTCGTAACTCGGAGGGGCACATAGTCATATCGGATGATATAAACTGATCGTGCTACTGGATGCTCTTGCATCAAACGCCTCAAGTGTTAAATACCGTAAATAAAAATTCAATCTAGGAAAATTTTGAAAAATTTCAGATAATTTTCCGTAATTCATTTTAAGGCTCCGGACTAGTATGGGAATTAAATCCTAATTTTAGAGAGGTTATGTTGCTTAAAACCCAAACTAAAAGGGAGTAAATGTATAAAGGACTAGACATCGAGGTTTAGGCGGCTGATACCTAAACCTAGAGGACTACAATGCAAAAGGGTGTAATTCAAATAGCCAAGAGGGTGTGGTTCGAATACTCAAAACCCAAGGGGGTTGATCGCAAAAAGGGCTTGGAATAAAGAGGGTGTTTTCTTGTTGCTTTCACCCATTCTTTGTCTCCAAGAGCCAATGATTCCCCTTTCCTCTCTTCTTCATCGCCACGCCAGGAGCTTCGATCCAACCTCCATGCATTCCGTGTGAACCACCCTACTGAGCATTGGAGGTTCGTTGTTTCCCCTAGCGAGTGCCCATCTCCGCCCAAGTGTGGTCATGCCCAATAGCATAGCCAGGAACTTCAACTACCCTAGACTAAATTACGAGAGATGATTTAAGATTCAATATATTAATCTTAAATTTTAAAAATTATTGGATTGTACCCGATATTAATCTAAAAGTTACTGGGCTGCAGGGCTGGGATTCATATATTAACCTTAAACCGTAAAAATAATTGGACTACACTATATATTAATCTAAATGTTGTTGTGCTACACTGGGTTGAAGCCCGGTGCAGCCAACCTTGTCTACACCCTTGGTCATGCTCTACTACATCGCGCGCTGATTGTCGCGGAGCCGGGGTTCATTGTGATCGAGGGAGTCGACCGTAATCTCCTAACTCTGATGGTGCAGTGGTAAGTTGCATCCGGCCTTCATTTCTTTGCTTTGTTTCTCTCCGATTGTCGTGAGGGGGAGGGTTGATGTGGTTGACTTTGGTTTCAGTTATGGTTATAGATGCAGATTTGGAATTCAGGTAAGTAAGGGTGTGTTACCTAGCTTCTCAAGGGGGATCGCAGATTGGGGATTCTTCTTTGGGTCACTGCCTTGCACCATATCTGAGCCAAGCGCTGCCACCAGCAACCACCTAGGTAAGGTTCAGTTGTATAGGTTGTATTAGGAGTTTGAATTATAGATCTTGAAGTGGATTTCTGTATTGGGTTTGGTGTGGTGTTTACTTTGGATGAGTTGCTGTAAATCTATGTAGTTTGATCTATGGTGCTTCGGATTGGATTTGTGGCAGTAGTGGAATAAGAGTTGCTATTTTGATTTTGATTTGTGTTTTAGTGAGCAACTGATCAGATTTGGGATATGAGTAGAATTTCTATTGTCGTGTGAGATTTGGTTTTGAATGTTGTCGTGTGCTAACAAGTTGAAAGGGCGGCTGATGTGGAAAGGAATCTTCCCTAGTGTGTTTCCCTGTTGAGTTGGTTCTTGGTTCTGTTTTTGAGTGGATGATTTGGTTGGTTATGTGTTGGTGTGATTTATGGCTTTGATCTTGTAATCCTAGAATTGTGTCGTGTGCTACCCTAGGTATTAGGGTTGTGGTGGGGTTGGTATTAGGAGTGGTTGGGTTTCACTTGGTAAGTGTTGTGCCAGCACTACTCAAAGACTTGGGAATGGGTTCTTGTCTTGGGTTAGTTGGGTTAATTCTAATATGACGAATGTAACTTGGTATTTAGTTTGGTTGTTCTCATTTGCTATGGTAGTTAAGATGCCCTTTGATACAAGACATTGATTTGCTTTCGGAGACCTGAATGGGGGGTTCTTTTTTGACACGAACTTCACTCTAGAGGCAGGTACTTCTTACTTGATTCTGTAGATCATTTACTTTTATGCATGACTATTGTTATCTGTTGTAGGTTGCTTTGTCTTGACTCTGTTCTAGTTTTACATCACTGCTTGATACTTATTGTTTGATCTTTGAGATGATCAAATTTTATGTCTATACAATCTCAACCTTGACATTCTTGATTTGTAGAGTACACACGCATATGGCGTGTACATAGGAGTGGTCATTAGGTTGTATATGGTATAGGAGAGATCCTGGGTATTCCTTATTTATATACTCAATTCATGACTGGTAGATTAGGGTTGATGGACTTGTGCATATCATATGGCTACATGGATGATGATTTGGTTGGAGTGTACATGTTGTACCTTATGTGTCTTATGATTGCATGGATGTTTATCTGGTTGGTGCCAATTGCATTAGTAGCATACACTATCCCTGCACGGCTGCATAGTAACGTTCATTGGCTCCTTGTATAGTTGATGACGGGCCATTGGTCATATTCCTAGCACCGTTGTTGCATGTTGATGATCCCTGACTCCCTTGTGGTTGAGACGAATTGTCAGTCATATAGGTCTGCCCACTCGGCCACTTAGGGTAGTAGTAGTTGGAGTGCATGCAGTTGTTCTGTTATGTCACGCTCGGCTACTCAGGGGTAGTGATAGTTGGAGTTGTGTGCATGCAGTAGAGATATAGAGTTGTTGGCTATCCTTTTCTGACTTCGGAGTATCATCATCATGATGGAGTTGTTAATTGCAGAGTTATTGGCTCTCCTTTTTGGCTTAATGGTGTGTGTCATGATAGGGTTGTTGGTCCGTGAACTATTGGCTACCCTGGTAGTCCTGACATTTAATTTGGGTTATTATTGTTGGAGTTGTTGGCTCCTTTACATTCTGTCCACTCGGCCACCCAGTGTAGGGGAAGTCAAAGTGCATATAGGCATCATGTGCATATGATACATCATTGTATGGTTGTTGTTGCTTGTGTTGCTGCATATAGTTGACATGCACATACAGATTTGTGTTATTGCATTGGTATTTGGTTTTGTTGCGTTTGGTTGACACACACATACATGTTTGTGTATTGCACTTGATGTGTTGATTGTGTACTGCTCACATTGTATGAGAAGATAGATGGTTTTCAAGGGTTTCTAATCTTATTACCCCTCAGTATGTCGACACTGATATGTATCATACATTCAGTATTTCGGTTATGCATATTCTATTATTTTTTGAGATTGTACTCGTTGTTTCTATACTACTTGTATAAGTTTTCTAATGTAATGCATATCTTATCTCTATATTGGTTGAGTTCACTTAGACTCACCCCTGATTGTTATGTATTTGTTTTCAAACTGATATATTTGGAGTTGCTAGGAAAGAGACCCCTATAGTTAGTCCCGTCTCGTCGATGACTTCGTTCAATTTTGGTATTCTTGTGGTGATGATGTATTTTTCTTATTGCTATCCATGGACTTGTATTTGTCTTATCTTTTGTGTTATGTGTTTCTGTTAAATATTGAGTTTTTAGGGGTTAAATGAAAAATTCGAAACTTAGGGGCCTTGTTGGGATTAACCAAACTAGAGGGATCTTTTTGCAAAAGTCAAAAATCCTTATAAACCCTGAAAACTACCCCGACTGAGCAGTTTCCCCGATCCCTCTCTGCGTCGTTTCTCCCCCTCTGCCCGACGCCAACGCCGCAGCCAGCCGAACGCTGTCCCCGCCGAACGCCGCCGCCCTCCGACTCCTCCATCTTCTTCTTCTTCTTCATTTCACTCACCTGACACTGCAAGTTCCTCTTCGTCATTTTCTTCTCCTTTGCACAATTGTTGTCGCCAAGTCCCAAAACACAACCATGTCAAAAAAATGACTCCGCAAACATACACAACTCCGACCATCCAGGAGGAGGTTCATGGCCTCACGCAGTTCTGCCAGGGGTTCCAACGTCAGCAGGATGAGATGTACACTATGATGCAGCAGTGGCACCTGGCGTATCAGGGACCTCCTCCTCCTCCGGGCGATGACATGATGTAGATTGGACTTGATGTGGTGGTTTAGTGTTGAGAGTATTTTACTTGGATGTATTTTTATCTTTCAAACACTTATTCATTTTGGGATTGTATTATTTCGCTACTTCGGGGCTTTAGCCCTCGTGACATTTTCATGTTTTTGTTTAAAGTCATGTATGATACACTTGCCTATGATTTATGTTTCTTTATGAAATTTTATATTATGAATTAATATTGCCTCATGAAATTTTATGTCATGGATTGATATTGTTTTTATGGTTTGAAATTCATAAATTGGTATTGGATGATAGGCTATGATTTTGAAGTAAAATTCTTGTGTATACTTTCATATTCCTTGTATCATGTTTTACTTCATGATTTAATATTGAGTGAATGAAATGAGGGTGTTTTGATATCATGGAAGTTAAGGAAGGTTGATAAGTATATGTATTTAAGGTTAAGAGATAATTAGGGGGAGGTTTGTATCATCTTGAGAATACATAAGCAAAAGAGAAGAATTGAGGACAATTCTCTGTGTAAAATGGAAATGGTTAGAGTTGGCAAACATAAGGATTCATGAATGGATTTAAAAGTTGATACAAAATGATCATTTTTGAGGAAATTAGAGTTTGTACCAAAAGTTAAGCACATTTGATATTTTTCATGAAATTATATTTTTCTAGGATAGAGTATATCCTAACAAATGTGTTTGCACAACTTTATATTTTTCGAAATTTTCTAGAGGTTTCTGAAATTCGGCTGGAATTTCAGGGTTGACAGTATCAATCGACTGCCCTAGGGCAGTCGACTGATGTTTTGGGCAGATTATGAATTGGTGATTTCTAAGGGATTTTTCAAAAATTTGGTGAGTTCTTTTTGGCGCTAGGGGTAGGATTGCTTGGGGCAATCTTTTTTATGGTGTCAAAGAGAGAGAACTTGTGTGTTAAGTTAGGTTTAACTTAACATGGGAAACTTGTGGTGTTAAGTTGGGAATAACTTAACTTGGTGATTGTGAGTGGCGTTAAGTTAGGAAGAACTTAACTTGGTGTTGTGGTGAGAATTGAAAATTGGGAGAGAGCATAGGTTAAGGGGGAGGTTGCCTCTTGTTTGCTATGCTTTGATTTTCAATTGCTACTGTTATTGGTGTTTTTGTTTACCTAACTTAACATATTGCCACACATAAAAAAAGGGGAGATTGTTGGGGCAATCGGCCCTAAGATGATTTGGAGGATCATGTGTTTTAATGTATGTGTCAATATGGTTAAGTTAGAGTTTATTGTTGGACTAATATGTGTATGTGAGTGTGCAGGTTTGCAGGTACACATAGACTTGGTTGATGTCTTCAGGTGAAGGGTGGCATAGAGGCAAGCTGGAGGCTTGTGTGCGCATCCGAGGGACCGTGGATAGCAGGGACGATAAGCCGAGGGATGCGGACTTCGAGGCATACGTGAAGGATGACATGGAGGCAAGCTGGAGGCTTGTGTGCGCATCTGAGGGACGAGGGCCGAAGATGAAGAGGGCGTGAAGGCAACAGTCGAGGCTGCTGGTGAAGAGTCGACCATGTCGTGAGGGTCCGAGTGTGAGTCGTTGTACTCAGGGACTAAGTCGGGAGGGTTCGAGTGCGGAGTAAAATATACTCGGGGAGTGTAACCCTAGGCTTAGGAAAGGACCAGTCGACTGCCCCAGGAGCAATCGACTAGTGATGGCAGTAATGGCTGGTGATTCGAATGTTGGAACTGTAACGTTCGAATCTGAGTGGGACCAGTCGACTGCCCCAGGGGCAGTCAACTGGTAGCGGCCATTTAGTACTCGAGCTCTATTTAAAGGAGCTCGTTTAAGGCTACTATTTTTTGACGAAACTTGCTTGGTCAAAGCTTGTTAGTAGCCTAGTGTACTCAGGTAGTGTCCAATGATTATGGTGAGGTTTCTCCACCCACAAGGAGCTACGAGTTCTAGCCGAAGGTGCTCCGGGGAATCATCCACCGACGGATTAGGGATCGCCCACGTTACGGGCAGGCTTGGAGTAGGAGTTTATCTCCGAACCACGTATATCGGTGTGTCATTCTCTTTCGTTAGTTTTAGTTTCTTTTATTATTCCGCTTGCGCACTAACGATTATTGGAAGAAAACGAGAAATTGCTATCCCCCCCTAGCAAGCATCAACAATCTAACAGCCGACACGACTAAGTCGTGCCTAAGTGAACAACCGTATTATGACATCTTGGTTCATGTGAATCAGGTCTCCAAATATCAAGATTCGATCTTTTGACTTTTTTATTTGTTTCAAATTTTATTTTTTAGGATTAATTTTCTTTTCTAAAAGTTAGTTTAGATTTTTTATAAAATTAAATTTATTTTCTAAAAAGTAATTTAGATTTTATCTATTTTTTAAGATTAGTTCTTTTTTACTTTTTCTTTTTTCTCTGGTGTGACATTTCTATTGCGATTTTTTCTTATTTCTTAGGTTGTTCAAACACAAGCTAGGGATCTGATAAAGGACAAAAATTTTTGATTAATAATATTTCGGTAGTGCCGTTTATTTTCTTATTTCTTGATATTCTTTTTCGAATCAACAGATTCTAGAAGATTATTTTTGATATTTATGAGCAGATCAACGGATTCAATAGCCCATAAGATAATCGTTATGCTTGCCCGGCGCTAGGCTCTGATACTAACTGACACAGGAAAAGAAATCTTTGGAATGGACGTTTGAATAGAGGTAGAAAGCATAGGAAGAAGGGGATTCGTTAATGTAGAGGAGTCACTTCTAGGTTTAAACGAAAACAATTTTTATTCAAATTAAAATCAAACTCAACATCCTTTACCAGAGACATAACCCTTGTTTAAATAGTTTAAGAATTAAGAAAAAGTCAACATAAATAAAAAAACTAATAAAAAAAGTTAAAAATCTAAACTACTTTTAAGAAAAGGAAAAATCCTAAAAATGTAAAATAAATAAAAGAAAAATTAAAAGATTAAATCTAGAATTTTGACGACTCGGTTTGTGTGAACTATAGTGTCGCAACATGGTTGTGTGCCTGGGAACATGGCTCCCTTCTGGAAGAGCCTCTTCGCTATGCTAAAAGACAAAGCGTAACATGCCCCCAGGGGACACGGGCGGACCATGTTGCCCACTATAAAGTTAATTCTATCTTGTCTAGACTTTGAATAGAGCACAACTGTATTAGGAGGCGACAAGTTGGTCATCTTCCTTGTCGGTAGTTTTTGTAAAAATCAAAAGAAAGAAAACTAGGGCTTGCTTTATTACAATCTCAATCCAATAGAAAAGTTACATAATAAGATGTTTATATAGATAGGTTACATACCAAGAATAAGAAAAAGACTAATCTATCCTTAATAGGTAGTAAATAGAAATGCTTAATAATAATAATATAATCTAACATCTCATTCAAATTCATGATGCTATAACTATAAACATTGAAATTAAGTTTGTTAGAAAAGAAACGAAAGCATGAAGCTGAATATACCTTAGTAAACACATCAGCAATCTGTAGATTAGAACGAACAAATGGCAACATGATGGTGTCAAGCTAAAGATGATGACAAATAATGTGGCAATCAATTTCAATACATTTCCTCCACTCATAAAAAACTGAATTGTGCGCAATTTGAGTAGCACTCTAATTATCATAATATAATGGAGTAGGTTGACGAAGAGAGATACCCATATTCATAAGCAATCAATGCAACCAAACTATCTCACAATTTAGTTGAGGCTATGACATAGTACTTAACTTCTGTGGAAGTCTAGAAATAACATCTTATTCTTACTCTTCCAAGAAATATAGGAATCATTAAGAAAAATGTAGAAACCAGTGGTAGACTTGTGATCCGTAGGATCATCGGCCCAATTAGCATCAAAGTATACATGCAGCTCCAGAGATGAAGTAAAAAAGAAATAAAAGGCTTTGAAATTGAGTGCCCCGAAGATATATGAGAATACGAAGAATAACAGCCTAATGAATTGTAGTTAGTGTAGTGACAAATTGACTAATTAACTGCGTGAACAACATGTGCAATATCAGGACGAGTCAAGATAAGATAAACCAGACGTAATAATAGAACCAACACCTACTAATGACATAGGAGTATCATCAGCAGAGTCACAATAGATATAGATGAATTGGGAGAAAAAAATAAAAAATGATAAATTAGGTGACATATAATGTGTTAAAATACGAAAATTCAGAGGACTAAAAAGTAAATTTCCTAAAAGTTAGGGGGCTTCTTTAATAAGTTCCAAACTTAGGGTCTAAATGCAAATAGCCAAACCTAATTTATTCTTTTGGTGTGGCCGATTGTGAGCCGACTTCCCTCTTCAGCCGACTTTTCTTCTCCGCCCAGTTCTTCTCCGTCGGCGATCGGTTTCGTGTGGCGTCCCGGCGACATCGGAGGGTGACTTCGTCTTCCTCCTTGGGTCTGATCGAGGTATTCGGATTCCCCTTTTCTCCATCAAGGGCACGGCGAGTTGGTTCTTGAGATCTAGGGCACGCCATCCTTTCTACCTTAGAGATGGCTCCCTTCTGGAAGAGCCTCTTCGCTATGCTAAAAGACAAAGCGTAACATGCCCCCAGGGGACACGGGCGGACCATGTTGCCCACTATAAAGTTAATTCTATCTTGTCTAGACTTTGAATAGAGCACAACTGTATCAGGAGGCGACAAGTTGGTCATCTTCCTTGTCGGTAGTTTTTGTAAAAATCAAAAGAAAGAAAACTAGGGCTTGCTTTATTACAATCTCAATCCAATAGAAAAGTTACATAATAAGATGTTTATATAGATAGGTTACATACCAAGAATAAGAAAAAGACTAATCTATCCTTAATAGGTAGTAAATAGAAATGCTTAATAATAATAATATAATCTAACATCTCATTCAAATTCATGATGCTATAACTATAAACATTGAAATTAAGTTTGTTAGAAAAGAAACGAAAGCATGAAGCTGAATATACCTTAGTAAACACATCAGCAATCTGTAGATTAGAACGAACAAATGGCAACATGATGGTGTCAAGCTAAAGATGATGACAAATAATGTGGCAATCAATTTCAATACATTTCCTCCACTCATAAAAAACTGAATTGTGCGCAATTTGAGTAGCACTCTAATTATCATAATATAATGGAGTAGGTTGACGAAGAGAGATACCCATATTCATAAGCAATCAATGCAACCAAACTATCTCACAATTTAGTTGAGGCTATGACATAGTACTTAACTTCTGTGGAAGTCTAGAAATAACATCTTATTCTTACTCTTCCAAGAAATATAGGAATCATTAAGAAAAATGTAGAAACCAGTGGTAGACTTGTGATCCGTAGGATCATCGGCCCAATTAGCATCAAAGTATACATGCAGCTCCAGAGATGAAGTAAAAAAGAAATAAAAGGCTTTGAAATTGAGTGCCCCGAAGATATATGAGAATACGAAGAATAACAGCCTAATGAATTGTAGTTAGTGTAGTGACAAATTGACTAATTAACTGCGTGAACAACATGTGCAATATCAGGACGAGTCAAGATAAGATAAACCAGACGTAATAATAGAACCAACACCTACTAATGACATAGGAGTATCATCAGCAGAGTCACAATAGATATAGATGAATTGGGAGAAAAAAATAAAAAATGATAAATTAGGTGACATATAATGTGTTAAAATACGAAAATTCAGAGGACTAAAAAGTAAATTTCCTAAAAGTTAGGGGGCTTCTTTAATAAGTTCCAAACTTAGGGTCTAAATGCAAATAGCCAAACCTAATTTATTCTTTTGGTGTGGCCGATTGTGAGCCGACTTCCCTCTTCAGCCGACTTTTCTTCTCCGTCCAGTTCTTCTCCGTCGGCGATCGGTTTCGTGTGGCGTCCCGGCGACATTGGAGGGTGACTTCGTCTTCCTCCTTGGGTCTGATTGAGGTATTCGGATTCCCCTTTTCTCCATCAAGGGCACGGCGAGTTGGTTCTTGAGATCTAGGGCACGCCATCCTTTCTACCTTAGAGATGGCTCCCTTCTGGAAGAGCCTCTTCGCTATGCTAAAAGACAAAGCGTAACATGCCCCCAGGGGACACGGGCGGACCATGTTGCCCACTATAAAGTTAATTCTATCTTGTCTAGACTTTGAATAGAGCACAACTGTATCAGGAGGCGACAAGTTGGTCATCTTCCTTGTCGGTAGTTTTTGTAAAAATCAAAAGAAAGAAAACTAGGGCTTGCTTTATTACAATCTCAATCCAATAGAAAAGTTACATAATAAGATGTTTATATAGATAGGTTACATACCAAGAATAAGAAAAAGACTAATCTATCCTTAATAGGTAGTAAATAGAAATGCTTAATAATAATAATATAATCTAACATCTCATTCAAATTCATGATGCTATAACTATAAACATTGAAATTAAGTTTGTTAGAAAAGAAATGAAAGCATGAAGCTGAATATACCTTAGTAAACACATCAGCAATCTGTAGATTAGAACGAACAAATGGCAACATGATGGTGTCAAGCTAAAGATGATGACAAATAATGTGGCAATCAATTTCAATACATTTCCTCCACTCATAAAAAACTGAATTGTGCGCAATTTGAGTAGCACTCTAATTATCATAATATAATGGAGTAGGTTGACGAAGAGAGATACCCATATTCATAAGCAATCAATGCAACCAAACTATCTCACAATTTAGTTGAGGCTATGACATAGTACTTAACTTCTGTGGAAGTCTAGAAATAACATCTTATTCTTACTCTTCCAAGAAATATAGGAATCATTAAGAAAAATGTAGAAACCAGTGGTAGACTTGTGATCCGTAGGATCATCGGCCCAATTAGCATCAAAGTATACATGCAGCTCCAGAGATGAAGTAAAAAAGAAATAAAAGGCTTTGAAATTGAGTGCCCCGAAGATATATGAGAATACGAAGAATAACAGCCTAATGAATTGTAGTTAGTGTAGTGACAAATTGACTAATTAACTGCGTGAACAACATGTGCAATATCAGGACGAGTCAAGATAAGATAAACCAGACGTAATAATAGAACCAACACCTACTAATGACATAGGAGTATCATCAGCAGAGTCACAATAGATATAGATGAATTGGGAGAAAAAAATAAAAAATGATAAATTAGGTGACATATAATGTGTTAAAATACTAAAATTCAGAGAACTAAAAAGTAAATTTCCTAAAAGTTAGGGGGCTTCTTTAATAAGTTCCAAACTTAGGGTCTAAATGCAAATAGCCAAACCTAATTTATTCTTTTGGTGTGGCCGATTGTGAGCCGACTTCCCTCTTCAGCCGACTTTTCTTCTCCGCCCAGTTCTTCTCCGTCGGCGATCGGTTTCGTGTGGCGTCCCGGCGACATCGGAGGGTGACTTCGTCTTCCTCCTTGGGTCTGATCGAGGTATTCGGATTCCCCTTTTCTCCATCAAGGGCACGGCGAGTTGGTTCTTGAGATCTAGGGCACGCCATCCTTTCTACCTTAGAGATGGATCTTGGTCCGCATGGAGTCGAGTGATCATACTGCGGGATCGTCGACTTGTGCTGCTCTCTCTTCGATCAGAGCAAGGTTGGACAGCAACGCGAAGTCTAGGTAAGATTTTCGTGTATTATGATTGCTCTAGATCATATGATGAGGGATGGTTAAGGTTTAGAGTATGGTGTGTGTAGGTTTTCTCTAATCTTAGACTTAGATCTATGATTGAATCGAATTGGCTTCTCGCGATATGTTTTGTGTTTCGGATGGGTTCTCTTCTTGATTCTGTGATCTCTATTGGTTTCGGATGGTTGTCTCTGTTGGATTTTGATTGTGAAGGGATCTGTTGTTTAGTCGAGTTTTGCTTCGGGATGGGTTTCTGATCGTGATAGCTTGCGTGGATCGAACTTTACCTTAAGAGTTGAATCTTTCGGTAGGATGATTTTGTTCTGTTAGTTCTTGGGTGTCGGTTGCGATCTTAAGGTTGAGTTGTTTAGAGTTGCCGAGAGCTTAGATCAGATTTGCTTTTGGGTGTAGTTTCTTCTATTTTGTGCTGGGTTAGCAAATGATTTCGGTTTGGGGGATTGGCTTGGAAGCTAACCTGGCGAGCAATGTTGATTAAGGTGTTACTGTGAGCATTTGCTAATGCTTTAGCTTAATGGGATCAGATCTGTTGGTTGGGTTAGATTGGGTCTTGTTTAGGGTTGGACTAAACCTATGTTTGAACCCAATCATGAAAACTTGTGTCTATCATCTAATTAGATATAATTAGATGAAAAAGGTGATTAGGTTAACCCTGGATACGAAATAGGGATTTGTTTAGTTACTTAATAGTTGTTGTGATAACTAAATTATATCATTTGATACAGGTCATTGACTTGCCTATTTGGACTCCACTTGCGGCGAATATTATTTCAGACGGGGGAGTTCTCGTCGCTTACGATCTACTACATCGGAGGCGGGTATCTCTGACTTATCTTTTAGATTTGTCATAGTTGATATACTTGATATGCTATGTTAGAGGTAGAGTAATGTATTGCCTTATATACTTGCTCTACCTTTGCTGATACTGTTTAGGATATACCTAGCATGTGATACCTACACCATTAGGATCTAGGCTATGGTGCATTACTTATGATCCTTGCATATCATGTTGATATAGGTGGATTAGATAGTGGATGTTGTTTGACCAGAGTCATGCATCATCGTGCACTGTGCATCACTGTCGATTAGTGGCCCTTATGGGTGAGTCAGGTCGACAGTCATACTGACCTATCCATACGGCCACTCATGGGTTAGTGGTTGACGGGGTATGGGTAGTGTGCTCTGTGCTGCTCCGCTCATGCACTCATGGGTTAGTGAATCGGAGCGTGGTAGCAGGCAGAGGTCCCTCCTTGAGTAGCCCATATACCAGGAGTTGAGAGAGATAGGTCTCTCCCCCATTTATATACATGGGGCAGGCGTTAACACTCAGATAGTGATATCCTCCAGCGATGGCCTGGGGCTGATAGTGCTATAGCTAGGATAGGTGATGGCCTGGGGCTGATAGAGATATCGCCAGGATAGGTTTCAGCCTGGGGCTATTAGCGATATCGCCAGGATAGGTCATGGAGTAGGGGTGTTATGCCGACAGCATACCGCCTATTCGGTTGCTCAGGAGTAGCAACGTCAGAGTACGGACGGCAGTCACAGCTCTACGCCGGAGGGTGGCCTCCGCTCAGCTTCCTCCCGTACATAGGTGACGATGTCTGACCGGCGACAGAGGTGACCATGTCATTGCACCATGTGCATACGCATCTTTTGCACTTGCCCGTGTTTGTTATACTTGGATGCTGCATATGATTGACATGTACATACAGGAGACCCTTATGTCCGTTTCGGCGACTCAGCTAGATTGGTATGGTATTTCTATTCCTATTCCAGTTATGTTTACCACTACATGTACCTGTGTTATTTCGATTTCCTGTTACTCTATTGCTAGCTTAGACTATCTTGTATATCTGATGAGATATTCGCTGAGTATTGTTACTCACCCCGTTAGCTCCCTGTTTTTATTCAGGATGATTGTCTGGAGCGCCCGACAGCCTGTCCCAGTTCGTGTATTTCTTCGAGACGATTCTCGGGGGTTTGTCTTGGTATTTTGATGGGGTACCAGTTAGTACCCTTTTTCTGTTCATTTTATCTTTTCGTTTCCGATGTTGTATTCGTGTTTTGTCGGGTTTGTTCACATGGCAGTAGAGTTGTACTTTTGTATACCATGGATGTCTTGTTTCATTTTGTTTCGTCGTAAGTCGGACCGGTCCGCAGTCAGGTATGTTTTATTTGGTTTTATTTTATTTTTTGTCTAGATTTGAGGCCTGAGGCCCATTTAAACTGCGTGGTTGTGATCTATGTTGTTGTATGTATGTGTAAGTTGTCCGCCGGACAGGGGAGGTTCTGTCCGATTTTCTATTGGACCAGCGGCTCCTGGGGTCTCGGGGCGTGACAATTTATTTGGTATCAGAGCCAGGTTCTCGAGATACCTTGTGGTCTTGTGGGTGTTTTCGAATTTTGTGTCGGAGTCGTTTTCTCGTTGGACGTGATTGGGACATGGCGGCGACGGGACTCCTTCAGCCGACACGAGGTATATGATGTGTTTCATTTACCTCTTTTTGTATCTACTATTTAGTGTAGGGTTAGGCATTTCTTTATTATGATATGATTGTATATCGGTTTATATACATGACCGGTAGGTATTCGTAGATATGTTTTGGCAGGAAGACATGTAGTCGATCCGTTTTATTTGCGACCATGTTGGGAGTCGATTATAAGTGACTGGTTGACATGTTGCCGACTCGTCTAGGATGCAGAGAATGATTGATTCTCGAGTAGCACCGATACATGGTCGGAAGACGAGGGTCGAACCTGTCAATAACCTATCGGAGGTTAAGGAATTCAAGTTATAGAATTCCTGTCCCATACCAGTTGTATACTAGTATCAGTTGTTATCGACTGTGTGAGACATTGGGACTGCATATCGATACAGTGATGATTTCTCCTATATCGGGGAGGTTTAGACTTCTGGTTCGCTCGTGCTGAGTTAGGTGACCTAGAGGGTACGAGTGAGTACATGACCTGCATTGATGTAGGAAGTGTAGTACTAGCTATATACTATAACGGATAGTAAAAGATCGACATAGCTGGAATATGAGTATGACTTTCATGGATATATATCTTTGTGGTATTTTAGTGGATATCATAGTTGATATATATCTCTTGAGTATCGCTTATACTTTTGTATACTCTACCTGGGATAGGTTGGATGGATATTTCACGAGAGGGATTGGATATCGATTCCCATAATGTTACGGTGGGTATCCATTGAATTGGAGATAGCTCGATTGACACCTAGTGAAGCTTTTCGAAATCACCATTATGGTCAAGGTTGACTAAGGAGATGATCGGATGACACGTTGTGAATTCGATTGTATAGTGGAGGATTTTGATTTTTCAATGGTACCGACTGATGAGTTGGGAAGCTAGGGTTAAATTGGACGACAACCTATTGGAGCTTGCGTATCGTCGTTGGCTCGACAGATATAAGATCGATTCACTTTAGCTCATGGAGCTTTGGGCGGTTAGGGTTATTTATTTCGGTACAAATACCCTAGATGGCCTGTTTAGAGGACATGACCTGCTGGATGCAGCAGAGATGATATTCACTGTTTATCATTTCAGTGGATAGAGGATAGATGTATCCTGTTCCGTGGGACTTTTGACCTCGAATTCGTTATACTTGGTTAGATAACTTAAATAGTACAGTCAAATGTGACTTGTACCGATCCGGAGGAGTGTAGAGCTAGTTGCTTGACACTTGCGGGATTATCGCTCGTACTTGGTTTGGATAACTAAGAAGGTACCTTTGGACTTCTGGTTTGTGCAGCGATGCAAATCACTTACGAGACTGAGCCATCTTTGTGTGAAAACACTAAGGACGATACTCAGAAATAAATAACTGCTTCCCGATTATTTTGGGATACTCTTAAGAGACGGTGTGTCTCTAACCCCTCTTGGGGCGGAGTTGGAGTGGGTTACAAGAAGACGATTAGTTGACTCGTCTTACGCTATTCTAGTCTATGAGATTTTATGGCTCATAGACAGTTCATATGTGTTAGATATTCTCGATAGCACCTCGAGGAGCAGAATCCGCTGAGATGCGGTGGAATGGGCGTTAGCAGCTGACACCGGTGAAATTTGACTGTAACTGTTATATGTTATAGAGGACGGTCTCTGAGAGGTAGACTGTTGGTTATCAAATAAGTGTGGTTACGAGTTGACCTCCAAACTAGTCTATGTACGACGAGGTTGCAGTTACCTCCTCGTCTCAGGGCTAGAGGTTCTAACACGTGGGCGTTAGGGTTTTCCTATTGACACTGGATCGTACTGATGACAGTGATAGCCTTAGCTCTCGGACGTTTCTGTAGTTCGAGAATTTTTGGATACCTGTCCGAAGGAGTGTTCTAGCGTTTTCTATGGTTTGAAAATTTTCTGACCTATTTACGGAGGAGCTTCCTTGTTTGTCTCACTTAAGAGGCAAGTGAGGCTCACCGTTCTTGGTATGTGTTATTTTGCAGATAATACTGAAGACACAGAGACTTGAGGCGTTTCCGTTGGTGAACGATATGGAGAAAGATATCGCGATGTTATGGTTAGGTATTTGCTATGTCAGTAGATGAGGATTGAACCTTAGGGATCCACTGGGTTATATTAGACGTTTCCAATCTAAGATTGGAAATGGGAATAGGTATTAAGGACCTTGTCGAGGATTTACTTAGGACTCAGGGAGGGTGTGAAGTGAATTCGGTGATCGTTCCAATTTGCGCGGTTCCTTGGGTTTTGTTGGCTATGACTGATGCTTGGTTGAGACTCCTCCAGCATTTCATCACCACTTACACGCCTGACCGAGAAAGGCGTGAAGTTTGTATGGACTAAGGCCTGCGACACCAACTTTCAGGAGCTGAAGCGGAGGCTTGTATCTGCGCCAGTTCTAGTACTGCCTTCTGGAGAGGATGGGTTCATTCTGTATAATGATGCATCTCTCCTGTGATTGGGCACGATACTCATGCAACATAGATGGGTGGTTGCGATTGCTTCTCGGCAGCTGCAGGAGCATGAGAGGAACACCCCGTTCACGATTTAGAGTTTGCCGCTATCATTTAGCGCTGAAGATCTGAAGGCATCATCTTTACGGGATCATCTTCGAGACCTTCACGAACCACAGGAGCCTTCAGTATCTATTCACTCAGCGAGAGCTGAATCTCCGACAGAGGTGGTGGATGGAGTTTCTGAAGGATTTCGACTGCACCATTAGCTACCATCCTGGGAAAGCTAATGTAGTCGCCGACGTCCTCAGTCGGAAGTTCAGAGCTGTTTTGGCATGCCACAGAGTGATGGTCACAGATTGATTCAGAGTTTATCTGAGTTTGGATTAGAGGAGCAGTCTCGGACAGAGAGAGGACTGCTAGTGACTTTAATGGCTTAGTCATAGATTCGTACGAGGATCAGAGAAGCTCAGGCCAGTGACCAGAATAGTCAGTTTCTGGGCAGTCAGGCGATTTCGCGAGAGCAGCTGGATTATTCACATGATGTGGAGGGTGTCCTATACTTCCGAGAGAGGTTGTGTGTACCCGAGGCACACCCTGTCTTGGAAAAGTTGCTGCAGGAGGCCACCAATCACGTTTTGCTATTCATCCTGGCAGCACTCGTATGTATCGTGATTTGAGACGTTCATACTAGTGGAACGACATAAAGAGGGACATCGCGGTTTATGTTGCTAGATGTCTCGTTTGTCAGCAGGTTAAGGCAGAGCACCAGAGACCTGCTGGACTCCTCCAGAGGATTCTCATTCCCGAGTGGAAGTGGGGGCATATCACCATGGATTTCGTTGTGGGATTGCCGAGGACTAGGAGAGGTCATGATGCGACTTGGGTAGTCGTGAACCGACTAACCAAACCTGCTCACTTTTTAGCTATTCGGAGGACGGATTCTCTCGATAGATTAGCAGAGTTGTATTGTCGGGAGATAGTCAGATTGCACGGAGTTCTTTTGAGTATTATCTCGGATAGGGATCCACGTTTTACTTCTCGGTTTTGGCAGAGTTTGCAGAGGGCTATGGGTACAGAGCTCCGTCTCAGCACAGCTTTTCATCCCCAGACTGACGGTCAGTCAGAGCGTACCATCCAGACCTTGGAGGATTTACTGCGCTCGTGGGTGATGGACTTTGGGGGCAGTTAGGAGGACCATTTGCCCTGGGTGGAGTTCGCCTACAACAACGGCTTTCATTCGGCGATATAGTTGGCACCGTTTGAGGCGTTGTACGGTAGGGCGTGCAGGACACCCATCCTCTGGGATGAGGTCGGTGAGACTCAGCTGCTGGGACCCCAGAGAGTTCAGCACGAGGCAGAGTTAGTACGGACTGTCAGATGAAGATTATTAGTAGCGCAGGATCGCCAGAAAAGCTGTGCTGACCGGAGGCGCAGACCCATAGAGTTTGCTGCGGGTGATCATGTTTCCTTCGAGTTTCACCCACAAAAGGGGTGGAACGTTTTGGTCTTAGAGGTGAGCTAGCTCCACGGCATATTGGTCTGTTCTAGATTCTGGAAACGGATGGAGCTGTAGCTTATCGCCTAGCACTTTCACCGTCTTTGACTGGCATCCATGACGTGTTGCAGTATCCATGCTGAGAGGTCATGTGCCAGATTCCGCACATATCCTATCCGAGGTGCCTGTTCCGCCCTAGCCTGACGCTTATGTGGAGGTACTTGTACGGATGTTGGGTTTCCGAGAGCGTTAGCTACGAAATAAGACGATCCGGTTGGTTAGGGTTGGATGGCAGCATCACACGGATGCCGAGACGACCTAGGAGCTCGAGGATATTATCCGAGCTCGCTACCCCCACTTGTTTGAGGTACGTGTGAGGGATTCGTTCAGTGTTTTGTACTGCTTGACCGTACCTAGCATGGGTGACAACGAAATTTGGGGACCAAATTTTTATTAGTGGGGGAGAATGTTAAAATACGGAAATTCAGAGGGCTAAAAAGTAAATTTCCTAAAAGTTAGGGGGCTTCTTTAATAAGTTCCAAACTTAGGGTCTAAATGCAAATAGCCAAACCTAATTTATTCTTTTGGTGTGGCCGATTGTGAGCCGACTTTTCTTCTCCGCCCAGTTCTTCTCCGTCGGCGATCGGTTTCGTGTGGCGTCCCGGCGACATCGGAGGGTGACTTCGTCTTCCTCCTTGGGTCTGATCGAGGTATTCGGATTCCCCTTTTCTCCATCAAGGGCACGGCGAGTTGGTTCTTGAGATCTAGGGCACGCCATCCTTTCTACCTTAGAGATGGATCTTGGTCCGCATGGAGTCGAGTGATCATACTGCGGGATCGTCGACTTGTGCTGCTCTCTCTTCGATCAGAGCAAGGTTGGACAACAGCGCGAAGTCTAGGTAAGATTTTCGTGTATTATGATTGCTCTAGATCATATGATGAGGGATGGTTAAGGTTTAGAGTATGGTGTGTGTAGGTTTTCTCTAATCTTAGACTTAGATCTATGATTGAATCGAATTGGCTTCTCGCGATATGTTTTGTGTTTCGGATTGGTTCTCTTCTTGATTCTGTGATCTCTATTGGTTTCGGATGGTTGTCTCTGTTGGATTTTGATTGTGAAGGGATCTGTTGTTTAGTCGAGTTTTGCTTCGGGATGGGTTTCTGATCGTGATAGCTTGCGTGGATCGAACTTTACCTTAAGAGTTGAATCTTTCGGTAGGATGATTTTGTTCTGTTAGTTCTTGGGTGTCGGTTGCGATCTTAAGGTTGAGTTGTTTAGAGTTGCCGAGAGCTTAGATCAGATTTGCTTTTGGGTGTAGTTTCTTCTATTTTGTACTGGGTTAGCAAATGATTTCGGTTTGGGGGATTGGCTTGGAAGCTAACCTGGCGAGCAATGTTGATTAAGGTGTTACTGTGAGCATTTGCTAATGCTTTAGCTTAATGGGATCAGATCTGTTGGTTGGGTTAGATTGGGTCTTGTTTAGGGTTGGACTAAACCTAAGTTTGAACCCAATCATGAAAACTTGTGTCTATCATCTAATTAGATATAATTAGATGAAAAAGGTGATTAGGTTAACCCTGGATACGAAATAGGGATTTGTTTAGTTACTTAATAGTTGTTGTGATAACTAAATTATATCATTTGATACAGGTCATTGACTTGCCTATTTGGACTCCACTTGCGGCGAATATTATTTCAGACGGGGGAGTTCTCGTCGCTTACGATCTACTACATCGGAGGCGGGTATCTCTGACTTATCTTTTAGATTTGTCATAGTTGATATACTTGATATGCTATGTTAGAGGTAGAGTAATGTATTGCCTTATATACCTGCTCTACCTTTGCTGATACTGTTTAGGATATACCTAGCATGTGATACCTACACCATTAGGATCTAGGCTATGGTGCATTACTTATGATCCTTGCATATCATGTTGATATAGGTGGATTAGATAGTGGATGTTGTTTGACCAGAGTCATGCATCATCGTGCACTATGCATCACTGTCGATTAGTGGCCCTTATGGGTGAGTCAGGTCGACAGTCATACTGACCTATCCATACGGCCACTCATGGGTTAGTGGTTGACGGGGTATGGGTAGTGTGCTCTGTGCTGCTCCGCTCATGCACTCATGGGTTAGTGAATCGGAGCGTGGTAGCAGGCAGAGGTCCCTCCTTGAGTAGCCCATATACCAGGAGTTGAGAGAGATAGGTCTCTCCCCCATTTATATACATGGGGCAGGCGTTAACACTCAGATAGTGATATCCTCCAGCGATGGCCTGGGGCTGATAGTGCTATAGCTAGGATAGGTGATGGCCTGGGGCTGATAGAGATATCGCCAGGATAGGTTTCAGCCTGGGGCTATTAGCAATATCGCCAGGATAGGTCATGGAGTAGGGGTGTTACGCCGACAGCATACCGCCTATTCGGTTGCTCAGGAGTAGCGACGTCAGAGTACGGACGGCAGTCACAGCTCTACGCCGGAGGGTGGCCTCCGCTCAGCTTCCTCCTGTATATAGGTGACGATGTCTGACCGGCGACAGAGGTGACCATGTCATTGCACCATGTGCATACGCATCTTTTGCACTTGCCCGTGTTTGTTATACTTGGATGCTGCATATGATTGACATGTACATACAGGAGACCCTTATGTCAGTTTCGGCGACTCAACTAGATTGGTATGGTATTTCTATTCCTATTCCAGTTATGTTTACCACTACATGTACCTGTGTTATTTCGATTTCATGTTACTCTATTGCTAGCTTACACTATCTTGTATATCTGATGAGATATTCGCTGAGTATTGTTACTCACCCCGTTAGCTCTCTATTTTTATTCAGGATGATTGTCTGGAGCGCCCGACAGTCTGTCCCAGTTCGCGTATTTCTTCGAGACGATTCTCGGGGGTTTGTCTTGGTATTTTGATGGGGTACCAGTTAGTACCCTTTTTCTGTTCATTTTATCTTTTCGTTTCCGCTGTTGTATTCGTGTTTTGTCGGGTTTGTTCACATGGCAGTAGAGTTGTACTTTTGTATGCCATGGATGTCTTGTTTCATTTTGTTTCGTCGTAAGTCGGACCGGTCCGCAGTCAGGTATGTTTTA
Organism: Boesenbergia rotunda; assembly: GCA_024364735.1. Classification (NCBI taxonomy): domain Eukaryota; kingdom Viridiplantae; phylum Streptophyta; class Magnoliopsida; order Zingiberales; family Zingiberaceae; genus Boesenbergia; species Boesenbergia rotunda. Next base: position 165,050 of record JAGFNQ010006012.1, read on the forward strand.
TTTGGTTTTATTTTATTTTTTGTCTAGATTTGAGGTTTGAGGCCCATTTAAACTGCATGGTTGTGATCTATGTTGTTGTATGTATGTGTAAGTTGTCCGCCGGACAGGGAGGTGCTGTCCGATTTTCTATTGGACCAGCGGCTCCTGGGGTCTCGGGGCGTGACATAATGGGAGGCACCAGAGTCCAAAACCCACAAGGATGAAGATATACCTGAAATATCAAACGATGACAAACTTATACTAGAGAAAACTGACATGACAGAGGGTTGTGAAGTAAGGAACTATTGACACTTCTCAAGCAATTATGGATTAAGTTATTGTTGTTGATATTGTCTCTTCGGTGATTTACCTTAGTTCAACAATAATGGATATTAAGATCCCTTGATTTTGCAATAAGCACAATCATCTTTAAAAACCTTCGAAGTCGACCTATTTTGATTATGCGTCAAAGTCATCAAGAATTGTATGAATGCACCCAAAAAAAAAATCCAGGGCTTCACCCCAAACCCCAAGAGAGGGTGCGCTACTTGCCGCACCCACAACGAACTCACCGCGGAGTTCGATCCGCAAAAGCTATAGATGTGATTAATAGTTCTTCAATCAAACTATCAAAACTATAGAGATGAAGGCTATGATAACATATAGAAATCAAAAGAAAGAAAATTAGGGTTTGCTTTGTTACAATCTCAATCCAATAGAAAAGTTACATAATAAGATGTTTATATAGCTAGGTTACATTTCAAGAATGAAAAAAGACTAATCTATCCTTAATAGCTAGTAAATAGAAAATTTTAATAATAATAATATAATCTAACAGTTTTGATCATCCTTCTTTAAAGCCCAAAAGGGAGACTATTAATCTTATTTTCTTCTCATTATAGTTTGAAAGGAAACATAGTCACATAGGAGGACATAAACAGGTGATGCTAGATACTCCTCCATCAACTATCTAAACTATCAATTAAATGAGTGTAGACAAGGCATACTTAAATTAATTTAAACACTATGAAGGACTTTTTTGTAATTATTTGCAAGGATAACTTCCTTCTTTTGTAATTATTTACAAGGAGGTAAGGTGGTAAAAGACAGTTCATTTTCCCCTAGCCCTTCCACTAATTCATTTTAGGATTGATATGAAGAAAGTAAATCATGAGAGTTACTAGCCCGGATACTATAGCTAATGTGTGGAGAAAACGAGCACACTGAGTTTATCAGATTTTATTCTCTAGACCTTAAGATGACAATACCGTATATATTAGTCATCAATCTATGATATGTGGATTGTAATTATTTGCAAGGGCATCATCAAAAGCTAAATGATTATGATGAATAGAAAACATAATTGTGTAAAACAATGAGATGTAGAATTTTGAGCGATTATAATTAATTTCTTTTCTAAGTTTGACTAATCTTTTATTTTTATTTCGGGATAAGTGTGAATTATCTAAATTATTAATTAAACAAGGGATAGCCGAATCCAGGGATAAAATTGTTGTATTAATTAATTGAAAGAAGATTAGGAATATTCGAGTTAATTTAAAAATGCTAAATCGACTTAGACCATCTAAAATGATAAAATGTAAAATTTTTATAGAAATATATCACTTCTTTTAATTTTTTACAAGGACACTATGAGAAAATAGTTTATTAATATTATATATTATTGTAAGAATACAAAACATAGTTTGATAATTTGAATAAAATAATGGATAATTTTGAATAAACAAAAACTAGGAGTAATCAAAATCCACTAAACTATATAAATAGTTATTTTAGATTATGTAAAATAGTAAGATATAATTTCTTTATAAAATTATGATCTATTTTTTTTTAAAGATTGACTAGTCCCTTATTTTTCCTAAATCAAATGTGATAATCTATATTAACTAAATGAAGTAGACTAAGCGTATTCAAGTCAATCCATACAATGACAAATTAATTTAAAGAGTGTAGATTAAATAGAGTAGATTAAGACTAGTCAAGTGTATTTAAACAATGATGACTTAGTCAACTTAGACCATCTAAAATAATAAAGTGTACAATTTTTGTAGAAATATGATCCATTTCTTTTGTAATTATTTGCAAGAGTACCAAAAAAAAAGTTGATTAGGATAATATTAGAAGAATATAAAATATAATTTGACAATTTGAATAAAATACATTATAATTTTAAATGAATAAAAACTTGGAGTACTCAAAGTCAATCTAGACTATGTAAAAAGTTATTTTAGATTATGTAAAATAGTAAGATATAATTTTTTTAAAAAAAATTGACTAGTTCTTCATTTTTTTTCTATATCAAATGCGATTATTTATATTAATTAAATGAAGTACATTAAGAGTATTCAAGTCAATCTCATTAATGATAAGTCAATTTAAAGTGTGTAGATTAAATATAGTAAATAAACAATAGTCAAGTCGATATAAACAATAACTCAAAAACTTCGACTATCTAAAGGAAAGATGTAGCATTTTTGTAGAGATATGATTCATTTCTTTTGTAATTATTTGCAAGAGTGTCATCAAAAAAAATAGTTGATTAAGATAATACTAGAAGAATACAAAACATAATTTAACAATTTGAATAAAACTACATTGATAATTTTAAATGAACAAAAACTAGGAGTGCTCAAAATCAATCTAGACTATGTAAAAAGTTATTTTACATTATGTAAAATGCTAAGATATAAATTTTTTATAAAATTATGACTTTTTTTAATGTTTGACTAGTCCCTTATTTTTTCTAGATCAAATGTGATTATCTATATTAATTAAATGAAGTAGATTAAGAGTATTATTCAAGTCAATCAAGACAATGACAAATCAATTTAAAGAGTGTAGATTAAATAGAGTAGATGAAGAATAGTCAAGTCCATCTAAACAATGACTCAGTCAACTTAGACCATCTAAAATCATAAGATGTAGAACTTTTGTAGAAATATGATCCACTTCTTTTGTAATATTTGCAATTGTACCATCAAAAAAGTTCATTAAGATAATACTAGAAGAATACAAAATATAATTTGAAATTTTGAATGAAATATATTATAGTTTTAAAAGAACAAAAACTAGGAGTACTCAAAGTCAATCTAGACTATGTAAAAAGTTATTTAGATTACATAAATGATAAGATATAATTTTTTATATTATGATCTATTTTTTTTTTAAAAAAAAGTTGACTAGTTCCTTATTTTTTTTCTAGATGAAATGTGATTATTTATATTAAGTAAATGAAGTAGATTAAGAGTATTCAAGTCAATCTAGACAATGACAAGTCAATTTAAAGTGTGTAGATTAAATGGAGTAGATTAAGAATTGTAAGTATTCAAAGTCAACCTAGACCATCTAAAATGATAAGATGTAGAATTTTTGTAAAATATGATCCACTTCTTTTGTAATTATTTGCAAGAGTACCATCAAAAAAAAAAGTTGATTAAGATAATACTAGAAGAATACAAAATATAATTTGGCAATTTGAATAAAATACATTATTGTTTTAAAAGAACAAAAACAAGGAGTACTCAAAGTCAATCTAGATTATGTAAAAAAGTTATTTTAGATTGCATAAAATGTAAGATATATATATATATATATATATATATATATATATATATTATATTATATATATATATATATTCAAGTCAATCTAGACAATGACAAATCAATTTAAAGTGTGTAGATTAAATGGAGAAGATTAAGAATAGTCAAGTATTCAAGTCTACTTAGACCATCTAAATCAAAAGATGTAGAATTTTTGTAGAAATATGATCCACTTCTTTTGTAATTATTTGCAAGTGTACCATCAAAAAAAGTTCATTAAGATAATACTAGAAGAGTACAAAATATAATTTGAAATTTTGAATAAATATATTATAATTTTAAAAGAACAAAAACTAGGAGTACTCAAAGTCAAGCTAGACTATGAAAAATGTTATTTTAGATTACATAAAATGGTAAGATATAATTTTTTATATAGAGTTATTATCTATTTTTTTAAAAAAAAATTGACTAGTTCCTTTTTTTTTTAGATCAAATGTGATTATTTATATTAATTAAATGAAGTAGATTAAGAGTATTCAAGTCAATCTAGAAAATGACAAGTCAATATAAAGTGTGTAGAGAATAAATGGAGTAGAATAAGAATAGTGAAGCAATCAAAGTCAACTTAGACCATCTAAAATGATAAGATGTAGAATTTTTGTAGAAATATGATCCACTTGTTTTGTAATTATTTGCAAGAGTAGAATCTGAAAAATAGTTGTTTAAGATAATACTAGAAAATACAAAATATAATTTGAAAATTTGAATTATACATTATAGTTTTAAATGAACAAAAACTAGGAGTACTCAAAGTCAATCTTGTTATGCTAGACTATGTAAATGGTTATTTCAGATTATGTAAAATGCGCTAAGATATAATTTTTTTATAGAGTTATGATCTTTTTTGAAAAAAATTGACTAGTGATTTATTTCTTCTTATCAAATGTGATTATTTATATTAATTAAATTAAGTAGATTAAGTGTATTCAAGTCAATCTAGACAATGACAAATTAATTTAAAGTGCATAGATTAAATGCAGTAGATGAAAAATAGTTAAGTCGATTTAAATTATATTGACTCGGAGTTAATTTAGACTATCTAAACTGATAAGATACAAAATTTTATAGAAATGTAATCCAATTCTTTTGTAATTAATATTTGCAAGAGTATCATCAGAAAATAGTTGTTTAAGATAATACTAGAAGAATGCATAACTTAATTTGACAATTTGAATAAAATACATTAATATTTTTTATTATGTAAATTGTTAAGATATATTTTTTTTGTCGAATTATGATTTTTTAAAAAAGTTTGACTAGTATTTTTCTCCAAATTTGAAGTCTTTTATTTTTATATGAGGCAAAAGATGAAATCGTGGCATGACATCTTTTATTTTTATCGGTTAATAGTATAAATTGTCTAACTTATCAATAAGGAGAAAATGATAAATTTTTCGTGGAGGTTTTAAAACACAAATTAAGGTTGTTTAGAAAAAAAAATAAAATATCTTGTTAAATTAGAAAACAAGAAGTAGCTTTTAATTAGAGAATTCAGAAGATGAATCTTCTGGATCATCTTGTAAATAAGTTATCAAGTAGTGATGCTCTTTAAAATTTTATTAAGATGTTAAAATTTTAAAGAGGTTATCAAATATCATAATTTTTTTTATAAACTATTCACAAATTTTCTTTAAAAATTGATTGATAATATATTATTGGAATTCATTGAACAATCCATGCTCAATAGGATCCAATTTATAATATATTCTATTATATTTTACCAACCCAAAACTCTAATACATGAAATAAATTTTACGCCATTATCTTTCTCTATCAACCATCATAGGATTATGAACGAGTTAAGTTATGTTATTTAAATTTATTTGATAAGTAATCGAACTAAATTAAATCAAGTTTAAAATGAATTGAACTGTTGAAATAATTATTCTATTGTAATCTATTTGTTTTCCTATAAGCTTGAATTTGATTCCAGCTTAATTTGAGATATTTATTTAGATTTTATTGAGCTTATTTAATTGTCGAAGCTTTTATAGTTTAAACTTCTTTGTTTAGTTAATGGATTTGATATTGCAAATTTATTTTAGAGCTTCATTGTTCATTTATAAATTTAATAAAAAGATTATTAATGAATATTACCCTATTTTTTTAGGCATTATCCATGAATATCAATTATAATTAGTTTATATATAATATTTATCCATAAATATTAATAAATTAAATAATATATTAAAATTTACTAGCGACACACGTGTTGCGTGTGCAATATAATATATAAATACACGTAAATTTTATCTCACCCTAATTAAGATGAGAATTTATTTAGTTAAAATTTAAAATTTAAAAATATAATTTATAATTAAAATTTGAAATTATATTTTTTAATTTGATAAATTATTTTAAAATTTTAATTTTAGATTAAGATTTAGATTTTTCTTTTTAAGATTTGTAATTATAAATTTATCTTTTGAATTTGTGTTTTTAAGATTTATGATTTTTTTTAAATTTTTAGAATTTAAAAAATAAAAAGTTAAAATTATTAATAAACTTTGAAATTATTTTAAGTATGAAAAGGAAAAATGACATTTACGTAATTTAATTTTGAGTTTTGTCAAATTAATTGAGAATTATTAGTAAAATGTTTAAATTTTCAATCAAATAGTAAATATTAATAAAATGAATACTATATTAAAATCTATTCATTTAATTTAATAAATCATTTGAATTTATTTATTTATTTGACCATTAATATAAATAAAATTTTATCAAATTAAATATTAAATTTATTTATAAATGCTTGTTTTATTCACCGTGTAATAATTAAAAAGGCGTTCTTATGACTTTAAAATGGGTTGTGCCGATTTTCCTTGTTAAATTGTTAAACTAAATATATGTTATATTAATTACTAAACGCCGTTCGGTCAGTAATTTCCACGTTTCACACCGTGGAACGGAAAGTGGACTTGAATTCTATTTAAATCGATCCCCTGCTGTAGTCCCTGAAGCTCACATACGGCCAGCCGGTACCCAGCCCACCCCCGCACCTGGCTCTAACCATGGCCTACTTCGCCTTGGCGCTCGCATTCGGGGCGCTTCTACTGAGTCGGATCACCGCCGCTGACCCTCAGACCAACCTCGTCCTGAACGCCTGCAGCTTATACAACGTGACCAACACCACCGCCTTCGCCGCCACTATCAACCGTACCTTCACCGAACTCCACTCCATCATCTCCTCTGCCGCTCCCGGCAGCCCCGCCGCTCACTTCGCGACTGTGCGGAGCAACGACCCGCTATTCTACGCGCTCTTCCAGTGCCGCGGCTACCTCTCCACGGCCGACTGCCTCACTTGCTTCTCCGCCGCCCAGGTCCGTATCCGCCTCCATTGCGGCCCCGCCATTGGCGCCCGCGTCCTCTACGACGGGTGCTTCCTCCGCTACGAGAGCGCTCCCTTCTTCGACCAGGGCACGGCACAAGGGGACAGCAACAAATGCGGTACACGCAACTCGACGAGCGGTTTCGCCGCAGCGGTTCCGCCGCTGTTGGAGGATTTGAGCACTGCCACGCCGAGGACGTCGGAGTTTTTCGTGGCGGCGGAGAGGGACGGGGTGTTCGGGATAGCGCAGTGCGTGGAGACGGTCAGCGTGGAGGGGTGCAGGCAGTGCCTGACGACGGCGGTGAATAATGCAGAGTTGTGCCTTCCGGTGTCTGAGGGCCGGGCGGTGGACAGCGGCTGCTTCATGAGATACTCCAACGAGTCCTTCTTCCCCACCAACCAAACCATGGATTTATCCCGTCTCTTGAAGTCAGGTGAGCCAAGTCGTAGTTATGGTTTCCGCTTGGGTTTCTTTTTTCGTTCTATTTTCTTACTGTCTTCCAGATAGAAATGCGTTTTGTGTGTAATTATGGTACTACTTAAGCTATGGATTTGATTCTGGAACAGGGAGATCGAGCAAGCGAAGAGCCATCATTTGGGGAGTCACTGGAGGAGTCGGCGGCCTGCTGCTTCTTCTAGGGCTCGTGACACTTCTGTGGATGAGGAGACCCAGAGATCAACAAGGTCGAAAAGGTTCGTGAATCCAATCTATTCTCTACTCACCTGAAAATGTAAGGTTAGAATTCTTTCCAGGGAACTAACGAGTAGTAAGTTATGTTGGGAGATTGTATGTGTAGAAAAAATTGAATAGAAGACTGAAATATGACATGACAGGCTAAAATGCATTTAACAGGATTGTATTTATTGAAAAAATTTGTATTACCACGTTGAAACCAATTATAATTCATCTGGTCTTAATAAAAATAGAAAGGATATTAGCTTGTCATGTCAGTCTTCTATTTCTCTTCATGCTAATGATTTTCAGTTGTGTGAAGTTCTAGTCTTTTTCTTTTGCAAAATGAACCACGCTTGACATTTTATGCTTTGTATCCAAGTAATTTCTCATGAGGTGATCTTTGTGCAGGCGATATATTGGGGGCAACTGAGTTACAAGGTCCATTAAATTTCCGTTACAAGGATCTAAAAAAAGCTACAAATAATTTCAGTAAAGACAATAAATTAGGAGGAGGAGGTTTTGGTGATGTGTACAAGGTGAGACCCATTAAGTGTTTAAAATGTTCTGTTTTTGATGAATCATGTACCAGATCTGGAAACTTAGGTAAAGTTTTAAGGTCTTTCTTCTGTTGTTAATAATTGTGATGGCATAGTTGAAATACATAATTGCCCAATGCTAAAAGAGTCAGTTAAGATACGCTGACAGTTTTAATTTTCACAGGGTATACTGAAAAATAGGAAAATAGTTGCAGTAAAGAGACTAGCAATTGCTCAAATTAGTAGGGCAAGAGCAGATTTTCAGACCGAAGTGAAGCTCATTAGCAATGTTCACCATCGAAACTTAATTCGTCTGCTTGGATGTTCTAGCAAAGGCAAAGATTTTCTTCTTGTCTATGAGTACATGGCAAATAGCAGCCTTGACAAATTCATATTTGGTAATTTCTTAATTTCAACATACAAACAGCTTGCGTCTTACTTTGAATGCCTGCTTCATTATTAAATGGCAACTGTTAAATTTGAGTCTGGGTTTTCATTTTCTTTGTGCTTTCTATTTAACCAATAGGCACACAAGATCATTAAAGTTAATTTGTGGTTTCTCACCTTTGTTTATTGTTACCGTTTTGATAAATAAGAATCACTGAAACACACATCCAATCAATATATGCCTCACTCATTGGCGGTCTTTGTAATATCTTGTGCTTTGTAGGTCTCTAAATTTTCAACATATGACGGTCTTCTTAAACCAATTTACTATGCAATAATCATGCTGATTGTGAGACAACATTAGAAAGAAGAGAGGCAAAAATAGACTAAAAGATGCATCAAATTTTTTCCTTGAAAACATTGTTTTGCTTGTCTTGGGACGTTGGTGTAGTTAATTGTTGCCTAAAGCAATAACCAGGTAATAGGTAGTGCTACAATGCACACAATTGTTGCATAGAAGGGACCAAAAGGTGCAAAATAAGTATCATCCATAGACCTCATGTGTTACTTTAACATGAGTAAAAGTTGTCAATTTAACTCTTGATTAGTGTTTCTAGTAAAAAGGATTCAGGTTTTCAGTATAATTAAATTAATCTTTGGCATAGAGAAAGGGTTGAAACTTCAGAAACTTTATTTTCAAATACAACTTTCAATTATATCTGAGTTTAATGTAACAGAATACCATTTTGTTCTTATGGTTAATTGATTATTGTCTGTCAAAGTGCTTTGAGTAAAAGTATCTTAACTAATTTTTTCTCTAAAAAATCATCATAACTTTTCTTTGATTGAGCTAACTAGCTCATTTGGTAAGGACCTTCCTTTATTGCACAAGGAGTTCAGTTTAAATTATGTCTTCATCAGCAAGTAGGTTTTCCCCCTTTCTGTTCCCCTAAAAAAAAGGATTCTTCTGTTCACTTATCTAAGTTCACTTTCATATGTGATCAAATACCTGAAAGTTGGCAGTTGCATCCAGCCTTGGAGAAATTGATATAAATCTGAGTTTCTTCAATTTGTGTCTTGTTGAAATCATTTTACAGGTGACAGACGCGGATTCCTCAACTGGAAACAGAGATTGTCCATAATTGTTGGCATGGCTCGGGGTCTTTCTTACCTGCATCAGGAATTCCACGTTTGTATCATACATCGTGATATAAAATGTAGCAACATTCTGCTTGATGATGATTTCCAGCCAAGAATTGCAGATTTTGGCCTAGCGCGCCTTCTGCCAGAGGACAAGAGTCACCTCAGCACTAAGTTCGCTGGCACTTTGTAAGTGTTTGCAGAGTTTAATTCCCATGCAGTCATTCCACAATATTTGTAACTACTCGTTTCAAATTCTCAAATACCGTATGTATTATGTAGGGGATATACAGCACCTGAGTATGCAATTCAGGGGCAACTCACTGAAAAGGTTGATACATACAGCTTCGGAGTTGTTGTTCTCGAAATAATAAGTGGCCGGAAAACCAATGATGTAAAACTCGAGCCTGACGCTCAGTATCTCCTTGAATGGGTAATCGCAATAAACCTTATGCAATCTCAAGTATTAACTTTATGATAACAAAAAAAAACAGAAACACAAGCGAACTGGTATCTTACCCCTAACAGTTGCTGTTATTACGACTTACGATATCAGTTAGATGGCAAGATATCATATTTATACATTCTATGTTCATTTATATATACCATCTTGTATTTTGATTCTCTTTGTCTACCTTTTTCGAGACAGGTTTGGAAACTATATGAACGCGATCAGTTGATTGAGCTGGTGGACGAAACCTTAGATCCTAGTGAATTTTCTCCGGAGGAAGCGAAAAGGATCATTAAAATAGCTCTTCTCTGCACACAGTCTGCTGCTGCTGCAAGGCCGACCATGTCTGAGATTGTTGTTATGTTGCTCGGGCAAAGTGATAATACTTTTGAGCTCACAAGGCCAACCTTCATAGATGCCTCAAGTAGAGTTCATGGAGATACACCCCCAGCTACCCGTTCATCTTCTACTTCGCATGCGACTATTTCGATATCTCAAGTTTCTGCTCGTTGATGTTCCACGACAAGTAATATTCTGTTTTATGGGGTAAAGTATATTTTCTTACGAACTGCAGTAATAGATAATCGCACATTAGTAGAGGAAGAGGGAGATAAAAAAAAATGGTTAACAACCATAAATAAATGAGTATATACTCAGGTGCTGTATATTGTAAGATATCAAGCTTAATATTGTGTAAGGATGTAGGGATGCATATAAAGTGCCAGCAAAGACTAAGTGCTGAGGTGCTGTATATCCCCTACATATATGTAATTTGAACTCAGGTGCTGTATATCCCCTACATAATACATACGGTATTTGAGAATTTGAAACTTGAGACATATATGTATATCCCCTACATAATACTTACGGTATTTGAGGACTTAGCACCAAGACATACCTGGACTGCAGTCTGGTCTGACTTACGATAGACCAAATTATATATATGTCCCTCTGAGGCCCACATACATACAAGTGCAACCACAATATAAATACAAGAGCACGGAACACAAAGGAATATATAAAGGGAAAAAAAAATTCGAAAATACAAAACCAATCGAAGTTCTCCTAACTGGGAGAGGGATTGTCGGTTGGGGCACTCTAGACAATCATCAACCGGAAAGAAAAACATGACTAACCGGGTGAGTCCAATAACTCAACAGATACAAAACTAGTATCCACAGAAAGCTAAGCTAGCAGTAAGTCACAAGCTGCTACAAACTGAAGTGCAATAAAAGAATATGCATAACTGGAATACTGAATGAATAATACATATCTGTGTCAATCAAATCCCGAGAGTATATAAGTCAGTATAATCCCAATATTCCTCTGCGGGCAAACTCGTAGCATACGAGTACACAAGATCCTCGAAACTCGTGTCACACAGGCAAATGCAGGATCATAAAGGCTCATAGCATACAAGCAATATAAGATCACCGGACCCTAAGTACAAATACCTCCTAAATATACATGTCAAGCAAGTGTAGTAACTGCAGCAAACACAAACAAATGTAGTAATGCATAGTATGCACATGATGCAGCATGGGTCACCTCTCCATGGCAATCGGCCATCATCGCAGAAAACTAGAGCACAAGAGCTTGTCGTAGCGTGTTTGAGTGCTTGAGTTGTTGTATGGAAGCAAAGGGGTGAAGCCCCTTTTATACTGCTTCTCGAGCGCCTGATAGGGTCTGGGGCGCCCTCCACGTCACCCGGATCAACTGTGTCCTTATTCGTAGACTCGGCCAACGTTTATCTTCATTCTTGGGTGCCTGGGACTATTGAGGCGCCTGGTAGCTCATGGGCGCCTGATATCTGACGTGGTGCAACTGCTGGAAGAACCCCTTCTGGGGCGCCTGATACCATTCAGGCGCCTGGGTTCTCGGCGCCTGAACTCTTTCAGGCGCCTGGGATCGTAGCAACCAACTCCTTTCAACCTACAACCAGGGTTAGTCCAAGAACACAATAATATGATAAATATGCATGAATAACAGCTAGAGATGTCTTGGTTCTGAGTTTGGATTTCAAAATGAAATCCTAGGTTGAGCCGACGTCTACTGTTCCCTCTTCTGAGGAACGCGTCCTCACCTACTCCATTCTGGAAAAGTTACTTTTTGTCAACCGGCTCCTCCGGCTGGACTTTTGCCTGACCTCTAAGACTCCCGGATCTCAAAACGTCCGTACCTCGACCCGTCTCTAATTCTATCCGTAGTCCTCGCTCGGCTAAGTCTCTTGCCCGATCTTTCGGATCAATTCTTCGGTGCCCAGTCCCTGACTAGGTCTTCTTGCTCAATTCCTCGAACCAAGTTTTCGTGCTCAACTCTCGGTCAGGTCTTCGGTGCCTAGCCCTCGACCAAGACTTCGTGCCCAATCCTCAACCAGGACTTCGTGCTCAACCCTGCAGGTCAAGACTTCGTGCCTAGCTCAACTAGCACTTTCCTGCACATTTGGTAAAATCATCATATCACAATATAAACTTATCTTTGAACTTTTTATCATTATCAAAATCAGATTCGATCCGGTATTTTCGGCACTAATATAACATACTGATTAAAAAAATGATAATGATGTTGTTTTTAATTATTTGTTCAATTTTGATTTTGAGGATTTTATATTTTCTGGTTTTTGATCCCTACCTTCCGTCTTTGCCATTCATCAAAAGATATGGTAAAATATCAGAAATTTGGGGTTTAATTTGCTTTTAACCTAAAAATAAGGGTGAAGATTGGATAAAGGAAACGCAAGGGCTAAGTTGCAAAATGACTACCCCTTTTTTTCCGTTCTTCTTCCTCTTCTTCGCAGTTCCGCCCGAAATAGCGATCTGTTTTATTCCTCGCCGCTCGCCCTCTTCTCCTTCTTCTTTCCCCTCCTTCTCTACTTGATCGACATTTTCTTTGCCTAACTCTGCCCTAATCGGGTATTGCCTTGTTTGGGCGTAGCGACGCCAGAGCCGGGCCGGCCACGGGCGACCCACCACTCCACAGGGGGGCTAACGAGGGGTGTTTGAATCACAGTAAGTTTTGACTTTTCCTTTGGCTATGTCTTTGTTTCTTCCCGGATCAAGCTGTTATGTACTGATTCTTGGGTTGCTCTTCATCGCCCGCCGGCTGCGATTTGGCACAACTCTACTACGGCCAAACTATCTCCCTACAACGGGGGGATTGGATCGAGATTGAGGAGGGTTATTGGACGGTTTATCTTCACTGGCCTTCTTTCAGCCTCTGGAATCACCAGGTTTAAGGATGGTGACTTTTCCGGCAATGATTCTATTAGGACCAAAAGGAATTAGGATATCTCTACAATATCATGATATTGCCCACTTTGGGCCTAAGCCCTCATGGTTTTGCTCTTGGGCTCACCCCAAAAGGCCTCTTTTTAATGGAAATGTCATATTCCTTTATAAGTCTATGATCCAACCATGTAATTTCCAATGTGGGACTAAGTTTGCTCTTGCAACCCCTAACAGATTCAGGTAAGCTTCGTGTTGGATTAGTGGACTGGAGTAGATCTATTGTGTTAAGCTCATTGGTTTAGGATACACGATTTTGGATAAATTCTTTTTCCCAAAGTTGTAGTGCTTTCTTCCCTGTTGATGTTCGAATTTTGGTTCTCAACTGTGGCTTGGTAGTTTTAGATTGGATCCACGTTATTTTATATCTGGATGAATTATGTTCAGGATTGTTTAGATCTGTTCGAATTTGTGAACACATGAGTTCATTCAGTTTTAGATGATTTCTCTAAGAATCGGATTTGGATTGAGATTTTTCTAGCTTTCGTTTTCGGTTTTGGGTTTGTGATAACAATTAGTGTGTGTCTTGAGTTGCTACTCAGTAGTTGATATCGATGCTCCATTTTTGGATCTGTTCTTGGTTTGTGAATCTGATATCATGTAGTAAGTTGTGATTTGGAACTGTGGGTTATGATTCTTTGGAATTGGATTAGTAGAGAATGAGTTGTTTGCTATGATCAGTATAGCAATTTTATTCTAGATTGAGTTTTGGACCTGTTTACTAGTTTGGAATTGTGCTTGGGAGTTGATGGATCACGATTTTGGTTCTGTGCTCTTGAAGCATATCTCGGATGTGGTTTTGTTTTGTAGATTGTTTTTCCCCAGATGTTCAATTAGGTTGTTGTGCCTTCCTTGCCGGGGGATATTTTATTTTTGGGAATCTAAACTGATTTGTTTAGATGAGCTGCTGTTTTGGGATTTGATTTCCTATTAATTTGCCATGAGCTGCAATTGATGAAATTAATTCTTGTTTAGGAGTTTGGTGTTTGAATGTGAAGCATACCTTCTTTTGCTTCTCAATGTGTAGTGGGTTTCATGTTGAGTGGAAGAGTTGAGGTTACTGCCCAACTTTGTTTTGGGCTTTTGGGTTTGGCTGGATTAGACTTGCAAAGCTAATTAAGCTAGTCTAAATACATAGGATTGACTGATTGTGAATCATTTAATTTGGGGTAATTAAATGATTACTAATTGGGATTAACCTTAATACGATTTAAGAATTTTATTAGCTATTTGCTATTGGAGTAGATAGCTACTTAACTATGTCCTTTTATATAGGGCATTGATTGTTTCATCGCGGATATATTGGACGTGAGTTCTCTACGCGCATGGACTTCTTATTATTAAGGCGGATACCTTTGACTCTATCTCTGTAGATATTGTCATTTTCTATGTATAGTTTATTATGTATAGCAGTAGGTTATATTTTTATCTACCTCTTATTTTTTTTACTTGATGCTCGTTGTTTGATCTTGGAGTTGATCACTGTTTATTTCCATACGATCTCGATACTTGTTATTCTCTCTCTGTTGAATATACATGTATGCATATGGGCATAAGAGTAGTGATATTTTACATCATACTCTATATTTGGTTGATCACTAGTTATACCTTGCATGTACACCTAGTGGTTTATTTTGTAGCTCTCGATTTATGTTTAAGACTTGTAGTTCTTGGTAGGACTACTAGGTGTGTGTTGTATGTGTTAGTGTCATGCACCATCCTTGCACAGTTACATAACTAGCGACCCTTGGCTCCCATGTGGTTGAGATGGGTCGTCAGTCATACATGACGTAGCCATACGATCACTCAGGGGTTAGTGATTATCGTAGTGTGACCAATTTTGTTCCATTCTACTTCGCTCAGTCACTCATGGGTTAGTGGTTATCGGAGCGTGGTAGTAGGCGGGGATCTCTCCTTTGTTGTGTGATACGAGGAGATAAGAATGAGATCCCCCCATATGACATGGGGTAGAAGTGTTGTCTCTGACTGCATCTTGCCCACTGAGCCACTCCGGAGCATTGGCGGCAGAGTGCTTACAGTTGTCATAGTCTTACCCACTCGGTCGTTTACAAATAGCATGTTATGGTAGCTGGACTGACGTTAGGAGTGATACATGTCACTGCATCATGTGCATATGATGTACGGGATTGTATTTGATTGTGTTTGCTGCATTTAATTGAGTTATAATTGTGGCACTTGGATAACATGGGCATGTAGGAGGTATTTTGCATTTGGTTCGATGATTTACATTTGCTCGTGTCTACGAGTAATATGACCCACTATCCTACTAGTGGGATTGACATTAGTATGTATCGTACATTCAATATTATAGATATGTATATTCTGTTATTCCTATGAGATTGTATTTGATTGTTTCTACTCTACTTGTATAACTTTTTGATACTATGCATATTTGTCTTTACTACCTGTAGAGTTCTCCTGGACTCACCCTCGTTTGTCTGTTTATCTGTTTAAGGATGATATTGCTAGGAGTGCCCAGCAATCAATCCCTTCGCGTCATTTTCTTTTCGTATCACTGCATGTTTTTTTTTCTTTTTATTTTGTGTGGATGTTTGTATGTTTCTTTACACTGTATTATTTTTACGTCGTGGACTTGTATTTGCGTTGTATTGATGCGTATATTGTACTTGAGTCTTTTGTTGGACTTTATGTGATGTATTTTGCTGCGCACCTTCCCGGATGACAGATCAGATAAATCTTATTGTATTTTTATGCTATGGATGCATTTTCTTTTATATACTCCGGTAGGATTTGACCGATATATTTTTATTTGAGACCAGAGGTCAAATCATGCATGTGTGCGTATGAATGTTTCATATTATTCGTTGTACAGGGAAGATATTGTCTGATTGTATATTAGACCAGCGGCTCCTCTCCGGGAGCATGACAGATACACATAATGTAACATAATGAACTAATTATCAATTCATTACGTTGGATTGATCTCTAATTAGCAGTCACTTCTATTATCTTTTTCAACCTTAATGTAACATAATGAACTTGACAAAGTTAGAGCATCAACCACCTCATTTTTCAATAATGATTTTATGTGACTAACGCCCTGTTCGTTTTCTTTTATGAATAACAGTTACAACCTTTACTATTGTGTTTTTCCATTCAAGTTGATCCTTTACGGGATCCTTCTGCAATACGATCTAATGAGGTAATTAAAGGGTCATGAAATTTCATTAGAAAATATGATTACTCACAGTCCTCTTATCAGATTGTGTGAGGCTCTCAATATCTAAAAAAAGCATTTCGTACTTTATCAGCAACAGTAAGATCCCCATGCTATGGAGAAAAGATAACTGATAGGAAATTGAAGAGGGAATTATGAACACTATAAATCACTGTCAGCTAGTAGGACCAAACAAATTGCATTTTAGCAAAAATGTAAAATTGTAACAAAGATCAAGAAATTAAGATGTAACCTGAAATAAGATACAGTCAACCAGAAGTAGCACTGCATGGTAGCAGATTTTATCAGATGGGTCTCAACGAGCCATGTCAAATTCTTGAGCAAACCATCAACGAAAACTTGGAAAGAAATTGAAATACCAACATTTTATTTTCATAAGACAATAACAAAGATTCAAACTATCAATTTGCCACAATTCCTGAAGATTGACCTCAAGTTATATGCCTCCTTCCACACTACCACCTCCGAATGGCTTGATTTAGAAGACTATATACTACAATTGTGAATCCATAGAATCTATAAACTGAAGTTGTAAATAGTTACATACTATGATTTCAAAGATTACATTATACAAGTTTGCATCAACAAAATCTAAATATTATGGTTTAGATTAGCTATATAATATATTTCGGTTTCAAAGAACTAGAAACTATAATTGTGTTTATGAACTTTCAAATACTACAATTTAGCAAACCTAAAAAACCACGATTTCTCTGAAATACATATACTACGATTAATTAGGTCCAAATAGTAAGGTTTTAAAATTCATATTTTACTGGAGTGACTCCCATGTATTTGTTTCTCATTTAGCCACCATAAAATTGTGTCAATAAGTCAACTTTGATAAGTAAAATACGGGAATGATATCCCGAAATAGAAAAATGATTGGATAGACCTAGTAAGTTGCATTTGCATCATATTTGGCACATTCCCATGTACTTGTTTTTAATGGATGTGGGAATTCAAATGGTAGTATCATTTCATTCTTATGGAAAAATTAAGCTTCACAATCTACTGTAAGTGTGTAACAAAACAATTGAAAACTCTTCAATTCGCACTTCATGATACTTGTTTTCATCAATTGAAAAGAATACTCCAATGGCAAATCGTTGGATGATCCTGTCGCGAAGTGAAGCAGATTCCCAAAAGCGAAGCGGTCCCCCGAGTGCCACGAGCTGCGGATGCTGGCCCCGATCTGTAAGAGAATGACTGTTAGCAAACCCGCCGGGAAAAGTCCCCGGCAAGGCCCTCCGACGGTCAAGTCAGTCCCCGGTGGAAAAGCAAGAAAGCAATGAAACAGTGGAAAAAACACTATCGCGCATACCTGTGCGACGGGGAGCGGAAGGATTTATATAGCCGAGGGAGCCGACAGCTTCTGCCCGGCCTGCCACTTCATGTTGTAAGTGAGAACAAGGCAAGGCGTAGTCAGTAGTGGCAGGGTAAGGTGTCGCATGCCCGAATAAGGCAAGGGGCACTATCGGCTTGCCGACGTGTGTCGTCAGGCGCTGCTCGGCCTGACGCAAACACAGGTGGTCGTGGTATGGGGTGCGAGGTCATGGCAAGAGGATCATGATATCAGCGAGATACCCACGATTTGGGCCTGAAGTGTGTCAGTTCTGCGCCGACCCCGTACCCCTTCTGCTAGTGTGGTGTCAGAGAGTAAGCGTTCTTGTGGGTTACGACACCCTTCTTCTGGGAGCGCCGAGCGGCAGTGTTAAGTGGATTCCGGCCCTACGGTAGTTATGGCTGAGTTAGGGGGCGTTCCGCCTCGCCCCACCCGACTTATCCCAGGGTCGGGCGGTTGGGGATTCGGGAATTCCTTGGCTCGGGAACTCCTCATGTCGGGCATTCTTCAGCTCGCCCATTGGGCCTCCATTGAAGCCAGGTGTATATGGATCAGGGTTGGCCTTTCGAGGACCATGAGTAGGCCGAGTCGGGCTGAGCGACATCGGCCCGATTGCTTGCCTGAGCCCTACGGTTCACCGGGACCCAGGGGACTTCGATCCCTACCCAACCTTGACGTGGCGCTAGGCCGGCCGGCCAAGCTACCCGTGAGCTAGGCCGGGATCATAAGCATCCCCTCGAGTTTAGTCGAAGGAGCCGCCGAGTCCGACTGACTGGACTGTCGTTCCTGCGCAAGCCTGGCACACCCGAGTGGTCAACTTTCAATGTTGACCTCTACAGTCCACCCCGAGCCAGCGTCCGACCGACGATCCATGGATGTAATCTGAACGGTTGATCTTGGATGAGATTAAACTGCATCCATTGGATCTAATTAAAGGATAATGTTTTATCCTTTAAGACTTTTTCTTCTACTCTAGACTTCGCTGTTGTAATCTTCAAGTAGTAACATCGACAGTTGCATATTGTCATCACTAGCTATCCCAAGTGGTAACCATGGTAGTATATCTTAGGTGAGGTCTTGGGTTTGAGTCTTTTTAGCAGCAATTAAATTCTTCTTTTCTTCAAGCACCTTGTTTGACATGGTCAAACTGACCAGTCTTTTGGTTTATCTTCTGGGTGATTTTCGGCCAACCGGAGTTAGGCTCACCCGAACCCGACTCTGGTCTTTCGCCCCTCGAGCGTGCTTCCTCCCGGTTTCCCGTCCCTCGGGCGTCGCGTCCTTCTCGATCCATCGGTGTACTCTTCCGCAGCTGCCGCGTCCCTCGGATTGTACCAAGCCCGTCGACTCACTTCCCCGCACAATCCTTCTCGTTTGCTACGTCTTACGCTCGACTTCCTCCGTACCTAAGCTCCTGCACACTTAGCAGAGGGATTAAACATACCAGGACCTAACTTAAATTGGTTGATCACAACAAAATCAACCAAAGGTACTTACAATCTCCTCCTTTTTGATGTGATCAATCCGAGTTAAGTTAGGGTAAACAAAATAAAAAAACATACATAATAATGTAAACAGTTTAAGTTCAAAAAAAAATTTAATTTAGAATAAATTAAAATTCTACCCCTTAACTTAATACTATTCCTCCCCTTTGATCACATCAAAAAATGGGAAAATATAATTAGGGAAGAAGAAAATTTTTGAGTGTGATAAAAAATATTCTAAGTGAAAAAAAACGCATTGCCACAAATTTTTCAAATTTAAAATGACATATTTTTTCAAAGTTAATTTCATTTTTTTTGTAAAAAAAATGACTTAAATAAAATCCAAAAAAATTTTTGATAAAATTCACAGCTGATGAGGTGATCCAAAAAAATCGGATCTGGTCAAAATATTTTTTTATCGAATTTTGAAAATTAAAAAAACATATTTCAATAAACAATTCATAAAAAATCGAAAAAAAATCTGAATATTTTTGTTAAAGTCAAAGATGAAGATATGGTTTGGATAAAAATTTTGAGTATTAAATTCGTTCATCTTCATCAAGTCCAAAAATGACAAATCAACACATAAGAGTTATTGAAGAGTAAATTGTAAAAAATTGGAAAAAATATTTCGAAAAATTTGAAAAAAAAATATAATGAGTCTTTCCCCTAAACTCTTAATTTCAAATTTTGAGGGAAAAAAATATTCAAAAAAGTTTGAAAGAAGTTCCAGTAGATAGACATCTTGTGCATAAAAAAAATAAAGACATAATTTTTGTTAGAGAAACAAAATGCACACATATATAATAACAAAAAAAATTATAAATTTAATACAAAGTTAGGAACTCAAAATAAGTTCCTGTCTACAGGATTAATTAAAAACTTAGGCGGAATATAGCTTTTGGGCACATTTTTAAATTGGCCCTTATGATTTTTAAAATATCAATTGAAATTATCAGGAAAGCTATTTTTTTTTTGGCGTAAATATGTAATATCAAGTTCTAATTTTGCACTAAGTTTTTCAAATTATCATTTTCGTTTTTCAAAATTTCAGAAGAGGAAGTAAGTGTCAATTCATTTTTTAATTTCAAATTTTCTTTTTCTAATCTACAATTAGATTTGAGCAAAGCTTTAACTCCTGTATATAACTGATCATGAGGAATAAAACAAACCTTACTTACCGGGACGCTTTCGAAAAGCGAGATTCCTCTTTCGTCTTCGCTTTCTTCTGATGTCTCTTCCCCTTTATCAGTGTTCCCTTCTTAATGGTTTGCCATCAGCGCAAGTCCCGCGTATTCTTGACCTTCCGACTCCTCTGACGAGGACTCGTCCCAGGTGACCTTCAGTTTTGCCTCTGAGGTACTTTCATGCAATTCCAAGAATTTCTCCCAGAGCTCTTTTGCCGAGTTGTAATTCTCGATGCGGTTGACTTCTTGCGCGGGAAGAACGGCTAGCAGATGAAATTCAGCTTTGCTGTTTGCTTCAAAGTCTGATTGCTCCTTCTTGGTCCACGACTCTATTTCTTTATCCTTGTCGTTGTTGTCTTTTTGAACCAAAAAATCATTTTTCATAATTAGTAGCAATTCAATATCAGTTTTAAAAAATACTTGCATTCGACGCTTCCACATCGCGAACTCCCCCTCAAATTTCGGCGGGTAGATTATGGCTCCAACCATTTTCTTGAAATTGCTGCAGTCGGTGATTAGTCCTTCTGCGGCGACGTTGGCTCTGATACCACTTGTTGGATCGGGTTGGACCGGCTAGAGGGGGGTGAACAGATGGGAAAAAAAATAATATGAAAGTGGAGGCACTCGTCTTTAAAAAAGAAACTTGGTCGCAACTGAGAACGTTACTTCCAAGGCAGTGGATGCTCAATAAAAATCTCCTTGTGGCGGAGAAGCCTTACAAAAATAGCACGCTAGACTTTTAGAGAGTTTACAAGAATGAATTAATTTAATGAATGAAAAGGTTGAAACTCTAAGCCTATTTATAGCCTAAAAGAATAAATCTGGATTGTTGATTGTTGAGGAATTTTCTCTTGGCCGTTGATCCATGGATGTAATCTGAACGGTTGATCTTGGATGGGATTAAACTGCATCCATTGGATCTGATTAAAGGATAATGTTTTATCCTTTAAGACTTTTTCTTCTACTCTAGACTTCGCTGTTGTAATCTTCAAGTAGTAACATCAGCAGCTGCATATTGTCATCATTAGCTATCCTAAGTGGTAACCATGGCAGTATATCTTAGGTGAGGTCTTAGGATCAAGTCTTTTTAGCAGCAATTAAATTCTTCTTTTTTTCAAGCGCCTTGTTTGACATGGTCAAACTGACTAGTCTTTTGGTTCATCTTCTGGGTGATTTACGACCAACCGGAGTTAGGCTCACCCGAACCCGACTCTGGCCTTTCGCCCCTCGAGCGTGCTTCCTCCCGATTTCCCGTCCCTCGGGCCTCGCGTACGTCCTTCTCGATCCACCGGTGTACTCTTCCGCAGCTTCCGCGTCCCTCGGATTGTACCAAGCCCGTCGGCTCACTTCCCCGCACAATCCTTCTCGTCTGCTACGTCTTACGCTCGACTTTCTCCGTACCCAAGCTCCTGCACACTTAGCAGAGGGATTAAACATACCAGGACCTAACTTAAATTGGTTGATCATATCAAAATCAACCAGGGGTACTTACACACGGTTCTTCCCACCCTTTGTCGGGCTCACCATCAGACGGTCGGCGCTAGTCGGTCTGCCTTATAAATGGGCCTTTACCTCTCCCCTTTTACCATCATTTTTCACCTCTGACACCGAACTGCTGCCAGTATTCGCTTTGCTAGGGTTCTGGCGAAGTCCAGCGGCGCTCGTTCCCAGGTGATCTTCTTCGGCGAGCTCCTTCTCCTATACTCGGTGAGTTTTCTTCCCTGTCGTCATTTCATGGCTTCCTCTTCTTCTTACTCAGACCCTTGGTATTCTACTGGCCTCGACCACCATGATCTCGACCAAATCCACGTCGATTATCATATCTCCTCCAACTACCTTCTCCGCCTACCTGATCCGATCGACAGACCCGAGACCTCCCCTCTTAGCTACATAACCATCTCCCGGGACCATCTGCAGGTCGGGTTGCGCTTCCCGATCCACCCCTTCATTTCCTCTGTGTGTTGCTTCTTTCAAATTCCCTTATTCCAGCTAGCCCCGAACGCCATCCGGCTAATCTGCGATCATCGTCTTTTCTCTTTATAAGATCCCTCTTCAACCTAACATTTTGTATTACTTCTTCTATCCCAAAAAATAAGAGCCGAGTAATTTTTTTTTCAAGCCCGAGCTAAGACTTCATTCCTAGCGAAGCTTCCGACCTCTAATAAGGGTTGGAAGGAACGCTTCTTCTTTGTTAACACTACTCGGCCCCGAGTTGGCCGACTGCTTGGATCTTTGATCTGCCTTCCCCTCCCCCTCTACTAAGAAACTACCGAACCCTTCCCACCTATCATTCGGCCCTATCAAAAATCGGGGGTCGACACTTCCATGGCATTCGTTTGCTTAGGGAGGACATCCTTCACGTGTTTGAGCTCAGCCCCGTACCATTCCGCCGACCCAGTTCACTCGGTAAGCTTCCTGTTTCTTCCTTCGTCTGTTAATGGCTAACTGACCATTTATTGTTCTTGCAGCTAATATGATGTTGGCAGCGGCTCTGGAAGAGGGCTTCGGCCTAGATGATGCCGAGCTGGAGGCTCGTCCGGCTGAACAATTAGCCCAACGAAGGACCGCTCCCCCGACCCTTGTGTCCTTGTCGCCTTCCCTCGATCCTGCAGTCGTGCCAATCGCCAATCCCGAGCCCGAGGATGTCGACGACCGACCACTCCTTGTCAAGCGCTGACGAGCATCGGAGTCGGTACCTGAGTTTGTGTCGCCGACCACCGAGCTGGCTGAGGCCTCCACTAGCTGGCCTCAAAAGAAGCAGAAGAAGAAGAAGAAGAAGAAGAAGAAGAAGGTCATGTCTTCCGCGCCTCAACTGTCTCCGACCCGGGCGTCCCGGGGGGACTCGGGCTCTCCTCACTTGGGAGAACAGCTCGGACATCCCTCCATGCACCTCCTATTGCCCTCACTCGCTGACCCCGCGATGAGCTTGGAGGTGTCGAGTGGCGTGGCTACCGGGCAGAGTCAAGAAGTCCATCTACATGGGCCCCTCGCTGATCATTTTCTTCAGGGCCTCCGGGAATGCAACTACTGAGGCCCGAGCGTCCGGGCCAACACCTTCATGTCTGTGGCCACTCAGGTATGTCGATTAAGTATACTTCAGTCTTTTCCCTTTAGGCTTTCCTTATCTCAATACTAACGATGCATTTTTGTGTTTTGCAGCTCTAGGGCTCGTGCTACAGCGTGTCAATGACTATGCTGGCACACTCCAAGGCCCGCCTACGAGCCGAGCGGCAAGTGGAGGACTTGGAGGCCCTTCTCCGCCACACTCAGCTGACTTCCGATGAAGTCTCCCTCAATGGGCTAAGGGTCGAGGTCATCGCTCTACAAGACCGACTGACCCACTCAGAAGAACAGCTGGAGGTTTCCAAGGCTCAAATTGACGTGGCGAATACGGCGGTCGCTCAAGCTCTCATCCAGGTCTCTCAGGTCGAGCATACGGAGGCCAAGGCTTGGGCACTCAAGGACCAGGTGCAGGAGAGGCTAAAGAAGACGCGGGCGAAGCTCCACAAGGCAACCCGGTCTTCCGAGTCCCTGCGATCCAAGTTGGAGGCTAAGGAGCAGGAGATCGGCTCGCTAACAAGCCAGTTGGCCAGTCGTGACGCTGAGCTCCATGCCCAGGCTGAGGAAATGAGCCGACTCCGCGAGCAAGGGTCTGCCTGGGAGGTAGCCCAATCAGAGCTTGAGGAACTCCGGGCCTATAAAGAGGGCGAGATGACTTGATGGGATGCTCGGCGGGTGGAGTACTTAAACTCCATGGACTTCAGCCGCGAACTATCCCAGAGGTTGCGGCCCTTGCTTAAGCAGCAACTACTCAGCACGTTCGAGCAACTCAAGCAGGGGGGCACCTTCCGCCTAATCTGCCAGTCAGCACCGTTAATCTGTCCGGGTTAACCCACCAGATGCAGGCCTTCCGACCCTTCGAGTGAGGGCCAGAGTTTTATTTTCTCTTTTTTGTGTTATCTTGTAGAGGCTCGGCCTCAATTTTGCAACGAACAGATTGAATGCAATTTACCTTTTTCCTTTGTGTTGTCGTGTGTACTTGTTATCTCTTTTATTTCTTTCGTTTCTGCGTTGGCAGCTCAGGTGGATACCCAAGCCTCCTCTATTCTTCATTTTTGACGAAGCTGACTTGGCTAACTCGACCAAGGAATACGGACCTCGATTAGGCTAAGGTTAGGGACTAACCTTCACGTTGTATACCCGTTCGGGGGATTGAACACGCCTGATTGGATCATGTTTGAATGTAGATTGTCCTGCATTCGCCTGAGTCCCTTAGGGGGTTGCTCGCTTGGGAGTCGAGGTTTAGGCAATTGCCTAGCCCAACCTAGGGGAGTGTGGGCCGCCCCGCGCCCGATCGGGGAGCCTAGCCAAGTATAACCTCGTTGGCTTATAAGGTTGAATTTAGATGCCTGGTCGGCTAGGTCCCAGGGAGCGTGGGTCGCCACGTGTCCGGGCGGGGAGCTGAGCCAAGGGGTGCGTGGGAGCATGCCCACTTATAACTCACTCAGAGGCGAGAGTTTGGACACTCGGTCGGGTAGAACCCAGGGAGCGTGGGTCGTCATGCGTCCGGACTAGGGGTCGAGCCGAGAGGTGCGCGGGAGCATGCCCGCTTATAACTCGCTTGGAGGAGAGAGTCTGAACACTCGGTCGGGTAGAACCTAGGGAGCGTGGGTCGCCATGCATCTGGACTGGGGGCCGAGCCGAGGGGTGCGTGAGAGCATGCCCGCTTATAACTCGCTCGGAGGCGAGAGTCTGGACAATCAGTCGGGTAGAACCCAAGGACGTGGGTCGCCATTCGTCCGGACTGGGGGTCGAGCCGAGGGGTGCGTGGGAGCATGCCCGCTTATAACTCTCTCGGAGGCGAGAGCCTGGACACTCAGTCGGGTAAAACCCAGGGAGCGTGCGGCCATGCGTCCGGACTGGGGGGCGAGCCAAGGGGTGCGCGGGAACATGCCCGCTTATAACTCGCTCGGAGGCGATAGTCTGGAGTGCCTACCAGTTGACCAAGAGCATCATCCTTCCGCTATCATTACAGAGTTTTAGAAGTACAACTGTCTCACAGGTCCTCACTCTGTCTCTCGATAGGGATGGAGATGAATAACACTCCAGGGTCGGTCCAGCTTTTTTCCATGCTCGTTCTCTAGGTAGTATGCTCCCATAGCCAACTTCCGAACAACCTTGAAAGGTCCTCCCCATTGAGGCTCTAGCTTGCTAACATCCCCGACCGGCTTGATTTTTTTCTAGACGAGATCCCCGACCTGGAATGTCTTCGGCAACACCTTTCTATTATACCTTTGCTTCATCCTCTGGCGATAGACAAACATCCGAGCGACTGTCTTCTCTCGGATTTCCTCGACCAGGTCCAACTCCAGACGCCTCCTCTCCGAGTTATCCTTGTCATAAGCCTTCCGCCGATTAGATTCGCATCCGACTTCGACCAGCACCACAGCCTCACTTCCGTAGACCAGCTGGAAGGCGTGTTACCTGTAGTCTTTTTCGGCGTGGTTCGCTGAGCCCACATGATACTCGGCAGCTCGTCGACCCAGGTGCCTCCTGCGTGGTCTAACTTGGTCTTTAGGCCCCTTAAGATCTCCCGATTGGCCACTTCTGCTTAGTCGTTGCTCTGCGGGTATGTCACAGAAGTGAAGGTCTGCTGGATACCGTAGGCCGAGCATCACTCTTGTATTTTCCGACCTTGAAATTGTCTTCCGTTGTCCGAGATGAGCTTGTAAGGAATCCCATACCGACACAGGATGTTCTGCCACAGAAACTTGATTACGGCTTGCTCCGTGATACGTGCTAAGGTCTCAGCTTCTATTCATTTGGAGAAGTAGTCAACCGCCACCAGCAATAACCTTTTCTGAGCCACAACGATCGGGAATGACCCCACTATGTCCATGCCCCATTGGTCAAACGGGCAGGAGATCGCCGACGCCTTCATCATTTCCACGGGTCAGTGAGGGAGATTTTGGTGCTTTTGACAAGATAGGCATGTGGAGACCATCCGGTCGGCGTCCTTTTGCAGGGTTGGCCAGTAGTATCTAGCTAGCAGCGCCTTTCGAGCCACGGTCCGAGCTCCAGCATGACTCCCACAAACTCCCATATGTATCTCCCTCAGTACGTAATCAGCATCTTCTTCCCCCAAGCACTTAAGTAGAGATCGGGCGAAGGCCCTCTTGTACAACACATCCCCGACTATTGAGTATTGGACCGCTCGCTTTCTTTGGAGTCGGGCTTCCTCCCGGTCGACCAAGAGAACCTCATTTGTTAGGTAAGCGATAAGCGATGCTCTCTAGTCTGTCCTGAGCTCCAGCCCAGCCTGCTGCTCTATGGGATTGTTTGGGAGAGCTTCTGCTACCTGCTTTTTAGATTTTGGCTACACAGAATCACTTTTGAGTGTTTGGTAAGGCTAGATTCTGCTTTAGTTTATGTTACTTTTGCTCAGAAGTTAGAAGCAAAAATTTGATGCTTCTACCTGCTTCTGCTTTTTTTATTTATGATATAACATTAAAAAATAATATTTATATCCTTAAATAATATAACATTTTACCTGATTGCCACTTTACCTGATTGTACTAATATTTATTTTTAAATAAAATTTTATATTTTTAAATAAAATTTTATATTTTTATAAAATTTCAATCATATTGTACATTTTCAGAATTATATATATATATATATATAATATTTATATAAATTATATTATTTTTTTATTTTTTATTAATTTTATATATTTTTCAAATATTCAAATTATAAAAAATATAATTTTAATACTATATTTAAAATATAATAATAATTATATCACTATTTAAAATATAATAATAATTACGTGAACAAATTATTGATAGTATCGAAATTATATTTAAATAATTAAAAAATGATTAATTTATATAGTTTAAGGATATTATTGTCATTCAATTAAAAATTAAGCTTGGAAGCAATTATTCTCCCAAACACTCAAATTTTATCTTGTATCAGCTTTTGGCTTTTATTTTCAAACACTGCTTACTTTAGCTTCTTACTAACTTCAAGATAATCACTACAAGAATCACTTTTCAAGAAGTAAAAGCTCTCCCAAACACTCCCTATATGCGCTACCATCATCACTTGAACGCTTGGCATAGGGAGCACCCAAGAACCTACCGAGCTAGCCATCTTGGCTAATTCGTTCGCCCGTAGGTTGCTTTCTCTCGGGATCTTCTGTAGTTGGACGTTCTGGAATCCAACTTTTAACTTCTCGTAAGCTTCCATGAAGGCTTGTAATCGGTCGTTATTAACCTCGAATCGACCGGAAAGCTGTTGGGTGGCCAACTGAGAGTCTGAATACAGGATTACCCTAGTGGCGCCTATGTGCTTGGCCGCTCGTAGTCCAGCTATGAGGGCTTCATACTCGGCTTCATTATTCATGGCCCAGTATTCCAGTAGAACCGATAGGTGCAATTGCTCTTCCTTCGGCAAGACCATCAGGATGCCAATCCCGCAACCTTGCTGAGCTGACGAACCATCCACATAAACTTGCCAAGCCTCTTCAACTTCTTTCGAGTGCAGTTCGCTTAGGAAATCAACTAGGGCTTGTGCTTTGATGGCTGACCGAGCTTGATACTGGATATCATACTCACTTAGCTCGGTCGTCCATTTAATCAGTCACCCTGATGCCTCAGGGGTTGAAGCTACTTGCCCCAGGTTGCTATTGGTCAGGACTACGATCGAATGTGCCAGGAAATAGGGTCGGAGACTTCGGGCGGCTAACAACAGAACATAAGCCAATTTCTTGAGTGTCGTATATCGACACTCGACACCTTTCAGTAAATGAGCGAAGAAGTACACGGGTTGCTACTCGGCTCCCTCCTGTCTGACTAACACCATGCTGGCCGACTCAGCCGAGGCAGCCAAATACACAGACAACACTTCCCCGACCTCGGGCTTAGCGAACACTGGCAACTCGGCGAGATACATCTTCAATTCTTCGAATGCCTTGTCGCAGTCGGCATCACATTGGAACTTGGTAGCTCGACGGAGGGTCTTGAAGAAGGGTAGTCCCCGCTCGGCGGATCGGGATATGAAGCGGGATAATGCCGTGATTAGCCCGATGAGCCTTTGCGCCTCTCGGAGGTTCCTTGGTGGGGGCATGTCGAGCAAAGCCTTGACCTTGCTCGGATTGGCCTCTATGCCCCTCTCGGTAACAATATATTTGAGGAACTTGTCACTTCAGGCCCCAAAAAGACACTTTATGGGATTTAGTTTGAGCCCGTACCTGCGTAAGGTCTGACAAGTCTCTTCTACATCCGTCACCAGATCTGCCGCTCGGCTTGATTTGATTAGAATGTCGTCCACATACACCTTAATGTTCTGGCCGATCTGCGTGCCGAATACCTTGTTTATCATTCTCTGGTAGGTGGCTCCGGCGTTCTTCAGCTTGAACGACATGACCATGTAGCAGTACGTGCCGCCAGCCGTGATGAAGCTCACTTTCTCTTGGTCCTCGGCTGCCAAGGGCACTTGGTGATATCCTTGGTAGGTGTCCAGCATGGAGATGAGCTTACTTCCTGCTGTTGAATCCACCATCTGGTTGATCCGGGGCAAAGGATAGCAGTCCTTCGGGCATACTCGGTTGAGGTCCCGGAAGTCGATGCACACTCTCCATTTATTATCGGGCTTGGCTATTAGGACTACGTTGGCTAACCAGGCTGAGAATTGGACTTCTCGGATGTGCCCGACCTCCAGCAATTTCTCGATCTCCGCCTGGATTACCTTATTCTGTTCTGTGCTGAAGTCCCACTTTCTCTACTTGACTGGACAAGCGTTAGGGTAGACGTGAAGGTGGTGCTCGGCCACCTTCGGTCGAACTCCTTTCAGCTCCTTCACCGACTAGGCGAACACATCTTGGTTCCTGATCGGGCACTCTAACAACCGCTCCTTCAGCTCGCACGACAAACCGGCGGCTATCTTGACTCGGGCTTCCTCTCGGTCGGGAAGCAATTGAACCTCTTCCTTGTCGTCGTGCAGCTCGGCCCAAGGGGAAGCTTGCACCATATTACAACTAGGGAGAGTGCGTTGGGTCTTCTGACTTTCCACCCGGACATCATTCACATAGCACCTCCGGGCAACTCTTTGATATCCGCTAACTTTCCCGACCTTGTCCCCAACCGGGAACTTGATTTTGAGGTAGAAGGTCGAGGTGACCGCCCGAAACTCATTGTGGGCGGGTCGACCCAAGATTGTATTGTAGGCTGAGGGAACGTCCACTATCAGAAAGGTGGACCATCTAGTTCTCTTCAGTGGCTCCTCGCCTAAGGAAATGACCAGCCGAATTTGCCCAATCGGCTGCACCTGGTTCCCCGTGAATCCGAACAGTGGGGTAGCCATCAACTCTAGCTGGGACGTCTCGATCTATAGTTGGTCGAAGGCTTTCTTGTAGAGTATGTTGACCGAGCTGCCCGTGTCCACTATGGTTCGGTGGACCTGGTAGTTGGTGATCACGACAGTGATGACCAAGGCATTATCATGCGGGACTTCCAGTCCCTGTAGATCCTGCGGCCCGAAGCTGATCTGGGGCCCTTGCGCCTGAGCGGCAGTCGTGTCGACCTGGTGGATTTCAAGTCGGCGTACTTGCGTTTTCCGGGCTCGATCGGAATCTCCCCCGGTAGGCTCGCCCGAGATCACGTGTACTCCTCCCTCGGACGGCGTTCTGTCGGTTGGCTTGCTCCTCATCCATTTCCTCGGACTCGGTCCGCTCCTCTGGCGGAAACAAGTTGCGGGCTATTGGGGGGTTTCGCCTGGGTTCTTCGACCGCGGGGGCGGCAGTCGGACCTCCCCGACCTGAGCCCCGCCCGGGTGCTGCCTGATGCCCCCATCCCCTGGGGGTAGGCACCCGTCCCCGGTGGAAGAGCAAGAAAGCAATGAAACAGTGAAAAAAATATTATCGCGCGTACCTGTGTGACAGGGAGCGGAGGGGCTTATATAGCCGAAGGAGCCAACAGCTTTTGCACGGCCTACCACTACCTGTCGTAAGCGAGATTAGCGCAAGGCGTAACCAGTAGTGGCAAGGTAAGGTGTCGCATGCCCGAATAAGGCAAGGGGCACTACCGGCTCGCCGACGTGCGTTGTCAGGCGCCGCTCGGCCTGATGCGAACGTAGGTGGTCATGGTACGGGGTGTGAGGTCATGGCAGGAGGATCATAGTGTCAGCGAGATACCCGCGATTTGGGCCTGAAGTTTGTCAGTTCTGCGTCGACCCCGTACCCCTTTTGCTAGTGTGGTGTCAGAGAGTAAGCGTTCTTGAGGGTTACAACACCTTTCTTCGGGGAGCGTCGAGCGGCGGTGTTAAGTGGATTTCGGCCCTGCGGTAATTATGACCGAGTTAAGGGGCGTCCAACCTCGCCCCACCCGACTTATCCCAGAGTCAGGCGGTTGGGGATTCGGGAATTCCTTGGCTCGGGAATTCTTCATGTCGGGCATTCTTCGGCTCACCCATTGGGTCTCCATTGAAGCCAGGTGTATATGGGTCAAGGTTGGCCTTTCGAGGACCCTGAGTAGGCTGGGTCGGGCTGAGCGACATCGACCCGATTGCTCACCTGAGCCCTACGGTTCACCGGGACTCGAGGATCCCGATCCCTCCCCAACCCTGACGTGGCGCCAGGCTGACCGGCCGAGCTACCTGTGAGCTAGGCCGGGATCATTAGATAATCAAACAAGCATAATTATCAGTAAGTGAAGAATTAGTAGTTGGTTTACCCCAACAACAATGGTAGGAAAAAGAAATAAAAGCAAAATTATACTTGAAACAACATAGTATAGAAGAAGAATCAAGAGCCATTGAGTGGATTTGTTTTTTCTCCTTTTGTCTTTCAAAGAGCTAAATTCTGCAACAATAATTAGAAGAACAAAAAGTTCTCTAACGAAAAAAAAAACCTTTTTTCTCTTAAGAAAAACGACTAGTGAGTCGTGCTATTGAATAATAAGAGAGATTATTAATGAGAAAATACAAGAGAATTTATTCTAAAAAAATAAGAAGATCCCATTTTGATGAAAGGAAATAATTTTTCACTTTAACATCTTGAAATTTTGAATAGATGTGCAGAATGACAAGAGGAAAGGAGACAAACAAGAAGCCCAATGGAGAAGTGAAAAAGGGAAGGCTTTGGTTCGACCTTGATTTACAATACAGTACACAATTGCACAAGTTCATCATTCACATTATTGTAAAATGAAACGAATTAAATATTATCTAAAAGAGATATTTTATTATTGCAAAAGTTTATTTTAACATTCCTAAGAAACTTTGCCGAACCACTAATTCGAACTAAAGAAGTAAAGGTCAAAATCAGGGGCAGGTTAGGTTCCCTACGGACCACGTTCATCTTATCTCAATTTTATTGACCTTCTACTGATCATTTCTGTAGCAACTGAATTTTTCTTTCGCATAAGAAATCACAAAAGTGGGCAATCACTATTACTATAACTTTTTTTTTATGAAATAAAAAATAAATTGATTACTTTTTCCGGATACAAAATTAAGCTAAAAATAAATAAATATGATTTACAAAAATCTTTCTTTGTTAAAATAATTTATATTTAAATTCATATTTATCAATGGAACAAGAAAACTCGTTGACATTGGTACACACTATCATCCCACAATCACGTGTCAAAAAAAATGAAAAAATTTTAAAATTGATGATCATATAAGAAAATATTCTCATACAATTTTATCGAGATTCAACTCTTATTCAGTAGGATAATATTATCACATGAATAATGATGGAGAGAGTAAAAATGAGAAAGTGAAAATCACAATGAATGACGTGACACCTTGCATGCACGATCTTCGACGGATTCACCATGCCCCCAGGGTATAGTTTGATTCGGGACGACGGTCAAAAGTCGCCGATGGTATCCAAGCGATAATTAAACATATATATGTAAAGTATCACATCATTCACTATGATTTTTACTCTCTCATTTTTACTTTCTCTATCATTGCTCTTATCACATATTAAAAACAAATTTACAAGTTGCCACGTGATGTTACATCGTTGTTGACCAAACAATACCTCAGTTATTACAAATGACACTAACAAAGCATCACTTCATCGTGTTCTACAGGAAGGCCAATCTTCTATACCGGAGCGGTTCTCCCAGGCCGCCTCCGGTGACCCGATCTGCATCATGAGATCCGCTCTTGGGTTCATGGTGCTTCTACTATGGAGTCGGGTAACCGTCGGTGACCCGCAGATCAACCTCCTCCAACACCACTGCAACTCATACAGCTCCATCGACCCCTCCGCCTTCGCCGCAACATTAAACGACACCCTCGCCGACCTCCGCTCCTCCATCTCTGGCAGAAACTCCTTTCTCTTCGCCACCGCGCATGGCAGAGCCGCGCAGTCCATCGACGCCGTGTTCCAGTGCCGCGGTTACCTCTCCGCCACCGACTGCCTCGCGTGCTTCTCCGCTGCCGAAGACCAGATTCGCCGTTGCAACGGCACCTACGGCGGTAACGTCATCTACGACGGCTGCTTCCTCCGATACGAGACAGAACCCTTTTCCGATGATGAGGAGCAGAACGTGAACCTGTGCGGCGGCCTCAACGAAACTATCGGAGGATTTACCGCCGCGGTGCGGGCGCTGATGGCGGATTTGAACACCGCCACGCCGAGAATCCCGAAGTTTTTCGCTGCAGCGGAGAGGGAGGGGGTGTTCGCTGTGGCGCAGTGTGTGGAGACTGAGAGTGAGGAAGCGTGCGAACAGTGCCTGGCGGAGGCGGCCCGCAACGTGATGCTGTGTCTGCCGCAAGCCGACGGGCGGACGCTATACGTCGAATGCTTCATGAGGTACTCCGACGAGCCCTTCTTCCCGGCCAATAGAACGGTGGATCTGTCGCCTTACTTGATGCATTCAGGTGCTATATATATATATATATATATATAAACACTGTCGCCAAACACATAGCAATCATATTTTCCTCCAGATTTTCTTCGGCAACTAATTTTTGTTAATCTTTTCTAGAAAGTAGTGATTTTTATTCCTAATTTAAGCTCGGTCTGTGCTAATGGAACACAGGAAGAAGGAAATCGAGAAATAAGGGGACCCTAATTGGAGGAGTTGCTGGAGGAGTCGGCGGCTTGTTGCTGCTTTTAGGGGTTATATCTCTTCTGTCGATCAGAAGATCCAGGGATCAACGAAGTCCTTCTGAAGGTTTATGAATCTGATCTTATCTTCATTGATCTGCTAGTTTTCCATCAAATATGGACTATCTGATCTTCTCCAGGTGCCTAGTAGGTAATAATAAGATCAATAATCATCGTTTTGTTGGATTAGGCCTGGGAGTTGAGGTACATATTGGTTTTCATCACAAATTTGTGTAGTCAACTAAGTTCCTAGTTTTGTTCCAGTTTCAGATACCATTAGAAGAGTCAGTTAAGGCAGCTGTGTTGCATTTGGTAACACCACTTGCTGTGTTGATCCAAATTTAATAGCGAGTATGACTTCATACCAACTATTTTACTATGGCATAGTTATGTCATCAACAACTCCTTGCTTTTGAAGTGTGTATTATGGCTCCTATCAAACAGTAGGGTACACCTGCTTCATGGCTCTTTACATTGAAACATAGAAGCTTGGTCTCCTTATCTTTTCCAAAGATGCAAACAATTTAGGTTCTTTATGATTTAGATGCTAATATCTATAAATTCCCAGAGGTACATGATCGATGCTTACAGAACTTTGTTTTAGATTTAATTTTCATCAATTAGCTTGTGCAAACCGATCTTGTGTCACTATTTTGAATCATCTCTTCGTTAGCTTTGTTGTTGAACATCAACAGGTGGAGCTTACTTGGGTTCATATTTTGCTTGTTTAGTATTGAAGTATAAAGAGGTGTTTAAGATTTATTGTCTATCATTCCAATTAAACATGCACATTGTCAAGCTGAGCATTGTGTCTGTTCAAGACAATTTATTTTAATTAGCATTTTATTGCCACAGCAGATTCAAGGATTATCACCTTGATTCACACTCTTTTACTGGGAGTGCCTTTTTTGTTTCTTGTTTAAATAGTTCTCACGAGGTTATCTTTATGCAGGAGATACATTGGGAGGAACCAAATTACAGGGGTCACAAAATTTCCGTTATAGGGATCTAAAAAATGCTACAAATAATTTCAGTGAAAGAAATAAACTAGGAGAAGGAGGATTCGGAGATGTGTACAAGGTGAAGTCCTGAACTGTTAAAGATGTTGCTTTCTCGGTGAATCATAATTTCCAAGTGAAATATTTGGGAAAAGTATCTGATTATTTTTTTATCTATAGAAAATACAAAAAATACAAATAGTTAGTATAATCATATCCATACTATACTCGTATTAATAGAACGAATGCAGATGTACTGAATTATAATTTTCACAGGGTCAACTAAAAAATGGGAGAACGGTTGCTGTAAAGCGGTTGGCAATTGCTGAAACCAGTAGAGCAAGAACTGATTTTCAAAGCGAAGTGAAGCTCATTAGCAATATTCATCATAGAAATTTAGTTCGTCTGCTTGGATATTCTAGCAAACGGGATGATTTTCTCCTTGTCTATGAGTATATGGCAAATGGCAGCCTTGACAATTTCATTTTTGGTAACCCCTTACTTTTCACATACAAGCAGGTTACATTTTCTTTTGAATTGTACGCTTTGTTGTTTAATATGAGCCTCATTATTGTCTAAAAATCATTCGAAAGGCGATAAACGTGGGTTCCTCAACTGGAGTCAGAGATTTGGTATAATTGTTGGGACAGCTCGTGGTCTTGCTTACATGCATCAAGAATTTCATGTTCGTATCATACACCGCGATATAAAATGCAGCAACATTCTGCTCGATAACAATTTCCAGCCAAGGGTTGCAGATTTTGGGCTGGCACGGCTTCTCCCTGAGGACAAGAGTCACCTTAGCACTATATTTGCTGGCACTTTGTGAGTATTAACAGTATGCAGTACTCTTTGTTAGTGTCAATTATCTGCAATCATTTTTGCTTTTGTAATTGTTACGTGCTTGTTTCTTTTATTGTGCATTAAGGAAAGCGTACATCCACTGATTCAAAGTCCTCGATGTATCATGCAGTGGATATACAGCACCTGAATATGCAATTCACGGGCAGTTATCTGAAAAGGTTGATACATATAGCTATGGTGTTGTGGTTCTTGAAATAATCAGCGGCAGGAAGTGCAACGACATAAAACTCAAACCTGTTACTCAATATCTTGTTGAATGGGTAATGACAGTTGTTATTACACAAATACTCAATAGGAGATGAGATTCATCAAACTTGTTTCGTATCTGTTTCTTTCTGCTTTTATTATCACAAATATACGATAGGAGTAATGTCCTAGGGTCAGCCAGTGCTCTGATCCTTCCATCTGTTTCCTTTTCTGAAACAGGCCTGGAAATTATACGAACGAGATCAGTTATTGGAGATGGTGGACGAAACCTTGGATCCAAGTGACTATTCACCAGAAGAAGTTAAAAAGATCATTAAGATTGCTCTTCTCTGCACCCAGTCTACTGTTGCTGCAAGGCCAACCATGTCAGAGATTGTAGTTATGATGCTGAACCAAACTGGTGACGCTCTTCAGCCAACCAGACCTACCTTCATAGATGCCAGCAGTAGGGTTCATGGAGAAGCATCTTCATCGTCTGCTGGCTCATCTTCGACGTCGCATGCAACATCACATGCAACTTTTTCGACCTTGCAGTTTTCTGCTCGTTGATGTTCGCGATGAATGAAGTAAAAAATATTATGCCGAACTATATTGATGAAGATACATTGTGCGAGTCACATCTGTGTGGCTGAGTGTTTGATCTTAAGAATTGGATTGTCACAATCCTTGTATAGTTATGTTAAGGTGATAAAAGATGATTCACTCGTCTCTAATGCTCCTGTCAATTTATCTCAGGATCAACACAAAAGTGGTAAATGATAGAGCGAAAACAAATTGTATAATTATGTTAGAGCAGTTGTTTGAACTGGCCTCTCTTTGGAAAGCTAGTTAATTAAGATACTTAGATTTTTATGGATCAAATGTGAATTATTGACGTTGGGGAAGAAATCTTCGAGTGTGACGTATGAATAGAGGTTGCATAGCAGGGATTTGCCAAAGAAGAGGAGCCGTTTCTAAATTTAAATGACAATAATTTTTATTCAAATCAAAATCAAATTTAACATCTTTTATAAGAACCTTAATCCCTATTTAAATGTTCTTACAGGATGGAATGATGGCTAACACATGCAGTGTTATCACCTTAAGATCTGGAGGTCAAAACCTGGCAAAGCAGTGTGCTCGACTTCCCTATGTGGTAGCCACAATATCTGGGTTAGTAGTCCCTCATGATTTACCTCTTCCGTATTGGCCAAGGACGGGTTGACAGAGGTGCTGGGGAGGCGGGAAGTAAATTGTCAATTACCACCTTAATTCCTATTTAAATGGTCTAAGAAATAAGAAAAAAAAAGGCCTAATCTCTGTTTAAATAGTATAAGCAATAAGTCACAATAAATAAAGAAAAGTAATTAAATAAATACAAGTTGATCATCTTCCTTGTCAATAGTTTTATTTTTTTTCCGTTATAGCTTGAAAGGGAATATAGTCGTATCAGAGGACATAAAATAGGTCATGCTACTGGATGCTTCTACAGTAGCCACCCCCAATTAAAAAGAACTCATTCTTGGATAGTGTCTTCAAAATAAAAAAATCCTCAGGTGTTGGTAATTAAATCAAAAGTCTTCTTTCAAGTAATAGAATTAATGGAAGGAAGATTCATCTTGTAATTGGTAGAAAGAGAGGAAGATCATCTGTCATTAACTTGATCAAATCTCTGAGCGTCTGCTATACTTTTGATGGAACATGTGCTACATCCTTAGAGAATTTATCATCTGGAATCTTATGAATGACCAAAATCTCACAATCACCGTAAAATACCTCGTCATACACTGGCTCGCTAGTTGACTCAGTCTTGTCTTCATTGTAAATTAGATCACTACTATTCCAATCTTACTGTCTCTATCTTTCTCAAGAAAAAGTTTATCCAAATTAAAATAAAAGACTTACGACCTTTAAGATCTCAAACACTACAACGATCACAGTGTGAAGCTTCCTCAGTCGAAACCTACCTGCCATGACCTCGACCATATACTTCAGGATCTTTAAGATCATGTATTATTAGACGCTAGAATTGTTGGTGCAATTTTCTTTGGGTCAAGGTTGACTAGTTTGGCTAAGCTCGAGTTGGCTCAAGCTCGAGTTTCGATATTTGACAATGATGTTAAGAAAATATGTGAGATAAGTCAAGTGGGTCAAGGGTGACCGAAGATTTGATTAGTGAAGTCTTAACTCGACTGTTAGGCAAAGGGAAATCCTAGTGGGATTAGATAAACTTAATTGGGAACTAGGTGAAGTCCAAGTGAATCTAGGAGATCGCATATTGGCTGGGTGGAAGTCTACCGAGAGATTAGTCCTAACTCGACGGTTAGGCAAAGGGAAGTCCTAGTGGGACTAAGCAGACCTAGTTGAAAATTAGGTGAAGTTTAAAGTGGGTTAGTTGTGAGCTAAACACTTGACATTAGAGAAGTTTTGATAGGTCAAGGTTGACCAGATACTAGGTAACGGGAAGTTCCAATATGTCATGGTTGACCAAGTGTTGGGCAAAGGAGCCCTAAACTTGGTTTAGGCAAGTTATGGCATGGGCAATCGATTAGGTAATCAATTAACCCAATCCAATTGACCGGGTGATCAATTGGAGCTATATTTCTCATGAAAAACAGAATGCCCTGTAATCGATTGGGTGATCGATTAAGGGTAACACCAATCAATTAGTTGGGTGGGTTTTTGTTGCGAGAACAGAAGTTGTCCTAATCGATCAGGTGATCGACTAGGGATGCTTCAATCAATTGAGTAATCAATTGGGAAAGTGTTTTCTTACAAACAGAATGTCTGGTAATCGATTAATCAATCGATTAAGGCTATTTCGCGAGTGCACAGTAAAGTGCTGAATCGATTGGCTAATCGATTAAGATCTTCTTAATCGATTAAGGTTTAAAAAAGAGTCATTGAACAGCTAGATCTAACGTGGTAATCGATTACGAACCCTAGGTCGGCACGATATAAAAAGTTTTTCACGCAGATTGAAGCAACTACTTCTCTTCCTCCTTCACCCATTCGTGTGCACTTCTTGGGGACATGTGTTATTGCATTTCCAAACATCAAGGAGTGATTCCAAATTAGAAGAAAGCAAGATAAGCAAGAAACCATTGTTATAAATCTTGTAAAATGTCATTTTAAAGCAGCTACTTCTCTTCTTCGCCTCTATGAAGGAAACTTTCATAGTGGTTGTGAGTGTGAGGAGAGCAGATTCTTGGATTAGTCACCTCAAGGAGGTGAGATATCAAGTAAATCCTAGAGTGTTAGTGTTTTCTCAAGTCTTCTGCTATAAAATACCTTACATTGTGGGTTAAATCACTTTTAACCTAAAGTCGGGGGTGTGGGTGTGATAATCCAAGATGTAGGGGTTAAATTGCAAAACCAACCCCAACTTAAGTCCCTCTTCCCTGTTTCCTCCACCTACGCGTTGAGAGCAAGCCAACCACTTCTCCTTCTTCTTCTTTTCCTTCTCTGATCCTCTGCTCTTGCCCATCCAACCGGCGTCAGCAATCTCTCGGATCACTTTACTGAAGGTCTTCAAGGGGATCAAGTTCAGGTGATGGTCTTTTTCTGATTTCCCTATTTCCTTCTCGGGTCTCTTTGGTGATCTTGTCGTTGTCTCTGATCTAGGGCCAAATCTGAGCAAGGATTGGATGTCAGTGATTGCCTTCCTCCCTCCTTCTTCATTTGGTTTTTCTCCTCGGATCTAGAAAGGGCGATAACGGAGGAGGCGCTGCAGGTCTGCGTCGGCAATTGAGCTCTTCACCTCCAATCCCGAATAGGTGGGGCGTAAATCCCTGCACCATGTGTAAAAAATCTCTCCCCCCAACCTCTTGTCTTCTCAGTCACCATGATTTACCTCCTTCGTGTTGGTCCTGAGACGGGCTGGTGGGGGCGTTGGGGGTGAGCATTTCCCCTTTTGCCACCGAACATGTACGTTCAAATATCTGAGATGGTTAGGCTTCTTTCTCTACCTCAAATTGGGTGGTAATTGTTAGATCTATGGCAGATTTGCGTGGATCTTGGTTAATCAATTTACTGTTTTCTGTTCGTGGCCCGATTGGAGTATAGGATGATTTTTGCGCATGGCCGATTGGTGTATAGGATGTTTTCTGTTCGTGGCCGATTGGAGTATAGGATGATTGGAGTATTCAAATCAATCTAGACAATGACAAGTCAATGTAAAATGTGTAGATTAAATGGAATAGATGGAGATTGAAGAATAGTCAAGTCGATTCAAATAATGGCTCAAGTCAACAATTAGATCATCTAAAGTGATAAGTGTAATTATTTGCAAGAGTGACATAAAAAATAGTTGATTAAGATAATACTAGAAATACAAAATATAATTTGAAAATTTGAATAAAATACATTATAGTTTTAAATGAATAAAAACTAGGAGTACTCAAAGTCAATCTAAAATATGTAAAAAGTTATTTTAGATGATGTAAAATGGTGTGATATAATTTTTTTATAGAGTTATGATCTATTTTTTAAAAAAGAAATTGACTAGTTCCTTTTTATCTTGATCAAATGTGTTTATTTATATTAATTAAATGAAGTAGATTAACTGTGTAAATCTAGAAAATGACAAGTCAATTTAGAAAATGACAAGTCAATTTACACCATAAATTGACTTGTCAATCTAGAAAATGACAAGTCAATTTAAAGTGTGTATGTGTAAATTAAATGGAGTAGAATAAGAATAGTCAAGTCCATGTAAACAATGACGCAAGTCAACTCTGACCATCTAAAATGATAAGATGTAGATATTTTTTAGAAATATGATCCATTTCTTTTGTAATTATTTGCAAGAGTATCATAAAAAAAATAATTGTTTAAGATAATACTCAAATAATACAAAATATATTTTGATAATTTGAATAAAATACATTAATAATTTTAAATGAATAAAAATTAGCAGTACTTAAAGTCAATCTAGACTATGCAAAACGTTATTTTAGAGTATGTAAAATGGTAACATATAAATTTTAGAATTATGATATGTTTTTTTTAAAGTTTGTTTAGTTCGTTATTTATTTTCCTAGATCAAATGTGATTATCTATATCTGTCACCCCCCCCGAGGCATATGCTTAATCTAAAATCGGGCAGCATCTCCCATGTACGACGGATAAGTTGAGACATAATGTTAGAATGGAAAATTGAAGGGCTAAAAGGCAATTAACTAAAGCTTTGGGGGCTCTTGTGAGAATAACTAAATGCAGGGGGGGTTTGTAAAAGACCAACCCTTTTATTTATCCCAATTCCTCTTCCCTGCCGTAGAATTCCGATTCCCCCTTCCGTTTCTTTCTTCATTTTTCCTCACCTCGTGTGCCCTAGCCTTTCCGCCGAACCCTTTCCTTCTCTTCATCTTCGCCGACGGCTGAGCTCCCTTTTTGATCGTGTCGTCGGCCAGCGTCGACACTCATCCGGTGACGCGAACCCTAGCTGCAGCTGAAGCCAAGCGCCGACTTCTTCTTCTTCTTGGTGTGCTTCGGTCACGGCTCTTCCTCTTCCTCGCGTGGGTTTCGGTGTTCGTCTTCAAGGGCTTCCTCTCCAGACGACTGGTCGATGCAGGGTTGCTAGGGCTTGTGGAGGATTGCTCTGAGATCGGATCTTTAAGGAGAAAGGGGGTAAATCGCGAGGCACATCGCTAACTCCAATCGTGAGCCTCATCATCCGGTGATGGATCTGG
The DNA here is from genome assembly GCA_024364735.1 of Boesenbergia rotunda. NCBI lineage: Eukaryota > Viridiplantae > Streptophyta > Magnoliopsida > Zingiberales > Zingiberaceae > Boesenbergia > Boesenbergia rotunda. Next base: position 206,555 of record JAGFNQ010006012.1, read on the forward strand.
TATCTCGCCAACCTCTAGCAAGGGGAAGGGATCTGCTAGCACAAGAAATCGATAAGGATTTATTTCCGGATGATGATAACTTGTGTGTGGATCAGTTAACTGCTATAGCCCTACTTGGATTAAAGGTTTCAGTATTGGATTTTAGTGTTTTTGATGATGAGCATGGCTGAGTTTCAATGTCTTGTTCTAATCTGGAATCGACTATGTTTTGGTGGTTATTGCCATGATCTTCTTTTGATTTGAGATGATTTCTATGTCTCGGCTGATTGGTGTTTGGGATGTTGTTGAGTGGTGTTTGGTTTTGATTGCGTTCCATGGATCTACCGTGACTTGTTGTTAAGCATGAACTTGTGATTTGTTTTGGATTAGTTGAGAGATCTGTTATGGTTTCGAGGATTGAATCTGAATTGGTTTTAGGGATTGAGCTTTGTGGTGCTGCTATGAGTAATGAAATCCAAGTGTTGGCTTTGATCTGGTTGCTTGGTCCTTGTTTATGCCATGAGCTTCATTGAGATTCTAAGGGGTAGCTAATCTATAGTGGATAAACTGTGGTTTGCACCGTGAGCTTATGATAATCTGTGTAGTTACTTGCTGTGAATTGCAATGTGTGGGAACAAAAGTTAGGGTTCTGTGATCAGGAGTTGAATTCTGATATGGTGTGTTGGAATTGTGATTTCATCCTTAGGTTTTGTGATTGTGTTGTTTATTGCCATGAGAAGCTCCTTAGTTTTACACTGATGGTTCCACTATTCTTCTACCGTGAACCGCATCTGTTGGAATGTATTGGTGGGTCATTACTTAGGATTACCTTAACCTATACTAGCTGGATTGATGGTGGGTAGCTGGTTTGAGTTGGAGTTTTGATTAGGATTAGACTGAACCTACATTAAGTCTAAGTCCTATAACTCGGGGTAATTTTGGTTTTAACTTGATGCGGCTTAATAATTAGTTTAGCTATTATTATTGTATATAGCTAAACTTATGTCTATGATACATGACACTGATTGATTTGGCTATTTTTGGCGGATATTATTTTGGACGGGAGGTTTCGTTGCACGGTCTTCTTCATATGGAGGCGGGTATCTCTGACTCTTCTTTTAGATTAGTCATAGATATATGCTTGATATGCTTTGTTTAGCAATAGAGTAATAGATTGTGATATAACTCTTCTATTTGTCTTGCTGATACTGTTTATGCTATACCTGGTATGTGCTACCTATACCTTTAGGACTTAGGTTATGGTACATTATCTACGATCCTTGCATATCATGTTGATATAGGTGGACTAGATAGTGGATACAGTTTGACCAGTGTCATGCATCATCGTGCACTATGCTTCACTATCGATCAGGGGCCCCCTTTGTGGGTGAGTCAGGTCGACAATCATACTGATCTACCCATACGACCACTAATGGGTTAGTGGTTGACGGAGTATTGGGTAGTGTGCTCTGTGCTGCGCCGCTCATGCACTCATGGGTTAGTGAATCGGAGCGTGGTAACAGGCAGAGGTCCCTCCTTGAGTAGTCCATATATCAGGAGATGAGAGGGAGAGGTCTTTCCTCCATTTATATACATGGGGTAGGGGTAACACTCAGACAGAGATGTCTTCCAGAGATGGCCTGGGACTGATAGAGATATCACCAGAATAGGTCATGGAGTAGGGGTGTTACATTGGCAGCATTCTGTCTACTCGATCGCTCAGGAGTAGTGATGGCAGAGTACGGACGGCAGTCACAGCCCTACGTCGGAGGGTGGCCTCCGCTCAGCTTCCTCCCGTATATAGGTGACGATGTCTAACCGACGACAGTGGTGACCATGTCATTGCACTATGTGCATATGCATATTTTGCACTTGCCTGTGTTTGCTATATTTGAATGCTGCATATGATTGACATGCACATACAGGAGACCTTTATGTCATGGTTTTGGTGACTCTGCTACATTAGTATGATATTTTCTATTTCCTCTTTCAGTCGTACTTATTACTGCCTGTACATGTGTTATGCTGATAGCCTGTTACACTATTGCTAGCTTAGACTATCCTGCGTATATGATGAGATGTCCGCTGAGTACTGTGTACTCACCCCCATTAACTCTTTGTTTTTATTTCAGGATGATCAACTGGAGTGCCCGACAGCTTGTCCCAGCTCGCGTATTTTCGAGACCATTCTCGGGGTGTGTCTTGGTATATTGTGATGGGGTACATGTTGGTACCCTCTTTCTATTTAGTTTGTCTTTTCGTTTCCGCTGCTAAGAAACTTTGACTGAACTAATTATTCCAATCAAAGGTTAAAAAAAAACGGTGACGACAAAGTTAAGTTGACGATAAATCTTGGCCGCGAGAGGATAGTAAATTATAAATTAACGACATGTATTTTTATTACTATAAAATTAATATTTCCATGATTAGAAACTTAGACTGCGTTTGATAGAGGGTAATCTATCCTGTAATGTAATCAAGATTACATTATAAGTTGGATTTCTTTATTTGGAATAATTTTAAAATTGTAATATAATAGAATCTCGATTATAAAAGTGGGCTCAAGATTTATAATTTCGATTACAAAACTAAACCAATGTAATCCGATTACATTACAACTTGTAAAGTCATCGGTCGGGCGGCGATCGTCGGCCGGCTGGCCGCCGGTCGCGGCCGTCGGCCTCCGGTCGGCTGGTCGTCGGTCGCGGCCGTCGGCCTCCGGTCGGCTGGTCGCCGGTCGCGGTCGTCGGCCTCCGGTCGACTGGCCGCCGGTCGCGACCGTCGGCCTCCGCCCGGCCAACCGTCAGCGGCGACGGTAGGCCGACCGACGGCGGTCGTCGGTCGCTGGTTGTCGGTCGCCGGCCGACCGATGGTAGTCGTCAACCATGATCATCGATCGTCGTTGTCGATCGTCGACCGCCAATCTTCGATTACATTACAGGATGGATTACCCTTCACCAAACATTGTCTATGGTTATTAAAGATTACATATAACTCATTATTAAACATAGTAATGTGATCTTGATTACATTACATTACAAACTTGATTACATTACAGACTCGATTACATTACCACTTAACAAATGCAGCCTCAATCAATGAAAATTTAATTAATGAAAATAAGATGGTTAATGTTGAGATTATTTTTGTCCCTATTATTGTAGATATTTTTAAGTCCATCTTCAATCATAAATACCATATTTAATATATTTTTTATGTTAAAATAAACACTATCAGCAGCAAATACTATTTCATACTTACACCATATCATAGAAAAAAAAATATTCATGTTCTACTTTTACTTATTCCTAATTTAATCATCAACCTACATTTTAATTTATTAACATTTTTATGATAATTATTATATTTAAAATTAATATTTTTTTAAAATTTTACATCCAACTAATATATATAAAAAAATTATAATTTTTAATAATATTTTGTATGTCATTGTAATGGATGGTTTATTTTACATTTATGTATATCAATTTTTTAATATTTTAATATATTTTTATGAAATTATTGATATAATTTATAAATATAATTATAATTAAAATATTTTAAATAAATTTAAAATAAAATTTTTAATAAAATAAATCTTTATAAATATGCATAATAAAATTAAAATATACTACTAAATACACTTAATTTAAATTTATAATAAATAATTAATATTACTATAAATAACGAAAATAAATAATAATTATAAATCAATTTTTATTTATAATATATAATAATATAATATTTAATAATATATATTACATTTAATATTATTAATTACATAATATAATAAAATTTTTAAAAATTAAAAATTTACACCGTTTGCCTTCAACCAATACACGAAATTCTCACACCATATTTAGTGTGGTAATTTTCTAATCTTTTTATAATTTTATTAAATGCCATAAATAAATATTAATTTATAATTATTAGTTTCCTCATTATTTATAGTAATATTAATAATTTATTATAAATTTAAATTAAGTGTATTTAATAGCATATTTTTAATTTTATTATTGTCATGTCCCGAGGAGTCGCTCGAACGATAAAAAATCGAACAACACCTACATAAACTCACATAACCAAACAATTCTTCAGCCAACACGACTAGAATAAAAGATACAAACACAACCACGCAGTTATACAGCAGCTCATACAGCTGGAAATAGAAATCAAGATATACTTAAACGCAAATTGGTCCACAATAAGAAAACAGACAACTCATACGCTCCTTTGGAGTACACAAGCAGAAATACAAATATCGTAATACGAATACAATCTTCAAAAAAAAGAAAATTGGAAGAAATACACAACTACTGATAAATACAAAAGTAAATCCTGAGAAGTCAACTCAATGAGAAGTAAACGGGACAGGTAGCACGGGCTCTCCTAGCGACTCCAAGTGTACAGGTATCATTCTGAAAAAAAAAACATGAAAAAAAAAACATAGTATTGGACGGTGAGTCCAGACAGACTCTACGGTATAAAGATAAGATATGCTTGATATCTAAAAAGGGTATACAAGCAATATAGAATCAACAGATACAGTCTCACAGGAATAATAGAAATACAAATTGAAGCATTGAATGTATGATACATACCAGAGTCAGTCTAATCCTGCGAGATGCTAAGATCATAAATCCCCAGAACCCAAAACCCTCCACAAGTAATCTCGTCCCACACAAGTCAATGCAAGGTCATAAACCATATGCAAAATACTTCCTGTATGTGCATGTTAAACATATGCAGCAATCATAGATCAAACAAGTGCAATATACATAATCAAATGTGGTAATGCATCATATACACATGATACAATGATATTGTCACCTCTGATGCCAGTCAACTACCGTTACATGTCATATGTGAGAGTGCTGTCGAAATACACACTCCAAGGTAGAGTTATGACAACTGTCATTTTGCCATCACTGTTCTTGAATGATCGAGTGGAGAAGACGCTGGCAGAGGACCACCCTCCTACCCCATGTTACATGGGAGAGCATCATTCTCATCTCCTCATATCACCTAAAAGAGAAGAGATCTCTATCTGCTACTACGCTCCAACATCACTATCCATGAGTAGCCGAGTAGAGACCCGATAGAATAACTACACACACCCTCCTAAATATCACAAACCCATGAGTGGTGGTGTGTGTAGATCCTGCAACGAAAGTTCATAACTTCTTATAGATTTGTCAAGAATGATTCTGATCTAATTCTGTTAGTAGGAGCCCTAGAGCCAATTATGTGATGATTGACTAGGAACATTTTGTATCATATTCTATTATTAAAGGCATGTTTGGTTATTATACTTACTTTGTATTCTGTGCCGAATAACTAAGTATAATAATGTCCTTGTGTAGTAGGTTTTTATCTACATTATATCGATTGGTTGAATCGATAGTGAGATAATGTAGAAAACATTACACTAAATTATTCCTAGTCAAGCATTAATATTCAGGGACAATATTAATACATGGAGACTAGCATGTAGGTCAACTGATGACTTGAGCTTACAAGTCATGGATATGTGATATCAAGTTGACACATGTGTATACATTGGAGAATGTGTACTGAATGACCCGCCATGAGAAAGTTTCATAGATTGTCATATGAGTGTCATAGACTTTCTCATGTGACTATTGGTATGAATAGTCCTTAGACCTGAAGTTACTACGGTTCCCTACATAAGGAGTTATGTACTTTGGTATCGTCAAACGTCACCCGTAATAGGGTGGACTATAAAGGCGATCACTGGGTATGTAATGAATTATGCGGAGGGATATGAGTGATGTAGATGGGATCTATCCCTCCCATATGACGGGAGTGATATCTGTGGGCCCCTTGATCTAGTAGGACTACTGAAACACATGACCATGCTCAAATGAGTCAGTATGAGATATTGAGCTCATTTGTTTGAGTGAGTCTACTCGGAGATCAAGAAACACAAGATTGATTAAGGATGACACGGTCTATGCCTCATTGGTCAATCTAGATATCAAATATAGAAGGACAAGGTCATACACTATGGTAGTCACGGAGGTTTAGTCGGATCTCGACTTTTCTTGTTACTTGGGTAGCAATGATGCATTGCTAGATGCCGCTCATTGCTTATGTGTCTAAAGTGTTTGGGCGCATTGCCAACGTCACGAGAACCTATTGGGTCACACACAAAGGACACAATGCTTCGGGAAATCTGTTCGGCAGATCTGCTCCCGAGTTGGGAACTCGGGAGACTTGAGCCCGAGTTAGGAACTCGGGAGGTCAGTTCGGGGGGGGGGGGGGGTCTCGAGTTGGGAACTCGAGAGGCCAACTCGGAGCTCGGCGGGCCGAGTCGGAGCTCGGCGGGCCGAGTCGAAGCTCGGAGGGCCGAGTCGGAGCTCGGCGGGCCGAGTCGGAGCTCGGCGGGCCGAGTCGGAGCTCGGCGGGCCGAGTCGGAGCTCGGCGGGCCGAGTCGGAGCTCGGCGGGCCGAGTCGGAGCTCGGCGGGCCGAGTCGGAGCTCGGCAGGCCGAGTCGGAGCTCGGCGGGCCGAGTCTGTAACGACCCGGAAAATTCTCTTAATATTTTCTTAAAATATTAAGCATGTCTAGATAATTTTCCAAGGGACCTAGAAATATTAATACGAACATTGGCCTAGAAAATTCATGTTTTCTCATTTAAATTGGGAAAAGGGGCACTAATGGGCCTTATATGGGCTTTTTAGTACCATAATTATTGGTGGATTTTAGGTGAAAATTAGTATAAATATAAAGAGGTTTTAATGAGAAATGTTTACATAATTATGGGGGAATTTTTAAAGGATTTTCGAAAATAATAGAAAATAAAAAGGAAAAATAAAATAAAAATAAGATGCATGGGCCAAGGATTGAACCTTGGACCTCTTGTACAACCATGTATGCTTTAACCAACTCATCTAGCAAGGGAATGTTATAAGGGAATGAGATGGAGATTGGTTAAGGCTTAGAAGAAGATGAAGGGTCATGGAGAGACTCTTCATTTACCTCCTTAATGGGTGATAAAGAGGGGGGTTTGGGAGTTTCTTTCTTCCTTCCATCAATTGCATTTGCTCCCCTCCTCCCTCCTCATTCTAGCCGAAACCCCAAGGAGGAGTTCTCCCTTGGAAAAACTTCCACCAAGGCTTCATCTCCAAGATCTAAGATCTTCACAAGAGTACAAGGGCTAAGGGTGGTCAAGAGGCAACAAGATTTCCATCCTTCTCTCAAATCTAAGGTTTATAATCAAGATCAACCAAGGTAAGACTCCCTCACCTGTGGTATAATAGTTCCTTATGATTTCCATGATTTTTAGCATGATATATTGGTTGGTTTTTGGATTTGATGTTGAAAGGAAAGAAAACCAAGAACCCTAGGTTTATGGGTTTCGGCCACAAGGATTTTAAGGTCTATAATTATGCTAAAAATCTTTATAATGTTGTCTAATATGCTCTCATGATGTTTAGAGATTAAATATAATTTTTGAGAATTTTTGGGGTACCCTAGAATACCCTAGGGTTTCGGCCAACATCAAGGACCCATGTGTAGGGTTGGGTTCAAAACCTCAAGTATATGTTTTATGTTTTATCATGATATAAGGGAGATGGAGGGTGTTTATGTAAATGTTTCACATGGCCTAGAGACCCTATAGGTTTCGGCCAAGTACCCTAATAGGGTGGAAAGTTAGGACTTATTCCAAGTAAGGGCCCCAATGGCCCTATGGTAAGGTATGATTGGTGTTTAAGCAATTGATTTGGGGTTTTAATGGAATTTCTCCATGGCCCCATGGCCTTGAAGTTTCGGCCAAGAGCAAGATTAGGGATAAAGGATTAGGGTTGGCCTTAAGAATGGGATCAAATGTTTCCTATGACCTAGTATGTATGTATGAGATGTTGTTGGAAAGTTATGTGAAGTTTCTTGAACCTAGGGTTCCTTGGGGACTTTCGGCCAAGGACATACCCTAGGGCTAGGGTTGGGTTAAACCTACTAAGATGTTTGTGTATAGGTTACTAAGAGGTATGTTTAAGTAAGATGGAAGAATTTTTATGTTAACCAAACCATTAGTTTATATGTCATGAATTATATGATTAGGTCATAAATGTTTAAGACATGTGCCATGATCTATGAATGATATGTATGTATGCCATGTTTTATGAATAATATGTATGTATGCCATGTCTTATGAATGATATGTAGGTATGCCATGTTTATGAATAAATTGTATGTATGCCATGCTTTATGAATGATGTGTACATATGCCATGTCTAAGAATGAAAATGATAAATGAAGTTTAAGTATGATGAATGAATAAATATGCTATGAATGATGATGCCTTTAAGGCATAATGATGATGTTAAGTATGATGAATGATGAATATGCTATGAATGATGATGAATGAAGAAGCATGTGAAAGCATTTTATTTTATTTTATGGGCTTGTACCGGACCTAAGTAAGGTCCACGGTTCTGGACTACCGATGAAGCTGTCCACGGTTCGGGACTACCGATGAAGCTGTCCTTACGGTTCGGGACTACCGATGAAGCTGTCCTTACCCTAGTAGGTCGAGATTAGCTACCTCGTATTTACTTAGGGATACGCGCATATGATGAATGAATGTGGTACAAGCCAGGGCCCAATGAATGTTATGATTATGTTCAAGTATTTAAAAACATGTTTTTTTAAAGATTAAGCATCCTTATATATATATATGCAATTGCCACATGCATCCATCTATGTTATGCATTATATTTATGATAAGAATACTATGCAAAGTAAGTTTATGCAAGGTATGTTTATGCAAATGATTTTATGTATGTTTATGCTAATATATGATGCCATGATTTAATTGTGTTTATGCTAAGATAGGATGCCATGATTTTATTTATGTTTATGCTAGTTTAGGATATCATGATTTATTTATGTCTATGCTAGTTTAGGATGCCATGATTTATTTATGTTTATGCTAGTTTAGGATGCCATGATTTAATTATGTTTATACTAAGTTAGGATGCCATGATTTTATTTTCATGATTTAATTATGTTTATGCTAAGTTAGGATGTCATGATTTTATTTATGTTCACGCTAGTAATGATGCCATGATTTAATTACGTTTGTGCTAAGATAGGATGCCATGATTTTATTTAGGTCCATGCTAAGAAAGTTTATGAGGTTATGTTGATTATGTTTATGTCTATGCCAAGTATTATGCCATGCTATGAATGTTTACGATGTTGATGTCTATGCCAAGTATTATGCCATGCCATGAATGCTTTATGGTTATATTTATGTCATGCTACGAATGTGATTAAGTTATGTTCATGCCATGACGAATGTATGCTAAGTGATGAAAAGACTTATATTCTAAGTAAAGCACTAAGTATGTTAATGTCTTATGTGCTCATGATTAAATGATGAATGGTTTTAGTGAGTAGGAAAGAGTCTTACTAAGCCTGTGTGCTTATAGTCTAATTTTTCTTATACTGCAGATCACGCAAGAGGACAGTAAGGAAGCAGCAGGAGGGCCTTAAAGCATGTGTGTGATAGTGACTTGGCCAAGAGACCATATGTTTGCTCGTCTTATGATAGAACTTTACCTTACTATTAAGTACTTGAATGTGACTCTATGACATGATGTTAAAGTATGACATGATGCTAAGTATGATATGATATGATGCTAAGTATAAAGTTAATATGCTAAGTTCCCATGTTATGATGCTAGGAATGGTAGTAAGTGCATGTAGGTGTAAGTTTAAAGGTTTTCGCTGCATTATGATGTCTACATGCCCTAAGTATGTTAACGTAACGCCGCTTTATGAAAAGAAAAAAAACGGGCGTTACAGAGTCGGAGCTCGGCGGGCCGAGTCGGAGCTCGGCGGGCCGAGTCGGAGCTCGGCGGGCCGAGTCGGAGCTCGGCGGACGACTAGGTCGGCACTCGGCAGACTGGGTCGGAGCTCGACAGACTGGGTCGGGAGCTCGCCACTCGGGAGACTTGGTCGAGAGACCGAGTCGGAAGCCCGAGTGGCCCGGTCGGAGTTACATGAAGGAAAGAGAAAAGTCTCTGTTCATTGGATGAAAAGATTCTTTTCTTGCATGGAAAATGATAAAGAGCCACATAAAAAGATGTGCTCTTTATGGGGAAGCCAAAGAGACACAAACATCTTCATATTCATGGGATGATTATAAAAGAGGGTCTTGTGACTTTGGATGACTTCTTCTTCTTGCCTTAGCTTTTCCCCTTCCCTTCCTCTCTCCTTCCTCTTTCCCACTCTTGGCCGAAACCTTACTGTAAGGTTCTTGGTGTTTTCGAGCTACCTCAAGTTGCTAGCACAACTAAGATAGTTCTCCTGAAGTTGAGAGATTATGTCCGTGTGGATACGAATAGAGGCACGGACGTTTGAACGTGCAAGAGATCCGGTACATCTTGGACGAGCGGGATAACCGAATGGCACCCTTCAAAGGTATAAACAGTAGATAAATCTATTAGATAGATAGCTTTGTACTAGTTTTCTTTCGCATGGATCGCTCGTGGGTTCTTGTTTCCGCTGCGTTTTTATTATTTTGTGCCGGGAGAACCCAACAAATTCATGACCTATTAGAATTAAAAGTCACTCTGTTGGGATCCGCATGGACAAAAAATGATTACAGTCAGTTAGATATAATTCAAAATTATGAAAAATATGAATCGGAGTTTGGAGAAGAGGGCATCAACCCGCAACAAATGAAAAAGGATTTATTCGATCAAATAGTTTGGGCTCTTAGAATATGGTGTACCCTTGGACAAATTTCTTTTTCTTAGAGCAACTCCAATTCTTAAGGGTTTGGTTCAGTGGCAGATTCAGGAATTTAAGCATGGAGGGACAATTGCGATCTGAACTGAGCTGAGCTGCAGAGAGGAGAAGGAAGGAGATGAGGGTGTAGCTTGTTGCGAGCTTGCGATTTTGTGAACTTACACAGAGGGAACTGGAAAGGAGAGACGAGATTTAGCCGCTGCAAAGAGGAGAAGGAAGCACCGTTGCGGCCTAAGAAGAGGAGAAGAAGATGAGCGTTTAAGGTAAAATAATTAAAAATGTATAATATCTTTTTTTTATTTGGGCCTATTGTGGGCAACTGGGCCAATGGGCCTAGGTAAACTCTGCCCCTGCATCCTTCATTGCTGTCCGAGGAACCCCATAATACCAGGGGTTCCGCTGCTAACAAGGGCGATCGCCGACGCCCCCCTCCCCCCCTCTCTTTGCACAGGATGTGCAATGTAAGATATATGACATATCAAATCCCTATATATATATATATATATATAATTTTTAAAAACTTAATTAAAATTGATTAAAATCATAATAAAATTATTGTAGCAGTCGGTTAGCTACCTATTACAATTGTTGTAATAGTCATTTAAAATAATTTTAACCTTTTTATATTAATTTTATTTTTAAAAATAATTTTTATTAACATTAAGCAATATAGTTAATAAAAAATAAATATAAAAGTGCATTATATATATAATATTTTGAATAAATTAAAATAAAAAAATATTTTACACATTATGACACTAGAATAAGAGTATTTTTAAAATGAAAGACATTGTTTTGATATTATAAAAATAACGAATATCTTTTTGAAAATTTATTGGCAATATTTTAATGGTATTTCTTGTTCAATAGTCGGGTCGATTGAATTGAGAAACTAGTGCTCCCGCCCTACGTTTTCTATCAATATATCTAAATTTACTTCTCTTTCTATTTTTAAAAAAATAATTAACGAGGTTTTTTAACCTCGGACGACCGATTCAATCTCAAAAAATTTCTTACTGAACCGACTCTGAAAAGTTATTGAGGCAACAAACCTACCTTTTTAACGTACATTCACTTATTTCTTCTAACATCAGGTTTTTATCTTTTGCCAGTCAAACCACTAATATCATATTGCAAATTTTGCTCTTACTCACCGCTCTTTGTCTCGTGGGTTGAATATATTTTTCTAATTTGAATTTTAAATGTATCCCTCATGATATTTAATATATTATGCTTATTCAAATAAGATTGTTTTTTGCACCAAATAGATTTTTCTTTGGCATGAAAAATGAGAATAGTAAGAAATAAATTGAATATTTATTTATTTTTTCCAACGGAAAGAAATAAATGGATAACTTATTTAAAATCCAAAAATAAATTCTAAGAAAAAATAAATAAAATTTACAAAATCTTTCTTTTTTTTACTTTATTTTAAATTCATATTTATTACAAATGACAGTAACACAGCATTAATCCACAACTAAATTTACTTACTCAATAGAAAGCCAATCTTCTCTACCGGAGCGTTCTCACAGCCCACCTCCGGCCGGTGACCCGATCTGCATCATGAGATCCGTTCTTGGGTTCGCGGTGCTTCTACTATGGAGTCGTGTTACCATCGGTGACCCCCAGGCCAACCTCCTCCATGACGGCTGCAGCTTATACAACGTCCCCAACGCCTCCGCCTTCGCCGCAACATTCAACGACACCCTCGCCGACCTCCGCTCCTCCATCTCCGGCAGTAACTCCTCTCTCTTCGCCACCGCTCACCGCGCCAGCGCCCTGCAGTCCGTCTACGCCCTGTTCCAGTGCCGCGGTTACCTCTCCTCTGCCGATTGCCTCGCGTGCTTCTCCGCCGCCGAAGGCCGCATTCGCCGTTGCGGCGCCACCTACGGTGGCCGGGTCATCTACGACGGCTGCTTCCTCCGCTACGAGAGCACCCCCTTTTTCGACCAGGTGACGCCCTCCGAGAACGGGAACTCGTGCGGCGACCGCAACGCAGATACCGGAGGATTCGCCACGTCGGTGAGGTCGCTGGTCGCGGATTTGAGCGCTGCCACGCCGAGGATCTCGAAGTTTTTTGCGGCGGCGGAGAGGGAGGGAGTATTCGCCGTGGCGCAGTGCGTGGAGACTGTGAGCGAGGAAGGGTGCGAGCAGTGCCTGGCGGCGGAGGTCAGCAACGTGATGCTGTGCCTGCCGAGCGCCGACGGGCGGGCGCTGGACGTCGGATGTTTCATGAGGTATTCCGACGAGTCCTTCTTCGCGGCCAATCGAACGGTGGATCTGTCGCCTTACTTGACGAATTCAGGTGCTCTGACTCCTCCATTGACCAGTTCACCAATTAACTGAACCACATTTTTATTTCAAACATGCATAGAAATGTTATAAAAACATAAAGAACAAATTACATTCCGGTACCCTGAAATTTAGAGAAAATACATCCCGATTTCTATAGTTTCAGAAAATTATATCGCGGTGCCTAAAAGTTAAAATTTGTAATAACCCGGTCCCTATAGTTTGAAGAAAGTGCATCCTGGTCCTCATACTTTTAGAAAATTACATTCCGGTCCTTATATTTTTAGAAAATTACATTCCGGTCCTTATATTTTCAGAAAATTAAATCGCGATCCTTATATTTTTAGAAAACTCAATCATGGTTCCTATGCTCAAAATTGTATATCCAACCTTCTCTCTTCTCCAATTTTGGGGAAAGATTGGATATACAATTTTGATAATTTTTAGCCAATTTTGTAAACTAGTAGTAATATGATATTTGTACAATATTCTTTATAAATTTGAAAATCATGATCAACCTATGCATATACATAGTCATAGTATTCCACGCATTCCAAACAAACTAATAGAACTATAATATTCCAATTCATCTCCTAAACAATCACATTATCAATCCAAGTATAAAGATAGCCAACAAAATCAGATTCACCAACACCAAACTATATAATATAGTGTTCAAATTGAAGTTCATTGGTGGGGAGTTGTATTCTTCGCTCCTCTCTGTTTTCATATTCTTTGAAAAATAATCATACTCAATCCTCTATTTCCTCTTACCATTTACGTAGTAATTATCATCGTCTACTATATATACGACAACCTACTTCAACCACCCATGAATGTTGCAACAATAATACAACCTATCTAGATTTTTTAAAATTTTGATACCAAAACAATTGCTTTTCTAGCACAAAAACAGGAGATGTTTTCAAATCGCAAGTTATCTATTGTGACGCTATGTAGGGGTCGCGATGTAGTTTGGTGTTGGTGAATCTGATTTTGTATAGTTTGAATTTCAATTTGAACGCTATATTGTATAGTTTGGTATTGGTGAATCTGATTTTGTTGGCTATCTTTATACTTGGATTGATAATGTGATTGTTTAGGGGATAAATTGGAATATTATAGTTTTATCAGTTTGCTTGGAATGCATGGAATACTATGACTATGTATATGCATAGGATTGATCATGATTTTCAAATTTATAAAGAATATTGTATAAATATCATATTACTACTAGTTTACAAAATTGGCTAAAAATTATCAAAATTGTATATCCAATCTTCTCCCAAAATTGGATCTCCAATTTTGGGGGGAAGATTGGATATATAATTTTGAGCATAGGAACCATGATTGAATTTTCTGAAAAATATAAGGACCGTGATTTAATTTTTTGAAAATATAAAGACCGGAATGTATTTTCTGAAAATATAAGGACCTTTATGTAATTTTCTGAAAGTACGAGGACTGGGATGTACTTTCTTCAAACTATAGGGACCGGGTTGTTACAAATTTTAACTTCTAGGGACCGCGATGTAATTTTCTGAAACTACAGGGATAGAGATGTATTTTCTCCAAACTTCAGGTACCGGAATGTAATTTGCTCAAACATAAAAATAATGCTTTTAAAAAACAATCATATTTTTCTCCAGATTAGCTTCGGCAGCTAATTTTTGTTAATCTTTTCTAGAATGTAGTGATTTTTATTCCTAATTTAGCTCGGGCTGTGCTCATGGAACACAGGAACAGCGAAATCGAGCCATAAGTTAATTGGGGAAGTTGCTGGAGGAGTCGGCGGCCTGTTGTTCCTTCTAGGGGTTATTATATCTCTTCTGTGGATCAGAAGATCCAGGGATCAACGAAGTCCTTCTGAAGGTTTATGAATCTGATCTTATCTTCATTGATCTGCCAATTTTCCATCAAGTATGGACTTCTGGTCTTTCTCTTTGAAGCTCAAAAATCATCATCTTGTTTGATTAGGCCCGGGAGTTGAGATACATATGGACTTTCATCATTCTACGTTTGATTTTGCTAATTCTTTGTTTGAGATAATATTTATCTTTCATCATTCTATTAGCTTGTGCAAAACATTAATCTTATATCACTATTTTGAATCAGCTCCCCATAGCTTTGTTGATGAACATTAACAGGTGGAGCTTACTTTTTCCATAGTCTGCTTGTTCAGTACTAAAGTATAAAGGAGTGTTTAAGAATATGGTTGTTTGTCATTCCAATTAAACATCCACATTGTCAAACTGAGCATTGTGTTTGTTCAAGAACATTTGGTGTGTTTATTTTGATTAGCATTTTGTTGCCGAAGCAGATTCAAGGATTCTCAACTAGATTCATATCTTTTTACTGGGTGTGCTTTGTATTGCTTCTTATTCAAGTAGTTCTCACGAGGTTATTCTTGTGCAGGGGATACATTGAGGGGAACCAAATTTCAGGGTCTGCTAAATTTTCGTTATAAGGATCTAAAAAATGCTACAAATAATTTCAGTGAAAAAAATAAAGTTGGAGAAGGAGGATTTGGATATGTGTACCAGGTGAAGTTCTCAACTGTTAAAGATGTTGCTTTCTTGATGAATCATAATTTCCAAGTAAAATATTGGGAAAAGTATGTGATCATTTTTTTATCAACAGAAAATCCAAAAACAAAAGTTAGTATAATCATATCACAATTATAATTTCCACAGGGTCACCTTAAAAATGGGACAACCGTCGCTGTAAAACGGCTAGCAATCGCTCGAACCAGTAGAGCAAGAGCTGATATTGAGAGCGAAGTGAAGCTCATTAGCGATATTCATCATAGAAATTTAGTTCGCCTGCTTGGATATTCTAGCAAACACGAAGATTTTCTTCTTGTCTATGAGTATATGGCAAATAACAGCCTTGACAAGTTCATATTCGGTAACTCCTTATTTTTCACATACAAGCATGCATCTTACATTTTGTTTTGAAATGTATGCTTTGTCGCTTAATATGTGCCTCAATATTGTTTAAAAACCATTTGAATTAAAGGCGACAAACGTGGATTTCTCAACTGGGGGCAGAGATTTGGCATAATTGTTGGGATGGCTCGTGGTCTTTCTTATTTGCATCAAGAATATCATATTCGTATCATACACCGTGATATAAAATGTAGCAATATTCTGCTTGATGATGATTTCCAGCCAAGGGTTGCAGATTTTGGGTTGGCACGACTTCTTCCTGAGGACAAGACTCACCTTAGCACTGTATTTGCTGGCACTTTGTAAGTCTTAATAATATTCAGTATTCTTTGTTGTTGTCATAAATCTTCAGTCATTTTCTTTGGTAATTGTTACATGCTTGTTTCTTTTACAATGCATTCTCGATGTATCATGCAGTGGATATACAGCACCTGAATATGCAATTCACGGACAGTTATCTGAAAAGGTTGATACATATGGCTATGGCATTGTTGTCCTCGAAATAATCAGTGGCCGGCAGTGCAATGACCTCAAACTCGAACCTGCTACTCAATATATTCGTGATTGGGTAATGACAGTTGCTATCGTCACAAATATTCGATAGGAGATGCATGAGATACATGAAACTTGTTTAGCATGTGTATCTGCTTTTAAGTTATACATTATGAGTAGGGTTCTAGAGTCAGCCAACTGTGCTCTGATCCTTCATCTGCTTTCTTTACTGAAACAGGCCTGGAAATTATACGAACAAGATCGGTTATTGGAGATGGTGGACGAAACCTTGGATCCTAGTGACTATTCACCAGAAGAAGTTAAAAGGATCATTAAGATTGCTCTTCTCTGCACCCAGTTTACGGTTGCTGCAAGGCCAACCATGTCAGACACAGTAGTTCTGCTGCTGAGTCAAACTGAGGTGTCTCTTCAGCCAACAAGACCTACATTGATAGATGCCAGCAAAATGATTCATGAAGAAGCTATTGAATAATATGAATTTGTAATCTTTGACTTACTAACTAAAATCTAATTTGACCATAATATTCTAGAACTGCATTAGAAAGAATGGTCACAGAATGACCAGGGGAAGTGAATAAGTGCTTGGAAAAATATTGAGAGTTTATTATTGACTAGCTTTAATGTACTCTAGATTCCATAAGTAAGCAAGAAAATTAAGAAAGCAGACTCCAAAGAATGTGCTGAAGGAACTCTTTCATGTCAATCTAAATTTTCATTTCCTAATTATTTACACTTCTGCACCCAACAAATTTGGTATCAGAGCTATCATATATGTGTCTTGAGAGCTTTTGAGCCAAACAATTGGATTGTCATGGTTCTTCTATAATTGTCTTCTAATTATCTTAGAGCAGTTGTGGAAACGGCTGCTTTGGTTGTGTTTTAGAATAGACTGTAATCTCTTTGCTCCAATCAAGTTTTAGAAAAAAAAAATGATGGCAATCCAATTATTTGGGAGGGCACCATTTAGGAAGCTAGTTGATTATGATATTTTACTAGGAGAATAGGAAACATAATTTGATAATGTACATAAAATATATTAATAATTTTAAATAAAGACAGATTAGGAGTACTCAAGTCGTATGATGTGTTTCTTAATTTCTTAAATTAAACATACAAACAGATTGCATCTTACTTTGAACGTATGCTTCATTATATACTGTTGATGTGGACAATCAAATCTGAGTCTGAGTTTCATTTTCTTTGTGCTTTTCTATTCAGCCAATGGGTTGACAAGATCATTAAAGCTAATTTGCGGATTCCCTCGCCATTGTGTATGTTACTGTTTTAATAACTACGAGTCACTGAAACACTACATCCAATAATATAAATAATATACGCCTTACTCATTTGTAGTCTTTGTAGCATCATGTGCTTTGTAGATAGCAAAAGGTAAAATTGTTACCTCCGCAGTCTTTCCAGAGTGGCCCTCTATTATTTGGAAAGGAGATAAATCATAAACTTCGTGCAGCAACAGTAGCTCATGTAAGGAGAGGTTGAGATAACCAACGAGGCTTTCCATACTTGATGGAAATCGACCCTGGGTTAATGGGCAACAATACCTTCATATGAACCATTATGCCAACCCTTAGGAGCAGCATCCTGTACTTTGCAGATCACATATGATGTGTTTCCTTGACCAATTTTCTATTCAATAATCATGCTAAATTTTAAAGCTTGGATATAATTGTCATTGGTTTTCTTGAGAAGTTTAAAATCATAGTTATATGATAATGCTTAGGTTGTTAGAAAATGAAAATTAATACTAAATATAACGGTTGGATAACCTCAAAATTGTGAAACAACATTGGAAAGAAGTGAGACAAAAATAGACTAGAAAATGCATCAAATTTCTTCCTCGAAAACATTGTCTTGCCTGTCTAGGGACCTTGGAGTATTTCATTGTTGCCAAAAGCAAAAATCAGGAAATAGGTAGTGCTTTGATGCACTGAGTTGTTGCATAAAAGAGACCAAAAGATGCAAAATAAGCATCATTGATCGACCTCTTGTGTTACTTTAACACGAGGAAAAGTCGTCAGAGAAACTTTCTTGATTAGCGATTTTAGTAAAAAGGATTCAGGTTTTCAGTAAAATTGAGTTAACCTATTGCATAAAGAAAGGTAGAGACTTCAGGAACCTTTTTTGAAATACAAGTTTCAATTATATCTGACTTTAATGTAACAGAATTCCATTTAATTCTTATGGTTAATTGTCATTGTCAATGTCAAAGCGCTTCGAGTAAACAATCTTAACTAAATTTTTCTTTGATTGGGATAACTAGCTTATTTGGTAGGATCTTCCTTTATTGTACAGAGAGTTCAATTTAAATTATGTCATCTTCATCACCCAAGTGGTGTTTTTTTGCCTTTCTGTTCTCCTAAAAAGGGCTTTCTTCTGTGGGCTTATCTGAGTTCACTTTCTTAGTTTGTCGATATGTAATCAAATACCTGAAAGTTGGCAGTTGAATCTGGCCTTGGAGAAATTGGTGTTTAGTTTGAATTTCTATGATCTGTATCATTCTACAGGTGACGAGCGTGGATTCCTCAACTGGAGTCTGGAAACAGAGATTCTCCATAATTGTCGGCCTGGCTCATGGTCTTTCTTACCTGCATCAGGAATTTCGTGTTTGTATCATACATTGTGATATAAAATGTAGCAACATTCTGCTTGATGATGATTTCCAGCCAAGAATTGCAGATTTTGGCCTAGCGTGCCTTCAGCAAGACAACAAGAGTCACCTCTGCACTAGGTTCGCTGCACTTTGTAAGTCTTTAGAGAATTCAATTCCCATACAGTTATTTGTATTTCACAGTGCCGACATGTTTGTTTCCTCGATAATGTATTAACCACAATATTTGTAACTTCTTGTTTCAAATTCTCAATGCTGTTGTATCATGTAGGGTAATCACAACAACCCTTATGTAATCTCTAAGCTTGAACTTTATGATAACAAATAACACAGAAGGTCAAGCGAATTGGTATCTTACTCCAAACAGTTGCTTAATTATTACAACTTACAGCATCAATTAGATGGCAAGATTCATATGTTCATTTATATCATCTTGTGTTTCGATTCTCTTTGTCTACCTTTTCCAAGACAGGCTTGGAAATTATATGAACGCGATCAATTGATTGAGCTAGTGGACAAAACCTTAGATCCTAGTGAATTTTCTCTAGAGGAAGTGAAAATTATCATTAAAATAGCTCCTCTGCACACAGTCTGCTGTTGCTGCTGCAAGGCCGACCATGTCTGAGATTGTTGTTATGTTGCTGGGCCAAGGTGATAATACTCTTCAGCTGACAAGACCAACCTTCATAGATGCCACAAGCACAGTTCATCGAGATACATCCTACACCTGCTCGTTGATATATGTTTTAAGTGAAACTGGATAATCATGATTGTTGTTCCTTAGCAAGGTAACGTTAAGAAGTTAACATGATTCTGATTCTCTCTTCAGTTTGCAACAGTATGAATATAGATGTTGTATTTATCGATGACTAGAATGAGACTATCACTGATGCTGACAGATACATCGATCAATACTCATGCAATCACTCTTGCATTCAATAAATTGCCTTATACCAAGAGAAATATTACTTGCATGAATGATTTTTGTTTTGGCTTCTAGTCCTAGGATGAATCATCATAACTACAATAAATTTCTACTACTATCCAATAAAATAGTTGGAACTGGTGATCTTGCAGAAGAATATTAATCATAAATGTAAAGCAGATTGATCAAATCGGTGCGATTCTTATGATTTTATTTTGTTTTGTTGCACATAAATGATACAAAAGGAAAGATAGAGGAAATCTCGACAACTAAGCATCCCGTCAGATATCAAATGAAACCAACAAAGCACAACAGTGTGCAGATTTGGACCCTGTTCCTTTTTTCCAAGGCATTGTGGCCATGTGGGGAACCCTTTGCTTGCTAGGACAAACTGACCACTTGCAGGCACTGTGTCATCTCTCTCTCTCCATTTACGAATTTTAAGAAACTTAATTACAGGGGGAAAAAATCATAGGCCAATTTGACTGGAAAAATGTAGGTTGAGTTTTATATATTATTATCATCATCATTTGTGTTTTATATATTATTATTAATGTTAAATATAAGCTGATCATATATTAGCCAATCCTGATTTGCAATTAAATTCAAACAAGAAATAGACAAATTAATTATATAATTTTATATGATTAATTGAGTGGATTGGATTGACTGGACTATTACATTCGATGTCATCGTCCACGCCGAATTAGTGACGTTGAGATTAATTAAAATAAGAGCACACTTGTAGAGTAGAAGCAAAATGGAGATTAAATAAATATTTACTTTTTCGTAAAATCCACGCCATAAAAAACTTCTAGTTTGTTTGATCACCTTTCAAGGATGTTGTCGTTCATAGTTTAGTTTAATCATTCTAACTAAAGAAAATCTGATTAATTCGGGATTAATCACCGAGATTATCGATCCAATCCACCCAGCGTTGATGACAAAAGACGCTGTTGCCACCACCTTAGTCTTTAATCATTAAAGATATACTTGTTTTTATTTACGTTCCAAAAAGAAAGGAAACGTGATTCAGATATCATTATGTAGGACAAAGAAGCAACGTATACTATCGAAAAGTAAGAAAAAAACTATTTCCGCCTTTTATTATTTTATTTTTTGAAAGAAAAAAAAAATCTTTGGTACAACCAATTAATTTGTTGTTTATTGAATGAGTTAATGATAAACTTCACCTAAAGGTAGGAGAGCTAATCGACAAGAGAAATAGTAGGGGGAAAATCTTTGCTTTTCTAGGCTCTTAGATTACGAATGTAAAGCTATGGGGCCAACAAATCAACTCAAATCTTGTAGGAGAGCTACTTGTCCTGAGTTTGTTCTAAACTATATCCGAGATTGAAAATCATTTTTAAGGAATCATAGTCAAACCGATTCAACTCGAGATACCTTTGATCCGAATCAACTCGAAATTCAAACCAAGGGAGGGGTCAACTCAGGCACTCATTGATCTTCGTCTATAGAAGATCAAGTGCACTTGTTCGATCGGGGTTTTCATTTCCCGGTTAAAAAATTCTAGCACACAGACAGAACTAAGTGCCTTGTGATGGGAACCTCAATTACTATCTTTGGCTTTGCTTAATTATTCGCGTTATGAATGAGTAGGAAGGCACAAGGGGGAACTTTTGAAATGGCTGATTGAATCTGATTGATGTCACCTGAAATCCTGCCTGAGTCGATCTGATCTTAAAGCCAGATCTGCACTGTGACAGTAATCTACCCTTCTTAGGTGCCTATCGCAGTCTCCTAGTGACGAATCAAAAGTAGGTGGACAATTTTCTGAAACACTTCAAAATATTACCTGAAAGAATTTTCTGTAAAATGAGGGGAAAGAAAAAGTAAAGTAGAATCAAGCCATAAACATCATTAATGAGGACAAGAGGAAAGGAAGGGCCTTCCACACTTGACAATAACATGGAAATGTTTTGTTGGTTGAAACAGCAGTTCAAGGACCACCCATAGAAGGTTTAGAAGATTTATTCTTTGGTCTAAAACAAAAGGCTAGTGCTCATCATGTTTATGAATAGTTTCAGAAGAAAGGGAGAAAAGTGGTGAAAAGATATGCCTGCTCTTTATGTGATCATGTTAATAGGAGGGGATTCACTGATCCCTCTGATTCTGGTCTCAGAAAAGGAAGAAGATAACTTTTCCTGAGAAAATAAAACAGTGCAAACAGTGCAGTGCAGTGCAGTATACAGTAGGCAAGTTTTTGGGTTGGTCCCATATGCTGACTCAGCAGCTAGACTTGGAAGGACATGGCTATATTGTGAGGGAAGATTGTCTAAAGGAATTTAGAGCCAGAAAATTTTGATTTTGAAGATTATGAAATGAATTTGATGTTGACAATTTTGCTACCCGACCATTTATTTTAAAAGCCCAATGAGGCCCCCGGGGCTATGGTGCAACGGTAGGGCGACTAGTCGCTAACTCAGGCATCCTCGGTTTGATCCCCAGTTACGGCGCATTTGCAGAAATTTTTCCTCCAAATGAGGCGCGAACCCTGGGACGCTGGGCCCACCGCGAGCGCTTTCCGATTTACCATGGTGATCGGTGGGAAACTTCCGTGGGGCCGGGCCGGACCGGTCACCCCAGGTTCAATAGGTCTGCTACCTAGTTAACATTTTTTTTTTAAAAGTCCAATGAGAGTTTCATATGAACCTCTTTTAGCAAAGGCAGCAAGCCTATTGCTGTCAGTGACTTCATAGACCAACAAATTTAATGAGATATTAAAGAGACGAATGCATGCTTGCTAGATTGATAAACGCATGTCTTTATCTCACTGCCTGCATCTTAATTTCTTTTTAAACTTTAGATCATAAAATAAGTTCAACAAGATCCTAAATCTTTTCTCGAAAGGAACCTAATCAAAATTTAGTTAGAGATAGCTACCTCAACAGACATCACGCCCTTTAGTTACCTCATGCCAACCATTCACATCCCCTTCAGCTTTCCTTGATATGTGAACACATCAAAGTTTTTGAGTGTTCTTCATATTTAAATCTGAAAGAAACAATAATAATAAGATCAGGCTCAATTCAATCTTAGACAAAGAAAAATGTCAAACGGAAAGAGTGACCAATTTCTATTTGCAAATTGAATTTGTTATTTATATTTGTTAAGGTCAACTCCAATTAAATTAGAAGATTAAAAAGATACAGTCGTAGAACTCATGAACTGTGCTTTCTTACAGTATTAAAATAAGTCGAGTTAAAAGCCATTAGTTCTAGAGCTTAATCTGTTAAATGAAAGTAATTAAGATATAAATCTTGCCCCAACAGCAATTGATTACAAGGACTCTGCAAGGAAAAGAATGGCTGTCGCAAAGTTCTCAGTTTCCAGCCATACAATCTATGGACATCTTCTTGGATGAGTGGTGGCCAATCATCATCACTGTCGCTGGCTGGGGACCCTGCCACTAATCTACTCAGAACAGTACACTGCAAAAGATTTGCTTCCTTGTGCAATCTAAACCATCTAACTAAGTGGCCCAGGTCAACAGTAACAGGAGGAATCACAGACCAAGGTTACACTTTAAAGTCTGCATCCATCACTGTGGTGACAGCCAGCACGCTAACCTGTGCGACTGTGCAGGTGGATGAGAACAAGCGTAAGGGTAGGGATGAAATATATTTAACAACAACACCTTTCCCTTCATTAGAAGTCTGTCCTAATACTGTCCCTCTATTATGTCACCTTGAGGAGGAAGAAAGAACCCAATAAGGGGAAAGGAGATGTTGATCTTAGTAAATGGGAGGTCAGGAGGTTCACATGCTTCCTTCTTCCTGGATTTGGGGCCCCATTAGATTCTGTACAAGGACCTAGAACTCTCTTGCCCCACAGCAGAGTAAGATCTATCTTCTTTCCCTTTTCATTGAAAAGATTGTTTGGTTCTTGTCTCCCTTCTTGCTCATATATATTTTTTACAGTGGGCCTCTTCCATCTTCATCTTCTCATTGCTTTGAGGAGATAGAGAGCGCTCGTTATCTTGCTTCCTACCCAGTTGCTGATTGCCCCTCCTTTCCTGTTCAATACCTTTCTCATATACCTTTCACCTTTCTCTCTGATACTCTCCTTTTGTCTAGAACTTCTCTTGTTTTTTTCTCTTTAACTTATAGCATATTAGTTTTTGCTGTTCTTCACCTGATATATAAGCATGATCATAATCTTCTCACTAGACACGCAAACTAAGCTTTTCTACTGCAAAATCACTCCTCCTGCAGTTGAAACAGTGGCTAAGAAGAAGCAGAGCAATGGGTTTCTTGCTTTCTAAAGAATGCTATGCAATCCATTAGATTCCACTGCAATTGAGGTCCCATGTTTTCATATTCAGCTTGAGCTAGTTGTCTCTATGGAGTTTGCTTTCATCTTTACTAAGATCAATATTCTCATCATCATATTGGCAATCTGTTCTCCATGCAAGTTCATCCAGAGTCCAATGGACTTTGGTTCCTCAAGCCTTCTCCAAACCACCAACACATCATCCATAGACTTTGGAAGAATTATGTTCAATCCTCCCTCTGCAGTTCTGAGGCCTCAATCCACAGACGACATCTCACTTCTCCTCACCTTCCTCTCTGCTTCATCGTTTAGCAAAGTAACAGTTGCGGCAAGAGGAGCTGGGCACTCTATCCATGCGCAATCTCAAGCCCTTGATGGAATTGTCATAGAAATGGACTCTCTCCCTTCTGACATTCACATTCACAAGGAATTAGATGATGGGCATGGCTTCTCTTATGCTGATGTTAGTGGTGGTGCTCTCTGGGTGGAACTTTTAGAAGAGAGCTTAAAGTTTGGATTGGCTCCAAGGTCTTGGACCGACTACCTTTACCTCAGCATTGGAGGGACTCTCTCCAATGGTGGCATCAGTGGCCAAACCTTCAAGTATGGACCTCAAATCAGCAATGTTCTTGAACTAGATGTGGTGACAGGTAACTTGAAATGAAAAAAAAAAGAGAAAGAATTAAACAACAACAACAATTCTATTTCCTTTTGTCCTCTGATGTGCTTCATTTGATAATACACTCGGATTCTAACAGGAAAGGGAGACTTGATAACATGCTCACCCACCAAAAGTTCAGAGCTTTTCTTTGCAGTTCTTGGTGGATTAGGCCAGTTTGGGATCATAACAAGGGCAAGAATCCTACTCCAGGACGCTCCAGAGAAGGTAATCCTGAATCCCAATTTTCTTGTTTCAAAGCATCAATCAAGTTGTTGACGCCCTTGTCAAATTGACTTTTGTCATAACTTTAGGTGAAATGGGTCAGAGCCTTTTATGATGATTTCGACATCTTCATCAAGGACCAAGAGCTGTTGGTTTCAATGCCAGACTTGGTGGACTATCTTGAAGGGTTCGTAGTTCCAAATGAAGAATCACTTCTCAGCTCCTCCATTGCCTTCCCTGCTCATATTCATTCAGTACCATCATTTCACTTGTCCAAGGTCTACTACTGCATCGAGTTTGCTGTTCATGATTTCCAAGTTGAACCCTCAGTTGTAGAACAAGTAATTTTAACTTCTTGCCTCATAGTAACCACATTCTTCCATCAAAATCTACAAAGTTACAATTTTTATTGCCATTACAGATCGTGGAGAAAATAACCACCGAGATGAGCTACCTCCAACCCTATATTTACAGTGTGGAGGTATCCTACTTCGATTTCCTAAACAGGGTTAGGATGGAAGAGATGAGCTTGAGGGCTCGGGGACTCTGGGAAGTTCCCCACCCATGGCTCAACATGTTTGTGCCCAAATTTGGAATCAAGGAGTTCAAGGACCTATTGATGGACAACATGTCACTAAATCAATTCAAAGGACCAATCCTCATTTACCCTATTCTCAAGAACAAGTAAGAGTGACAAAAAAAAATGCGTTTTTTTTCTTCCCCCAATATCTGAAACTAAGAACTGAAAATTGTAGATGGGACACAAACACATCGGCGGTGTTACCTGATACGGAGGACCTGATATACATCGTCGGGGTGCTTCAGTCCGCCGCTCCGGCGAGCTGCTCCGCCGAGTGTCTCGCCGGCATCGTCCGCCGAAACCGCCGGATAGTGAGGGCTGCCTCCGCCGAGCGGATTGGGGCCAAGCAGTACCTCGCTCAGCAACCTTCGCTGCTCCATTGGCGCAACCACTTCGGCGGGCAATGGAACCGGTTCGTGTGCCGGAAGGCCCGATTCGATCCGCTTGCTATATTGGGTCCGGGCCAAGGGATCTTCCCGAGAGTGTGATTGCATGGTAGTGTAGGTATTTCTACAAATCTGTAATAATTCCGAATTTTAAAGCATGTGCTGATGCTAATGATCCGCCAAGTCAGAAATTTTGGAAACAGAGTTTTGTTTTAATTTTAGATCAACAAAATTGATGAAATATTTAATTGAATGATCTTAATCTCTTAATATACAGTTAACTGTATGTGACTTTATCAAATTTTGGAACTTGAGGTCTGTTGAAATTTTCAATCCCATTGTCACAATTAAACCCAACTCGAGGTGAGGACACAGAGCCCGCGGTCATTTGGAACATGGGATGCCTCGTTTGACCGGCCAATTATTGAGCACGGGATTATTTATTTATAATTCGTTTGAGAAATGAGAGTCTAGGACGTTGGGCCGACAGTCATTTAGAGCATGAGATGTCACGTTTGATCGATCGGTCGTTGGGCACAAGGTAACCCGTTTATAATTTGTTTGAAAAAATGAGAGCCCGAGACACTAAGCCGACGATCATTAAAGCGTGGGATGCTGTTAGTGTCCCAGGTGAGTTTTGATATGGTCAATCAAGTCAAATTAATAAGTATGCAAAAATTTAGGAACACATGAAGTCGAGCGGAAAATGCGATGGACAAGAAGGATGGCACTGAAAGAGGGTCGACAGGCTCGGTGCATCCGAAGGACGCGGAGGTCTGTAGAAGTGTACACCGGTGGAACGAGAAGGGTGCACGCCGAGCCTGTCGACCCTTTCTGGAAGTCATGCACTATGGTAAATTGATATGATACTTCTCATGCTACCTACGATATGCAAACTTCAAATTCTCACCCAGCGGTAGTAGCTGGTACTAGTACTACAACTCACATTGTAGAAAGGATTCCTAAACGGTAATCCCTGATCCCAAATAGGTAGTTGGCGGGTTCAACTTTAGTTTTCCGACTCATTCGTCAGTGCTATAAGGGAATCAACATTCTCCGCAATAGAGTCGAGTTCGACCATGATTACCAATATACTGGTTGACTACAAATCATCAAGTTAAACCAAATCCAATGAATCACTAATAATCGAATATAAGTAACAGTATGCTATCCAACTAAGCTAGCATATACTTATACAACCTCAAACAAGGTAATGCACATAACGGATAAGATAATCATAAAAAATATACCTTATCGCCGGGAGAAGTCCATCGCCGCCAAGCCCCAAAACACAACCATGTCGAGAAAACAACACCACAAAATTTGAATACATGCCCGAACCCGAGTATCTGATACCCAATAGGTTTGGCACTAGAAAGACACCGTAAGAATTCTGAAAATCCCAATACACGAAAGATTTCAAAAATTTCCAAAACTCTTTTAAAACAGGCACTTTGATACCAAATAAATTAGTATCAGATAAACTCCATACGAATCCACAAAGTACCCAAGTTACCTCGATAGCCTCAGAAAATCCCGAATTCAAATAAAAAACATACAGACGCCGCAAAATATAAAAAACCGTAAAATACTGATTAACCTCGTAAAACAACTCCGTGAAAATATAAATATGTAAAATACGGATTAACCTCGGAAAACAACTTCGTAAAACCCACAGGCACTAATTTAACTTCGCAAAACTTGGCTCTGATACCAAAAATTTTCACGCCCCCAGAGGTTCATGTTTCCTCGAAAATCGAGCAGCATCACCCCTGTACGGCGTACAAGTTGGGACAAATATACATAACTCTCACAACAATATGGCTCAGCCTCACACGGCTGACATCATAATAATAAAATAAATACACATCCACGCAGTTAATATCTTTAATAAGAACGATAATCAGAAAACATTGCAGATGATTAATGTCTTGTTAAGGAAATAAAATATCAAAGTATTCGTATCGAAAAGAAAACTCAAATGTAGTATAAAAATGATAATACCAGTCTCTGATGAATAAATGGAAACACTAGTCTAAAAATTAAATGCGGAAAGAACGAATTGCAGAAACAAAATAACTGCGGAAACAAACTAAATACGACGACAAACTCCAATACTAAGGGACTGAGGGAAAGACAACTGGATCCTCTTCTGGCTCCAAGTAGTGCAACTACCTGCTACCTAAAACAAAAATAGGTGGTAGCGGTGGTGAGTCCGGGTGGACTTTGCGGGTATATGAGTAGACAATTACAGACATAATAAAGAATATAATAAGTAGAGAAACAACAGAGTACAATCTCTAAGGAACAGAAGAATGCCTAGACATGTATAAAACAACGTGGAATAAAATAGAATGACAACTAAGCATGTATGAAAAACCGCATGATATCATAATATCAAAACATGCATGCATGTCAACTAAGTGCAACAATCATAACTTATATAAATGCAACAAACACAAAAAAAAATACATAAAAGCAATACATGCATATGATGCAATGACATGTGTCACCCCTGACGCCAGTCAAGCCGCCAACACATCACATCTGTGTGACCGAGTAGGTAGGACTGTGACAACTGTACACACTCCAACGAATACCACTAAAACATGTGGTTGAGTGGACAGGATGCTGGGGAGTCAACTACTCCAAAAATCCTGAGAATAAAGGGAGAGCCACCAATAACTTTAATATTAGGGATGGAAATAGGCCAGGCGGCCTGTCAGGGGCCTGTGGCCTGGCATGTATTTGGCCTAGTCTGGCCTAGCCTGTTTAAAAATAAAATAATACTCAAGCTTGTTTGAAAGACTATTTTCTTATAAGGTCAGGCTCAGGCTCAATATAAAGACTATGAAGCCTGACAGGCCGACCTGGGCCTGTTAAAATTATATTATATATATTGTCAAAACAAAGATTCAAACCTTGGACTTCTACCGAGCAAGACCTTATCTACCACCCGACTTGTCAATACACCACAAATCTGTTTTAACTATAAGATACATATTTTATATATTAGAAGTATCTTTAGCTAATTTGTTAAATTAGTATTTTGGATAATCGAATTGAATTGTTATATTTTATATATTAGAAGTATTTTGGATAACCGAATTAAATTACAGGCTTTGTAAACAGGTCGTAGGCCAGGCTAGGCTATTGAACAGACCAGGCTTAGGCCAAGAATAAAGCCTATAACAGGCACATGTCAGATTCAGGCCAGTTTGTTATTATTCAGACCTAGCCTGTTAAGGTAAAAGCCTAGCCTGGCCTGGCTTGTTTCCATCCTTATTTAATATCCCTCGAAAATAACGGTAAGGGTGTCAACTGCTTGCCTACAACTCCAACTTCCACTGTACATGAGTGGTTGAGTGTGGCGTAACAAGACGGTTGCTCTCACTCTAGCAACTACCACAACGAATGGTTGAGTGGTCAAAGCAACTAAATAACTGACGACGACTTAACCTCATGGAAGCCAATAGTCGTCAGTATGCAACAATGCAGATATGGTGCATGATATCAAAATGCACGAACAATCGTAAACAACGATGCAACGATAAAAGCAACAAATATCAACAATGTAGCGACACAACCAACCAAGTATCAAAAATCAACAATTATGCATCTACACTACTAGGTAGGATATTTCTAATGCCAACAAACTTAGTTGTGTTTAATGTACCTCTAAGTACTCGCGTACAAGCGATACTTTACAGAACTGAAAGTCAACGAGAGACTATACGAATACAAAATTTCGAATAACTCGAAAATCAAACGAAGAAAGGTATCAACGACGATATTAAACAATCAACGGCAAAGAACAAGGTCAAGCAAACCTATTTAGACATAAACAGCCATGCGTTTAAGGTAAAAGATCTACAAGAGTACAAAGGAGAAGTACCCGCCTTTATTGTAGAAGTTCGTAAACGAAGAGATCCTTCCACGACCAACCGTGCAAGTCCAAGGCCAAGGTCATGTGTCAAGGACTAAATTTAGTTATTTATACAAGTAAATAAATTAGCTAAATAAAATACTAAATATTATTAGGATAAATCCTAACTATAATACCTATTTAATTAACTAACAAATAATAACAGGTTCCTTCATAATCTAAGTCATCAAAAATTAGGTTATTGGTTAAATCCCAAAATCCCATTGTAACTAACAACTATCCAAGCCATAGTTTACTGCTCATAGCTAACAACAAGATCAACACCAACCTAACCTAAATCAGATTGTCATCCACGGCAATACACCAACACATTTCATCGCTAATCAAACTACACAAATCTCATTATACCAAGCTAACACAAGATTCCCCTTTCCCAATTTTAAAACCCCAAACCCTCTATGTGACTCACGGCAAGGGAACCCACCACATAAATAATTAGATTTAAACAAACCAAATAACCTCCATCTCAAAATAAAACAATTTCCTTCAGAACAACAATTAAATTTAATCTACCCTACTATTCAAAAGAAATCCATAACAGAGGGAGCAATCATACATAGCTCTCAGATCTGATCCAACAAAACCAAATCAACCTCAACCCATATGATTTCCACAATCCACAATTCAAACAGAAACCCAACCTAGCCATAACCTAGCCATACCGATCTAACACCTTCTAAGTCAGAATTTCACCTCTAAAATCAATGATTCACAATCCAACTCTAAGCTATTTATTCCCTACTATTCCATCACAAGTTATCATCTATATCACTTACAAAATTTGGAAATACAACACCCAAAATCAAATTCGAAATCTCAATCCATAGATCTTACCTAAAATTTCACCGACAATGACTCCACGATTCAGATCCGAGCCCATCCCAATCACAGCCGAAAGGAGGAAGAAAAATAGTAACGTTCCTTGGAGCTCAAGGGCACACTTCTTCTTCGGAGGTCAAAGGGATTCTATGGTCAAAGATGAGGAAGACATCACGCGCAACAATGCAGAGTAAAGGTCGCCTGTAAATCGGCGATTAGGGCAGCTTGGATTGGGGGGGGGGGGGGGGGGGGGGGGGGGGGGGGGAAATGAACATATTCGTAGCCGGAGAAGGAGACTCGAGGTTGCCTCCGGCGATCACTGTGATGGCCCGCGAGGTATAGGCCAGCGATCCGTTGGCTCCGGTGGCGGAGCACTGGCTTCACTCATCAAGGTGGCACGACCATCAGGGGGCAATCATAAGGGTAAAGGTTGTAGGGAGGAGAGCGCCGGCGTGGCCGAATCGGCTGCCGACGATCGCGATGGAGAGACTGGCTCGGCTTCGCGTGAGAGGAACCGTAGGGAAGTTTTCTGCGGCGTTGAACCAGAATGAGAGGGGAGGAAAGTTATTAGTGGTTGGAGGTATTTTTGCAAAAAGACCCTTTAAACTTAGCTATTCCAAACCAAGCCCTTGGATTTTGTCTTTATACATTTTAAACCTAAGATTTTTTGAGTATTTAACATGTAGTTCGATAAACAAAAATATAATTCAATTTAATTTTGGAGCGACTTACAATCATCGAGGTTTTACAACCACCAACATCACCTATTTCCATGTCGACCGATTATGGTTCTGCAACTGCATTCGCCAATTCTGGAGCCACCATCACCACCACCTATTTTCATGAAGTATGAAAGATTAATTATCACAATTTACCCAAATAAGCAATGTATTTATTTAGCTACCAAACAAAATATTTAATCTACAACTAGTTGTCAAAATGGGTCTATCATCTATTTTTACATAAATTTAATTTTATTATTATTAATATATCACTTAATTAGAAAATTTATTGATGGTCTAAGTGCAGTATTAAGTAGACATTAAATAAAAGATTACAAATATTATAACAAAATAACCTTTGCTTTCATAAAATAATATTATTGAAAATTTATAAACCTAAAAAATGTTTTGTACTTATAAACCTATGCAAAATCTTAAAATATAAAAACTTACCAATCAACTAAACATTAAAAATCAAATTCAATTAGAAATATTATTTTTCTAGTTTTAATGTTCTAACCTAGCAATAATGAATTTCTCACTTGACTAATAAAGAATGAGTTTGGCACTATGACAGTGGACCCATTAAAATTGGTCAACGATGTGGAAGTGATTCCTATTTTTGCCACTGTGCCTTCGATTGATCCAATCTGCATGCTCAAAATTTTAATTATTAACATTTTCACATATAAAACAAATGTGCAAATAAAAAAAACATAAATAAGAAGATAAAAAAACTTATATTCTATCTATTGTTTTAAGAAATATTGAAGTCACATCCATCAATAGTATAAGAATATAAAAGCCAGATTAATTTTACTGAATTTTTTATGCTGATAATACTAATTTGGAGGATGTAGTGATTGTACTTATGTGTTATGCTATGCTGTAAAGGAACAAATTAACATGCTATTATAACATAACATTTTCAACAAATATATGTATAAGATTAAATACATTTATATGGTCTTTAATTGCAATATGCTTTAGAAGTTGCAAATAAAGGTCGCTGAAAATTTTTTTAAGCAAGTCTCTTGCGACAAAAGTTATAGCAGCACCTGCAACGAAAAAGAAAGTACAATAGAATGATAAATTTGAAAACAATGATGATATGAATATTACCAATAACTTGATAACTTAGAATAAATATATTAAGATTTCATCCAAAAAAATCAAAATATACCTCCCATGCCACCAAAAGTGACAAAAGATTGCACGGGAACATGATATATCTCAGCCCAGACTAGCTATTACTCCCCCTAGAATCAAGCTTAAAGATACCAACTTATCAAATAACATTAAATTATTTCTTTCCGAGAAATAATCTAGCATTAACATAATAGTTTAATGGATCCATTTATTGAGCATTTATCATGGATAATTTTACACTAATTGGCAATCTAATATAATCCTCCTCTATACCGATTTGAAACCGATCATGATTAGATCGTCACGGGTGGAGTTCTCTTGAATTGCATGTTTATTTTGAGAATTATAACCAATGTTGATTATACATATGAGACTGTTGATATGAATACTAAAATGCCACAATAAATTATAAATATTATAAAAATTAACTAAATTGACAATGTTGAGATAAATGAAATACAATTTTAAAAAAATAACTTACATGCGACAAATCATGAAAACGAAAAGATGAGCTGTTGGTCCTTCTAAAGCAAACCAGATGGTATTCCCGTAGGGATAATTAGAAACACAACGATAAAACCACCTCAAAATTTTCCTCATGCCAATGCCACCGAATACTATCAAAACTACAGCTGCGCTACAATAAAGCAGACCCCACCAAATCCCCCACTCTTGATTGTTCTGTAATTAATTAAAACAGGTCAGATTACGCTAACAAACATTTCAAGTCTACGTTACAACAAACAGATAGACCCTGTGAACCCACGCAAACGCAGCTGGCTCAAAAGCAGATTGAAATTTCCTGAGAGGGTAATGTCTGAGTCGGCGACGGGAGTAATCTCGGCATCAGGAGCAACGGCTGAAGAAGGGGAGAAAAGTCCCACGACTAGAGATGGAAATAGGCCAGGCAGCCTGTCAGGGGCCTGTGGCCTGGCCTGTATTTGGCCTGGCCTGGCCTGGCCTGTTAAAAATTAAAATAATAAACAGGCCTTTTTGAAAGCCTGATTTTCTTATTAGGCCAGGCCCAGGCTCAATATAAAGCCTATAAAGCCTGACAGGCCGGCCTAGGCCTGTTAAACATGTATTCTATAAATTACCAAATGTCAAAATATAATGTAAATGTAGAGTTTCGATCCCTGGCCTCCCGTCCAAGCCAATACTTATCTGCACCCACCTAACCAACAGATCATAAATTTGTTTTAATTAATAATGCCAGCTTTAAATCTATATCTATCATGTTTTCGAATTAAATTACAGGCTTTGTAAACAGGTCATAGGCCACGCCTGGCCTGTTAAGGTGAAAGCCTGGTCTGGCCTGGCCTGTTAAGGTGAAAGCCTGGCCTGGCCTGGCCTGTTTCCATCCCTACCCACGGCCAAAAACCCAAGCTCAAAAATAGGACCTCCCACCTGCTCAAAACCGATTCAGAGCAAACATCAGATTTCCAACACAAATCTGAATAACCAAGTAGAAGAATCCAAACAATAATTCAAAAATCTGATCAAC
Source organism: Boesenbergia rotunda (assembly GCA_024364735.1). Taxonomy (NCBI): domain Eukaryota; kingdom Viridiplantae; phylum Streptophyta; class Magnoliopsida; order Zingiberales; family Zingiberaceae; genus Boesenbergia; species Boesenbergia rotunda. The sequence goes on from JAGFNQ010006012.1 coordinate 240,905, forward strand.
TTCATGATATCAGACTCGAGACTACAACTAAGCACCAAAACCATCCTTACACCTCACAATAAGAGCACTCATCGGAACCAAACTAACAGAGATTCCAATCACAAACCAAAACTCAGCCGATTTGAGGGAAAAGAATCAGTAGGAATTCAAGTTTAACTATCAACTACGAATCCTTTCCACCGCAAGTTATAAGCATCAAGAATATAGGAAGAAATCCACCCAATCACCCATTTAATAGCTCCTGCCCTAACCACCAGGTACCTTACCTGAGTTCAGCTTCTGCCGTGAGCTCCCAGCTCTGATCTGATGCAACGCAACTCTCCCACAACCGAGTTGTTTGTCCTAAGAACAACCCTGATCAGCACAAGCTAAGGCATCCAAGGTTTCCAACATCCTTACCCACTTGATCCTGTCGCGAGGCGAGGTGGAAGTCCCAAGGGCGGGATGGTCCCCCGAGGGACACGAGCGGATGGGGTACATGCTTATCAATGACGTTCTTTGCTTTGTGTTCCGGTGCTTCGTTCCAGCCCAATCAGCTTGGGTACATGCTTACCGAGAGGGTCGCAGTGCTATGGTTTTTGAATTGTCCGCCGGAACGAGGGAGCAGCAGTTTGGTCGGTACCGGATGAGCGACTCCTCGGGGCGTGACATTTAACATTACACCCGAGTCCTAAAAATGTAGCGGTCCTTGCTGAAATGTTATAGTCGAACCTTGCAATACAAACTCTTTCATATTTAGCACTACATCGAAGTTTTAGAGATATGGTGATTATTGCCCAGACATTACAATCAGACCCCTACAACGCATTCTTTCCGAGAAATAATCTAGCATTAACATAATAGTTTAATGGATCCATTTATTGAGCATTTATCATGAATAATTTTACACTAATTGGCAATCTAATATAATCCTCCTCTATACCGATTTGAAACCGATCATGATTAGATCGTCACGGGTGGAGTTCTCTTGAATTGCATGTTTATTTTGAGAATTATAACCAATGTTGATTATACATATGAGACTGTTGATATGAATACTAAAATGCCACAATAAATTATAAATATTATAAAAATTAACTAAATTGACAATGTTGAGATAAATGAAATACAATTTTAAAAAAATAACTTACATGCGACAAATCATGAAAACGAAAAGATGAGCTGTTGGTCCTTCTAAAGCAAACCAGATGGTATTCCCGTAGGGATAATTAGAAACACAACGATAAAACCACCTCAAAATTTTCCTCATGCCAATGCCACGAATACTATCAAAACTACAGCTGCGCTACAATAAAGCAGACCCCACCAAATCCCACACTCTTGATTGTTCTGTAATTAATTAAAACAGGTCAGATTACGCTAACAAGCATCTCAAGTCTATGTTACAACAAACAGATTGACCCTGTGAACCCACGCAAACGCAGCTGGCTCAAAAGCAGATTGAAATTTCCTGAGAGGGTAATGTCAGAGTCGGCGCTACGAAGTGGTGCAGGGAATTTTCAATGGAGACTGCGTAATTTCTGTTGGCTCATTTGTGCCAAGCGTGCCAATTCCCTGGGTTTAAAGACCGGATTGAATGCTAGGATGGAATGTGTAGCTATCTTCTGCTGAATTTTTGCTGGATTTATGATTGCCTGAGGCGGGTATCGATAGCTATATATGTTCTTAAAGATGGGACAACTGTAGAGATTCCTATAACTCAGAAATCAAATTAAAGGGCTCATCTCTGATGGTTTTTTGTGAGCTTGATGCTAATACTGGTGGCTTGATGCGTAAGTGTCATTTCTGATGGCTCATTTCTGATGACTAATTTCTAATGCTAATACTGGTGGCTTAATTCTGATGCTTGTATTGGTGTGCCAACATATTGCTGTTATGTCCAGATTACCTTTGTCTCGGGGGTGTTAATTGTGCTGAGAGAAGTAGATAGGGATGGTGAATGGATCCACCGTATGTGATTCATCTAGTCCGTAGCAAACGGCTACGGTAAAGACTACTCAAATCCGTTGATGGTTGAGGCTTTGCCAAAAAGCCTATAAAGGTGAATAGATCCACCATAGATCTATCTAGTCCGTAGTAACGGCTACGGTAAAGACTAAGCAAAACCGTTTCTTGGCTGGTTACTTGCCTAAAGTGAAATTCGGGTGCTTGAAATGTGGTAGATTATGTAAAAGGCTAGACTAAGCTAAGATGGCGGATAAAATTTTTAAAGAAGATAAAGGTCCACCCAATGTGCTAAATAGCTTTTGGAGGCGAATAGAACTCATTCAGCAGATTTGCCACGATTTTTGATTGCTGTGTAATAATGAGCAGATGGTTTAGAATTGCAGTTAATATGGAAATTCAAGCTGAGATGGTTGGAAAAAAAAATGTAAAGTGTTAAGTTGTAAAGATATAAATTGATTTCCCATTTAATATTTTGCTTTTATTCTGAAATTCATGTAATTCCTTTTGGAGACTTTGTAATTCTATATTAGAAGGTCAGGTTTGGCCCCCCCTTCTAATATAGGGGTTTTTCTTATAATAAAGTTTGCATTTTTCTTTAAAAAAAATGTCAGAGTCGGCGACGGGAGTAATCTCGGCATCAGGAGCAACGGCTGAAGAAGGGGAGAAAAGTCCCACGGCCAAAAACCCAAGCTCAAAAACAGGACCTCCCACCTGCTCAAAACCGATTCAGAGCAAACATTAGATTTCCAACACAAATCTGAATAACCAAGTAGAAGAATCCAAACAATAATTCAAAAATCTGATCAACTTCATGATATCAGACTCCAGACTACAACTAAGCACCAAAACCATCCCTATACCTCACGATAAGAGCACTCATCAGAACCAAACTAACAGAGATTCCAATCACAAACCAAAACTCAGCCGATTTGAGGGAAAAGAATCAGTAGGAATTCAAGTTTAACTATCAACTACGAATCCTTTCCACCGCAAGTTATAAGCATCAAGAATATAGGAAAATATCCACCCAATCACCCATTTAATAGCTCCTGCCCTAACCACCAGGTACCTTACCTGAGTTCAGCTTCTGCCGTGAGCTCCCAGCTCTGATCTGATGCAACACAACTCTCCACACCCGAGTTGTTTGTCCTAAGAAAAACTTGATCAGCACAAGCTAAGGCATCCAAGGTTTCCAACATCCCACACAAAACTCAAAGGCGAAATCGAGCTTACCCACTTGATCCTGTCGCGAGGCGAGGTGGAAATCCCAAGGGCGGGATGGTCCCCCGAGCGACACGAGTGGATGGGGTACATGCATATCGATGACGTTCTTTGCTTTGCGTTCCGGTGCTTCGTTCCAACCCTATCGGCTTGGGTACATGCTTACCGAGAGGGTCGCAGTGCTATGGTTTTTGAATTGTCCGTCGGAACGAGAGAGCATCAGTTCGGTCGGTACCGGACAAGCGACTCCTCGGGTCGTGACATTTAACATTACACCCGAATCCTTAAAATGTAGCGGTCCTTGCTGAAATGTTATAGTCGAACCTTGCAATACAAACTCTTTCATATTTAGCACTACATCGAAGTTTTAGAGATATGGTGGTTATTGCCCAGACATTTCAATCAGACCCCTACAACGCATTCTTTCCGAGAAATAATCTAGCATTAACATAATATATAGTTTAATAAATCCATCTATTGAGCATTTATCATGAATAATTTTACACTAATTGGCAATCTAACATAATCCTCCTCTATACCGATTTGAAACCAATCATGATTAGATCGTCATGGGTGGAGTTCTCTTGAATTGCATGTTTATTTTGAGAATTATAACCAATGTTGATTATACGTATGAGACTATTGATATGAATACTAAAATGCCACAAAAATTATAAATATTAAAAAAATTAACTAAATTGACAATGTTGAGATAAATGAAATACAATTTTAAAAAAATAACTTACATGCGACAAATCATGAAAACGAAAAGATGAGCTGTTGGTCCTTCTAAAGCAAACCAGATGGTATTCCCGTAGGGATAATTAGAAACACAACGATAAAACCACCTCAAAATTTTCCTCATGCCAATGCCACCGAATACTATCAAAACTACAACTGCGCTACAATAAAGCAGACCCCACCAAATCCCCCACTCTTGATTGTTTTGTAATTAATTAAAACAGGTCAGATTACGCTAACAAAGATCTCATGTCTACGTTACAACAAACAGATTGACCCTGTGAACCCACACAAACGCAGCTGGCTCAAAAGCAGATTAAAATTTCCTGAGAAGGTAATGTCAAAGTCGGTGACGGGAGTAATCTCGGCATCAGGAGCAACAACTGAAGAAGGGGAGAAAAGTCCCACGACCAAAAACCCCAGCTCAAAAACAGGACCTCCCTCCTGCTCAAAACTGATTCAGAGCAAACATCAGATTTTCAACACAAATCTGAATAACCAAGTAGAAGAATCCAAACAATAATTCAAAAATCTGATCAACTTCATGATATCAGACTCTAGACTACAACTAAGCACCAAAACCATCCCCACACCTCACAATAAGAGCACTCATCGGAACCAAACTAACAGAGATTCCAATCACAAACCAAAACTCAGCCGATTTGAGGGAAAAGAATCAGTTGGAATTCAAGTTTAACTATCAATTGCGAATCCTTTCCACCGCAAGTTATAAGCATCAAGAATATAGGAAGAAATTCACCCAATCACCCATTTAATAGCCCCTCCCTAACCACCAGGTACCTTACCTGAGTTCAGCTTCTACCGTGAGCTCCCAGCTCTGATCCGATGCAACGCAGCTCTCCCACAACCGAGTTATTTGTCCTAAGAACAACCCTAATCAGCACAAGCTAAGGCATCCAAGGTTTCCAACATCCCACACAAAACTCAAAGGCAAAATCAAGCTTACCCACTTGATCCTGTCGCGAGGCGAGGTGGAAGTCCCAAGGGCGGGATGGTCCCCCGAGCGACACGAGCGGATGGGGTACATGCTTATCGATGACGTTGTTTGCTTTGTGTTTCGGTGCTTCATTCCAGCCCTATCGGCTTGGGTACATGCTTACCGAGAGGGTCGCAGTGCTATGGTTTTTTAATTGTCCGCCGGAACGAGGGAGCAGCAGTTCGGTCGGTACCGGACGAGCGACTCCTCGGGGCGTGACATTTAACATTACACCCGAGTTCTAAAAATGTAGCGGTCCTTGCTGAAATGTTATAGTCGAACCTTGCAATACAAACTCTTTCATATTAAGCACTACATCCGAGTTTTAGAGATATGGTGGTTATTGCCTAGACATTACAGTCAGACCCCTACAACGCATTTTTTCCGAGAAATAATCTAGCATTAACATAATAGTTTAATGGATCCATTTATTAAGCATTTATCATGCATAATTTTACACTAATTGGCAATCTAATATAATCTTCCTCTATACCGATTTGAAACCGATCATGATTAGATCGTCACGGGTGTAGTTCTCTTGAATTGCATGTTTATTTTGAGAATTATAACCAATGTTGATTATACATATGTGACTGTTGATATGAATACTAAAACGCCACAATAAATTATAAATATTAAAAAAATAACTAAATTGACAATGTTGAGATAAATGAAATACAATTTTAAAAAAATAACTTACATACGACAAATCATGAAAACGAAAAGATAAGCTGTTGGTCCTTTTAAAGAAAACCAGATGGTATTCCGGTAGGTATAATTAGAAACAAAAAAAAAAAAAAAAAAAAAAAAAAAAAAAAAAAAAAATCACTCGAGCTGTAATTAATAAAACATCAGAACCTAACATACTAGTAAAACACGACCTGGCTACGCAGCTGGCTCAAAAGCAGATTGAAATTTCCTGAGAAGGTAATGTCAGAGTCGGTGACGGGAGTAATCTCGGCATCAGGAGCAACGACTGAAGAAGGGGAGAAAAGTCCCACGACCAAAAACCCAAGCTCAAAAATAGGACCTCCCACCTGCTCAAAACCGATTCAGAGCAAACATCAGATTTCCAACACAAATCTGAATAACCAAGTAGAAGAATCCAAACAATAATTCAAAAATCTGATCAACTTCATGATATCAGACTCGAGACTACAACTAAGCACCAAAACCATCCCTACACCTCACAATAAGAGCACTCATCGGAACCAAACTAATAGAGATTCCAATCACAAACCAAAACTCAGCCGATTTAAGGAAAAAGAATCAGTAGGAATTCAAGTTTAACTATCAACTACGAATCCTTTCCACCGCAAGTTATAAGCATCAAGAATATAGGAAGAAATCCACTCAATCACCCATTTAATACCTCCTACCCTAACCACCACGTACCTTACCTGAGTTCAGCTTCTGCCGTGAGCTCCCAGCTCTGATCCGATGCAACGCAGCTCTCCCACAACCGAGTTGTTTGTCCTAAGAACAACCCTGATCAGCACAAGCTAAGGCATCCAAGGTTTCCAACATCCCACACAAAACTCAAAGGCAAAATCGAGCTTACCCACTTGATCCTGTCGCAAGGCTAGGTGGAAGTCCCAAGGGCGGGATGGTTCCCCGAGCAACACGAGCGGATGGGGTACTTGCTTATCGATGACGTTGTTTGCTTTGTGTTCCGATGCTTCATTCCGGCCCTATCGGCTTGGGTACATGCTTACCGAGAGGGTCGCAGTGCTATGGTTTTTGAATTGTCCGCCGGGACGAGGAAGCAGCAGTTCGGTCGGTACCGGAAGAGCGGCTCCTCGGGGCGTGACATTTTACATTACACCCGAGTTTAAAAATGTTGCGGTCCTTACTGAAATGTTATAGTCGAACCTTGCAATACAAACTCTTTCATATTTAGCACTACATCCGAGTTTTAGAGATATGGTGGTTATTGCCTAGACATTACAGTCAGACCCCTACAACGCATTCTTTTCGAGAAATAATCTAGCATTAACATAATAGTTTAATGGATCCATTTATTGAGCATTTATCATGCATAATTTTACACTAATTGGCAATCTAATATAATCCTCCTCTATACCGATTTGAAACCGATCATGATTAGATCGTCACGGGTGGAGTTCTCTTGAATTGCATGTTTATTTTGCGAATTATAACCGATGTTGATTATAAATATGAGACTGTTAATATGAATACTAAAATGTCACAATAAATTATAAATATTAAAAAAATTAACTAAATTGACAATGTTGATATAAATGAAATACAATTTTAAAAAAATAACTTACATGCGACAAATCATGAAAACGAAAAGATGAGTTGTTGGTCCTTCTAAAGCAAACGAGATGGTATTCTCGTAGGGATAATTAGAAACACAACGATAAAACCACCTCAAAATTTTCCTCATGCCAAGGCCACCAAATATTATCAAAACTACAGTTGCGCTACAATAAAGCAGCCCCCACCAAATCCCCCACTGTTGATTGTTCTGTAATTAATTAAAACAGGTCAGATTATGCTAACAAACATCTCAAGTCTACGTTACAACAAACAGATTGACCCTGTGAACCCACGCAGACGCAGCTGGCTCAAAAGCAGATTGAGATTTCCTGAGAGGTTAATGTCAGAGTCGGCGACGGGAGTAATCTCGGCATCAGGAGCAACGGCTGAAGAAGGGGAGAAAAGTCCCACGGCCAAAAACCCAAGCTCAAAAACAGGACTTCCTGCCTGCTCAAAACCTATTCAGAGCAAACATCGGATTTCCAACCCAAATCTGAATAACCAAGTAGAAGAATTCAAACAATAATTCAAAAATCTGATCAACTTCATGATATCAGACTCTAAACTGCAACTAAGCACCAAAACCCATCCCTACACCTCATGATAAGAGCACTCATCAGAACCAAACTAACAGAGATTCCAATCACAAACCAAAACTCAGCCGATTTGAGGGAAAAGAATCAGTAGGAATTCAAGTTTAACTCTCAACTACGAATCCTTTCCACCGCAAGTTATAAGCATCAAGAATATAGGAAGAAATTCACCCAATCACCCATTTAATAGCTCCTGCCCTAACCACCAGGTACCTTACCTGAGTTCAGCTTCTGCCGTCAGCTTCCTGCTCTGATCTGATGCAATGCAGTTCCCACACAACAGAGTTGTTTGTCCTAAGAACAACCCTGATCAACACAAGCTAAGGCATCCAAGGTTCCAACATCCCACACAAAACTCAAAGGCAAAATCGAGCTTACCCACTTGATCTTGTCGCGAGGCGAGGTGGAAGTCCCAAGGGTGGGATGGTCCCCCAAGCGACACGAGCGGCTGGGGTGGCGTCGACTTGACTCCGATCTGGCGATTGCTTGCAAAACAGTGGCTGTTAGCAAACGCTCCGGGGAGTTAGTTTCCCCGGTCAGGCACTCCAACGGTCAAGTCAGCATCCGCAGGATATATAGTAGAGCAAATGGAAATATAGTGGAAGAGAGAGCTTGCGCGCATACCTGTGGAATGAGGAGTGGAGGGCTTATATAGCTGGGGGGGCTGACAACCCCTGTCCTTGTCAACGAGACAGGGGTGTGGTGCCTGTCAGCTCGTATGTGAGCACCTGAAAGTACCGCGGCGTGGCTCAGGGTGCTTAGGCAGTACGAAGGTACTGAATTGGCGAGATAACCGCGAGGGGTGTCATAAATGAGCGAGGTAGGTAGTACCTGTAGGATCGGGTCGACCGGCTAGAGGGGGGTGAATAGACGGTTTATGAAGAATAAGCACTAACACTCGTCTTTAAAAAGAAATAAACTTGGTTGCAACAGAGTCGTTGCTTACAAGGCAGTTGTTGCTCAAACAGAAACTCCTTAAGGCGGAGAAGCCTTTACAGTTGTAGCACAGAGAAAGCTTAGAGAGAAAGAGAGTTTACAACTCAATGAATTGCCTTAACTTCTAAAACTCCAAGCCTATTTATAGGTTAGGAAAATAAATCCAGATCGTAGATCTTTGATAGGATTTCTCTTATCTGTTGATCTGCAGATTCGATCTTGATGGTTGATCTTGGATGAGATTAAACTGCATCCATTGGATCTGATTAAAGGATAAAGTTATCCTTTAAGAGATAACTTTATCTTTTGCTCGCAACAGATAAATAACTTTAATCACATCTCTTTCTTATCTCAGTCGGTAAGGTTGATGATTTATGTCGGCGAGGTTGCTGGTTCGAATCTCTACAGCAACAAATAAAATTTTTTTTGTTTCACGTGTCTTGTTTGACTTGGTCAAACTGACCAGTCTTTTAGTTCATCTTCTGGGTGATTTCCGGCCAACCGGAGTTAGGCTCACCCGAACCCGACTCCGGCCTTTCGCCCCTCGAGCGTGCTTCCTCCCGGCTTCTCGTCCCTCGGACGTCGCACACGTCCTTCTCACTCCACCGGCGTACTCTTCCGCAACTTCCGCGTCCCTCGGATTACACTGAGCCCGTCGGCTCACTTCCCTGCGTAATCCTTCTTAACCGCTGCGTCTTACGCTCGACTTCCTCCGTTCCTAAGTTCCTGCATACTTAGACAGAGGGATTAAAAACACACAGGACCTAACTAACCTAGTTGATCACATCAAAACCAGCCGGGGCACCAACAATCTCCCCCTTTTTGATGTGGATCAACCCAAGTTTAGTTAGGGTAAACCAAAAAAAAAACAATAAAACTAAATTAATCAGTTAAGCATAGAAAAAAAATATTGCAATCCCTCCCCCTAAACTTAAGCTACTCTCCCCCTTTGATCACAGCAAAAATGGGGCACAAAAAATAGGGAAAGGAAAAAATATGATTAGAACTTAGAAAAATGTGAAACATTTTTTTTTTGAGCCGTGAATAGATTAAGTGCATATCACCGAAATTTAATTTTTGAATAAAAAATTTTCAAATATTTTTTAAAATTAAAAAATACGAATTGCAATTTAAAATTTATAGAAAGTAATTCGTCCATTTTTGTACAGGTGGAAGATAAAATTATTGCTTTTTACAAAAATTTCCAAATTAAAATCTATTTTGTATATTCAAAAAAATAAATCATATAGTGGCAGAATAAAAAATTCAAAGATATATTTTTAAAATTCAAAAATCTCATAAAAAATTAAAAAAAAATTTACCAAGTTTAATTGACTATGTGTAGATCTCAAAAAAAATCGGTTCTTGCAGAATAAATTAATTTTCTATTTTTAAAGGTAAAATTTTATTTTTCAAAAGAAACTTAATCATAAAATGTGTTAATCTATTTCTAATTTCGCAAGAAAAATTATGCAGTAATAGAAAACTAATTCAAAATTGATTTTGGTATCCAAAATAGATTTCTATCGACAGGATTAACTAAAAATTTGGATGGAATGTAATTCTTTGGCACCTTTTTAAATTGGCTTTTATGGTTTTTAAAATACCAATTCAACTTTTCAGGATAACTATTTTTCTTGTGTCGCAAACAGACAATATCACATTCTAATTTCTCAACTAAATTTTTCAGATCAATATTTTCATTTTTTAATTTAGAATTTTCTTTTTCTAATCTGCAATTAGATTTGAGCAAGGCTTTAACACCAGCATACAATTGATCATGAGGAAGAAAACAAACCTCACTTACCGGATCGCTTTCGAAAAGTGAGGTTCCTTCTTCGTTGTCGCTTTCTGATGTCGCTCCCCCTTCAACACTGCTCCCCTCTTGATGACTTGCCATGAGCGCAAGTCCCGCGTACTCTTGAACTTCTGATTCATCCGACGAGGTCTTGTCCGAGGTGGCCTTCAATGCCTTCTTTTTCTTTGGCTGGTTTTTGATTTTGGGACACTGATCTTTTAGGTGTCCCTCCTCGTTGCAGTTGTAGGAACTGCAAAATCATATTTTATTGATAAAAGAATATCAAAATCTGTACGAAAAAATACCTCCATTTTTTCTTCCAGACGGTGAAATCCCCTTCGAATTTAGGTGGATGAATGTGCGCGTCGGCCATCGTCTTGTTGCTTTCTCAGGCGATTAGTCCTTCAAAAGCGAACCTCGCTCTGATACCACTTGTAGGATCGGGTCGACCGGCTAGAGGGGGGTGAATAGACGGTTTACGAAAAATAAGCACTAACACTCGTCTTTAAAAAGAAATAAACTTGGTTGCAACAGAGTCGTTGCTTCCAAGGCAGTTGTTGCTCAAACGGAAACTCCTTAAGGCGGAGAAGCCTTTACAGTTGTAGCACAGAGAAAGCTTAGAGAGAAAGAGAGTTTACAACTCAATGAATTGCCTTAACTTCTAAAACTCCAAGCCTATTTATAGGTTAGGAAAATAAATCCAGATCGTAGATCTTTGATAGGATTTCTCTTATCTGTTGATCTGCAGATTCGATCTTGATGGTTGATCTTGGATGAGATTAAACTGCATCCATTGGATCTGATTAAAGGATAAAGTTATCCTTTAAGAGATAACTTTATCTTTTGCTCGCAACAGATAAATAACTTTATCATCTGCTCGCAATAACTTTAATCACATCTCTTTCTTATCTCAGTCGGTAAGGTTGATGATTTATGTCGGCGAGGTTGCTGGTTCGAATCTCTACAGCAACAAATAAAATTTTTTTTGTTTCACGTGTCTTGTTTGACTTGGTCAAACTGACCAGTCTTTTAGTTCATCTTCTGGGTGATTTCCGGCCAACCGGAGTTAGGCTCACCCGAACCTGACTCCGGCCTTTCGCCCCTCGATCGTGCTTCCTCCCGGCTTCTCGTCCCTCGGACGTCGCACACGTCCTTCTCGCTCCACCGGCGTACTCTTCCGCAACTTCCGCGTCCCTCGGATTACACTGAGCCCGTCGGCTCACTTCCCTGCGTAATCCTTCTCGATCGCTGCGTCTTACGCTCGACTTCCTCCGTTCCTAAGTTCCTGCATACTTAGACAGAGGGATTAAAAACACACAGGACCTAACTAACCTAGTTGATCACATCAAAACCAGCCGGGGCACCAACAGTACCCGACATCAAAATTGTACCCCGGATGTAATGACATAGGGCGGCATAGGGACGATCTAGTCCGTAGCCCGAGCACCGACCGACAGGTTTGAGTGTCAAGGACCGGGTCGGGTAATGGCCAGGCAGCGTGGGTCGCCACAAGTCCGACTGGGATAGTTGAGCTGGTGCCATCTTTCGCACCACCAGTGCTTCAGCCGGTTTTGGCCGCACCTCCAGTGGGGCAGACATGGGGTCCGTCGGGACAGTCAGAGCAGTCAGTACCTCCAATAGTGCCGCCAGTGATTTCAGATGTATCGCCTGTGATACCGACAGCGCCTACGGGTCAAGCCATGGACAGATCACGGATTCCAACATTGGTTGCATCCGTGAAGGGCCGGTTCACACTGTTCCACGGAGGGACCGACCCAGGCGTAGGCCGATCATGGCTTAGCACTCTGGAGGATACCTTCTTATATATGTCCTGCTCCGACTGGGAGAAGGTCGGCTTGGCGGCCTACCACATGCGTGACCAGGCGTCGACTTGGTGGACGACCCAGCAAAGGATATTCGGTGAGTGATTAGTCACCTAGGACCTGTTCAGAGGTGCATTTGAGCAGAAGTACTACCCAGCTACGTTCCAGATGACACACCGACAGGAGTTTCTGAGTCTTTAGCAGGGAGATCAGTCGGTGTTAGAGTATGATGCGGAGTTTAACCGCTTGGCGGAATGTTGCCCCCTGATAGTCGTAGACGATGGGGAGTGGAGGATGCATTTTATACGGGGGCTGAACTCTAATATTCAGCTTTAGCTGTCCACCTGCGACATTACATCGAACCGAGGGGCGCTAGAGCGACCCCTCGTCATCGAGTCTACTGGACAGAGACTGTTCGGGGACAAGAAAAAGGATAAGCAGCCAGCTTTTGACGCAGCACGGCCTCAGCCACAGCAGACCTGGCGGAATCGGGGCAGGCAGAGCCAGCCAGTGCAGGATATTTCTGGGGCTACATCCGGGCCTCAGAAATCTGGTCGTACGACGACGGACTCCTCCCAGACTTATCAGCATGACCGGAGGACCCCCGCTAGACACAGTTGCACGCAGTGTGGCTCCAGGAAGCATGATAGGTCCGAGTGTACTCTGGTGCAGGCGGTTTGCTTCTACTGTCAGTTACCCGGACAGAGGAGTCGCGATTGTGCACATAGGCGGTTTGCTTCTACTGCCGCTCAAGAAGGTCGAATCGCTCAATTGCGCTCCCTCCCGAGTGGCCGATACATATAAACCCTCGCACTCGGGTCTCTCACGTGCTCGCTCATCAAAATGAGTTGGGCGAGCATTCCCGCACTCGGGTCGCTTGCGCCCGGACCCCCGACACTTAAACGCCAAGCATACAAGTACAAAAATACAAGGGAAGAAGACTAGCATTCAGAGTAGTGCTATTACAAAAACAAGGCTCGACCTCTACCAAAAATAAAAGAAGCAAAGGGAGCGCCTCCCCCAACGACTACTTAAGACCTACGGGCATATCGTTGGGACTCGACATAGGCCCGAACTTGCTTCAACTCCTGCCGGGCTACATTCAGCTCCGCCCCCTAGATGTCGTGCTCCTTCCTGAGTCGTTGAAGCTCCCCCGAGCAAGCACTTAGCTCTTCCTCCTTGGCTGTCAGATCTGCGCGTAGCGCAGAGGCTGCTTGGCACGCTTCCAGGTGCTCCGCCTTGACCTTGGCTAGTTCTGCATTTGCCCGGCTCTCGAGGTCCCGGGTTGCGCACTCTATTTGTTCCAGGCTGGTAATTCGGCGTTGCGCCTGGGCAACCGATGCGTCAGCAGAGTCCTGTTCTAACATGAGCTCTTCAAGATGAGCCGCCGAGTAGGCGGCACGATCCCGAAGGTCCAAGTTCTCGGCACGCAGCCGGTTCAGGGTATCCTCGTTAAACTGCAGCTCTGAATGGCGGAGCTACGTCTCCAGTCTCTCCGCCCGAGCTTCTGTCCGTTGTAGGACCCGAGCGTAACTGGCGGAGCTGCGTCTCCAGTCTCCGAAGAACTGCAGTAAGACAACAAGTATTAAAAGGCATAAAAACAAGTGCAAATAAAAGGAGAAGCAAACCTGACTGGCCCCCGACATTGACTTGCCATCCAGGTGGTCAGGGTGAACAAAGTTGACCCAATCCGGACCCCTAGCGCATCATGAGAGGCAGACTCCCATAAAACCCTTGGTTTGGTTCCCGGTTGGACGCGTGGCGACCCACGCTCCGTAGGTATAACCCGACCAAGCGGCCAAATCCTCACCATTGCAAGTTACAAGTGGGCATGCTCCCACAAATCCCTCGGCTCGGCTCTCAGTAGGATGCGTAGCAACCAACGCTCCCTGGGCACTATCCGACCGAGTGGCTCATCTCTCGTCTCTGTGTAACCCACTAGCAGATGAGTCCTCACGGTTTCCTTGACTCCTTGGCTGGGTGGACTACTTTCCACGCCCTTCCAAAACCAAGTTGACTCAAGGGGGATGTTTTGAATTGCCCAAGCTGGCAGCTTTAAGCATGTGGCTTTATGTCAGTCGTTTAACTTTGCGTCAACTCACTCGAGTGGCCTACACTCTAGCATGTGGCTTTAACTCAGGCACTCGCAAAGGCCGAGTGGCTTAATCGTACTCTCACCCGAGTCACTCACGCTAACAACTGAGCCATTAACATTCGAAAGAGAAGGCAGTGGCATCCGAGAGAGTTCGGGCAAAAAAGTTGCATTGAAGGGGCAAGAGCATTACAAATTTTGAGGCAAATCACCTCTACATGTAAAGAAAAGGAGGCAAAGGGCCGAATCTTCATTTAAAAGTTGGTTGGCCACCTCGGGCAGGTTCTCGGACAGACCCGTGAACTTGAAAGCCGTTAAGGGTAAGTTAGGGGCTAGTTGCCCACCTTGCTTGAGCTGTGCTAGAATGTTGAGCATTTGATGCCTCAGCATAGCTCGAACCCGCTCAAACACCTGGTCGGTGAGCGCCGAAGAGTTGATGTACTCAACTCTATGGGCCTCCCACCGACCGGCCTCCCCTTCCTTGTAGGAGAGTAGCTCCTCCAGTTCTGCCCCTCGGAGATCGACCTCAGCTTTGTTCGCCCGAGCTGGGGTCTTCGCCTGAAGAGCCCAAGCTTTTCGCTCAGAATACTCCATAGTGGAGATCCTGACGTTTGCCTCGGCGACAGCCAAGTCAGCCATCTCGGTCGGTCTTCAAGGGCGGCGACCTCGGCTCGCAGGTCGCTTAAAGTGGACTCGCTAGAGACGAGCTGACTGTGCTTCAACCGAGTCTCCAGGCGTTCCACCTTCTTCTCGGCCTCTTCCCAAGCGGTGGCATGGGTCAAGAGAGCCATAGAATGAGTATGACATGACCCCCAGAACTGCAAAAGGATAGAAAGCAGGAGACCGTAAAGTTAAGAGATGAATAAGAAAAAAGGAAGGGAGAAAGGGAGGAGGCAATCCAGTATATACCTAAGTGGCCTCCAGAAAAAAGGAGTCCGCCTTGCTGCTGGACCCTCGGAAATAGGACCCCTCAAGTCCTTGCACATAGCGGTCGGCCAACGACCCGTACATGCGAAGATCTTGGAGTCGGTCGAGTATTTCACCCCGCGGCGCATCTAGGCGGCAGTCCGACCGGGTAGGCACCAAAAGGTGCATCGTCGGTCGGTTGATCTGATCCTCCACAGGCGGACTACCCGACCTGTCTGGCAGTGGCAGTTCAGGCATGCCGGAGGAGACTGAGGGGTCAGCAACAGGTATAATGATGGTGGAGGTGCGAGGGGCTTCCGAGTCGAGGGTCACCTTCTTCTTCTTCTTCTCCAAGCGTTTGCTGGAAGAAGGATGAGGTGAGTCCCCCGTCGGGGAGGAGGCTCGTCGGCGCTTTGAGGAGGCAGGTTGTTTGGTTGCTACTGGGGGAGTCGTCTCAAAGGCGGCAGGCATTTGTTCCGGGACGATCGGAGCCGGGTCCGCTGAGGTAGCCCCAATCGGGGCATCCTCCCTCGCCCGTAGCTCGGCAGCGATCCGAGCTTCCAGCTCGGCATCATCCAGGCTGAAGCCTTCCACCAAGGCGGCAGCCAGCATTGAGGAAATTGCGAAAACAACACAAGCTTGGTCAGAACTAAAAAATGTTCGAAAGAAGTGTCACAATACTCATCGACTAGGGCCACCCCGGGAGTCGACATGGGGCTGAGGTCGAACGCAGAAAGGAACTCCTCCCTCAGCAAGTGCACCCGGTGGAAGCGCCTACTGTCCAGCTTGGATATTGCCGACTGGTAGGCCGCAGAGGTTCGGTAGTACTTGGAAAGGGGAGGAGAGGAAGAAAGTTCCCCGAACCAGGCCGTGGGCCAGCTCGGGGTCGGGATGGGCTTGACAAAGAAGTAGCGCTCCTTCCATCCTTTGTTGGAGGAGGGAAGTTTCGTTAGAAAGGTGGTTTTGGCTCGGGCTTGGAAGAAAAAATCGCCCAGCTCCTGTTGTTGGGATAGAAGAAGTAATGAAAAGATTCAGATTGGAGGGGAATTTTATACAAGGTGAAGATGATAGCCGATCCGCACATCAGACAGATGGCATTTGGGGCTACCTGGGGCAAGGGTATGCGGAAGTATGTGCAAATCGATGAGATGAACGGATGGATGGGGAAGTGGAGACCGGCTTGTAGGTGGTCTCGGGATAGGTGATATAGCCAGAAGGGGCGGAGTCAAGGTGTTCGGTTGATTTGGGTAGGCGGAGTCTGTGGTCGAAGGGGATTAAGAAGTCTGACTGAAGCTGATCCAAGTCATGGGCAGCAAGGTCAGTTACCATGGCAGAATACCAGGGCGAGGCGGGGGAGGAGGATGAAGAAGGTGAATCCATGTGAAATAGAAAGGCGAAGAAACTAACCGGGGAGGAAGGGTCGCCGGAGAAGGATGTCGAAAAAGGAGGACTCACCGAAACCCTAGCAGAGCTCAAACCGGCAGCAGGATGATGTCAAAAACGTGATGGTAAAAACGGTGAAGTAAGAAGCCTATTTATAGGGGCCGGAGAACGATAGCAGACGTCCGATGGCGAGCTGAGAAAAAGGCGGGTTCGAGCCGAAACCTTTCGATAGAGCTCGGGATGGTTCCCATAACAACAGATCACACGTGCGGGTTGAACATTCACGAAGAGGGGCGGCATATTCCTCGTTACTTGGAAAACGAATGACTAGTAGACACGTGGCCCCAGCCATTAAGGCTGCAATTAAGGAAAAGATATGCAATGATTCTGCGACGGGAAGGCAAAAAGACATTCGATGAGACAGATTACCATCCAAGTGAGTCGCTGGCTCAAGGTCGGCTACGGAAGCTGGTCACAAGAATCGGTTACTCGGGTGTGCCAGGCTTGGGCAAGAAGGACAGTCCAGTCAGTCGGACTTGTCGCCTCCTTCGACTAGACTCGAGGGGGACGCTTATGATCCCGGGCCAGCTTACGTGCTGCCAGGCCCGACAGCCTAGCGCCTCATCAGTAGGAGATAGATTTGTGGGCTTAGGGAGCCCATGGGATATAAGGCTTATATGGGCATCTCGGCCTAGTTCCCTCGAGAACAAGAAGGGATAGGCCCTGGTAAAAGGTAATCATCGAGACTAAGGGGGTCGGAAGCCCCCAAAAGGCCCCCGAGTCCAGGAAGGCCTGGGTTGGGAGGCCCGAGTCCAAGAAGACTCGATTCACAGCGCCACTGAATCTCAGTTCTCTCGAGTCGGAGGGATCTCAAACTCAAAGCATCTTGAGGACATATACAACTATACGCTCACACACCACTCGGCTCAGTGTCACCGATCGGGTGTGTGGCGACCCAAGTTCCTCAGAATCGGCCTGACTGAGCGTCCAGACTATCGCGAGCCTACCTGCGCGCCCCTCTCAGTGCGGCTCCCAGCCGACACACTCCTGGGGTAAGCCCGAGCCAGAGGAGGCTTTACTTGATGTATCACTGAATCGTACCAGCACTCTAGACCCTCAGTCGGCTTCCTCGCTTTGTGCCCTCAGTCAGCACCGCTACTCTAGGCCCTCAGTCGGCCTCCTCGCTCTGTGCCCTCAGTCGGCACCGCTACTCTAGGCCCTCAGTCGGCCTCCTCGCTTTGTGCCCTCAATCGACACCGCTACTCTAGACCCTCAGTCGGTCTCCTCATCCTGTGCCCTCAGTCGGTACCGCTACTCTTGGCCCTCAGTCGGCCTCCTCGCTCTGTGCCGTCAGTCGGCACCGCTACTCTAGGCCCGCAGGCGGCCTCCTCATCCTGTGCCCCCAGTCGGCATTCGTGTTTGTGGTATTGTCGTAACTCACCAGAACAACCACTCACTGGCACAGGATCGGCAGAAGGAGTACGGGGTCGGCGCAGGTATGACATCATTCCAGCACTAACCGCGAGTATCTCGCTGACGCCATAATCTTCCTGTCATATCCTAACCCCCCCATACTACGACCACCTACCAATGTGTTAGGCCGAGCGGCGCCCGACGGCGCTAGCCTTTAAGTTGACAGTGATCTTTTCCTTATTCCGGTATGCGACACGTTACCCTGCCACCTCTGGGCATGTCTTGCCCTGTCCTCGCTACGAGACAAAAGGTGGCAGGCTGGGCAGCAGCTGTCAACTTCCCCAGCTATATAAGTCTCTCCACTCCACACGCCCCAGGTACGCGCGATAGTGCAATTTTACTGTTCTATTGCTTTCCTTTTGCTCTACCACCACCGGGGACTGACTTGACCGTCGAAGTGTCTTGCCAAGGATTTTTCCCGGCGGGTTCTAATGGTCTTTGTCTTGCAGGCCAGGAGAAAACACCAGAGCCCGCTTCAGCAGCCCGTGAGCCTCAGGAAACCGTCTCACCCTTGGGAGTCCACCTCGCCTCACGATAGGATCATCCACCGAGCGAATTTGGGGCAAAGGGGCTATGTGGCGCAGCCGCTTCTCTTCGGTGGGATGGAGCCGGTTCTGGCAAGAAAGGTTCGATCCGTTCGTTGCTGGGTTGGGCTTTACAATAATAATTTTGTATTTTAAAATGGAGAGGTATTTCTAGCCAGTATCAATTTATTTTAAATTGATCAATTTAATCCTTCTATCGAATAATAAATAAAAATTCTTTTTCAATCTTATTTAATTAATATTATATATATATAGCAATATATTTACTGAATGAATCCTTTCCAAATACCTATTCGTTTATTATAAAAACATCAACTGCTCGTATGGAGATGATTGAAAAACTAGATTAGTGGCATGATTAAAAGAAACCAAAGAGAAAAGTTATTGTTAAAGAAAATTGGTGGTAGAAAAATCTCGGCCCCGGTGGTCGAGGGTTGGCATTTGGCACCGGGACTCCATCGGAAGCTCCCTGCAAAGGACTCACAGCAGCAGCGACGAAAGATTGGCAACAACAAATGGGTGGCGGCGGCAATGAAGGATGGCAGTGACAGCGTCGATAAGAAAACCTAGTTCGCGACAAAGGACGTCTAGCGGCGAGGGTCGGCGTCTACCGTCGGGTCTCACCCGGAAGATCACTGAGAAGGATAGGCAGCGGTGAGGGTTGGCTTCTTAGTCGCGACTGATACGGAGGAATTTTAGGGCCTCCGGTACATGTAGGAAAAGTCAAGGTCAAACGGCTGACGTGGCTTAACTCGGCGACACATAGTAAAATGATCAAGGAAGAACTAAACAAACGATCCAACTAGACGGGTCGACTGGACAGTCCGAGCTGGTAACACGATCCAGTCGGGCCATCCGACCAGACATCCTCAGTATAAACCATATCATCCAACTAGGCAAGTAGACTTTTGTGCATGACAAGATTGGTCGATCGAGGCGGGGGCGGGGGCAAGGGCGAGGGGGAGAGGCGGCTTATGGTCGAGTGGCTAACATAAGCACAATGGCTGGCTGGTTGGCGGAACTCCGCATAATGATCAGAATTACACAACACTTGTAGTGTGGGCCATAATGCCTATAACGCAAGACAAATTGAAGGAGAAAAAATAATACAGATGATCACGCACTGACTGGCAACTATCGCCGATCGGCTGACCTATTCAAGGTACATGGCAGATTAGTCCCAACAAATCGGCTACCAATATGACTGTATCATTATGGCCGATCGGCCTACACACTACGATCCATTGCTCATTCAGCTACTGTGACCAAATCAAACACTGCCCATTGGGCTATAACCAATCTTCGTTACTAGACCAAATCGGGCCTCACAAACTGGGTCTTCTTGTTGGGACTACATGGGAACGCATAGACAAAGTCTTATAGCGCAGAAAATCAGGTCAATATAAAACCAAGATAGGAGAAAGCAACCTAGATCTTGGCATTTCATTAAAACTGGCATGCTCATCTAACGTACTCAACATCCTAGATCTACTGGGCCTCCATGGGCACATCCTAGATCTATTATGATTAGATTGTATCAATTTATTCTATTTAATCATCCTATCCAATAATAAATAAAAGTTATATTTCAATCTTATTTAATTAATATTATATTATAATATATTTATTTATTTATTTATACATAACATTTATCATATCTTATGTTTGTAAAATCGCGATTCTGGATCGTATACAATCCTATGATCCAGAAGCACAAATCGATCTTAAATTGTGCAGAATCGATTTTCGTAGCAGAATCGGTAGGATCGAAACATGATCGGTAGAAATTTTAAGAGGTCATAACTTTTAATTCGGATTGAACTACGAGACCTATAATACATCAAATCGAAACTTGTTCAAAGATTTACAATTAGATTGGAGGTTGAAACCAAAAAAAAAACATCCATTTAAGCCTTTTTTTTAGAGGCCTAAAAGTTTTTTAATTTTTTTTATTATTTTTTTCATACTGTTTAATTATTTTGAATTAGTTTTTTTTATCAATAATATTTTGTAGTATCTTTTTCAAAAATGATAAATTTTTAGATGTTTATTATTTAATAAGTTAAACTTTAAATTGAATTATTTTATAATCAAGGAAATATTTTTGATGTTAAACATTATTATTATTATTTTATATTTTACCATTTTAAGAATTTTTATTCGGATCATGATTTTACGATCCGATCCTGACTATACGATAATTACCCAAATCGATTTTGCGTCTATAAACTATGATCATATCCCAATGAAAGAGAATATAATCTCACATGCTTTGATAATCTGTACGGTGTGTCAGTATCAGCACTATTCTACGTAACGGATCCGCCCCTAAGACCGAGGACCTCCTCCGTGTTAGTCCTGAACGGGCTGACGAGGCGTTGGGGACGAACGTTTCGCCTTGTTTTGAATCTCCTATTCATTCATCTCGACTTTAACTTCAAAGTTCATTATCATCGGGAACACGCGTAAGCTCCTCCAACTCACCGCATCAATCCCTTTGAAAAATGATTTAAGTTTGGGTACTTTAACAAAACGTCTCTTTAAACGTGAATATTTATATTTCTTCTTTGTTTAGGAATTCTTTGATTTGACGAAATTTTACTTTTGCCCCGGCCGTCTCAAAGTTTGCTAACTCTTGCATTGATTTGAAATTATTACATGCATGTTAATTATGAATTTTTTTTCATTAAAGACAATATAAAACTGACTAGGATAACTTAATAAATCTTTAATTGAATTAATTCAATACATTTTTGTCCTTCTCGTAGTTTGCAAACGTTTGCATTCGTTATAAAAAAAACAAAATTTAATTAGATAATAATCAAACAATAAATTGAAAAAGTACACATAAAAACTTATTTTGATAATCAATATTTTCAATAATTTACTGTAAGTAAATTTCAAACTTTAGATCTTAATTAAATAAGGAGATTAGAGGGCTCAATCATGAAATCCTACTGTCGCTGAAAAACGTTAGGACAAAGCAGTTCCTGACACAGCAGTCTTCGTTACTCCATTGAGCCAGCCACTTCGGTGGGGAATGGAACCGGTTCACGGTGAAAAAGACCGGGTTCAATCAGCTCGCTTTATTGAGTCGGGCTCGCTTTGTTTTTTTTTGAAATTGTCACTAGTATCTAAGATTTAGGCCTAACTGATTCGAATCAGTATAGTTCCATAAAAAGTTTTCCTTGGCGAGAAGCTACATAATGATTTATTTTGACCTTCAGCATTTTCGATTTCGCTATCTATGGAAGAGAAAATCTTCCACAATATTTAATCTCTTGTTGGAAGTTCTAATCACGATATCCTACCTCGAAGCAATAAATTTAAAATTTAAAATATATAAATTTAAAATATATGTTGGAAAGGTATTACTAGCCCTCTTTTGTTACAATAATAATTCCAGATTTTAAATCATATGTACATTTATTTTATATAATCTAGATATTTAATTCTTTATTTTAATTAATTTTATAGGTGATCAATCTGATCCTATAGATATTTTCTATTGATCGTCAGAATAAATCAGAGAAGTACGTACTTATTCTAATAGCTAAAAAATAGCTAAAAATAGTGAGGCCGCTGAAACATACATTTTGCAACTAGACCTTTGGTTTAATTTCAGATGTGAAATATTTAATTAAATGATCTTGTTCTCGTAATTATGCAGTTAACTGAATGTGTTTTTATCAAATGAATATGATAATACATTACAAAATTTAAAATTGATTTATATCTGTATACCGTATACTATTCGGTTCCAGAGAAGTGAAAACTGACCACGTGTGCATTTTATTGAGCGCTTCATCCGTGAATGGATTTAAACGTGAGACCCTTTTTAAACTTTCATCTCAATCTAGATAATTATGAAGCAACTTGGGAATCGGGAAACGAAAAAAGTAAGTTGACTGAACCTAACTAACTAACTAACTAATTTAGAAGGCCGCACCCGTCTCGATCTTCTCCTCCATTCCTTTCCACGCCAATGGCCTTCGTCTCCGCTCCACTACTCCTCTTCGGCGTCGCCGCTTTCTTGTCAAATTTCGCAGCCGCCAGGCCTGGATGCCACTTCGACGCTACGCCGTCGGAGAACGGGCACTCCGCCGATGAAGTGCCTGAGTGGGTCGTCGGCATGGCCGGCATCTTGACTTTCGCCTTCCTCTGTTACAAATTCGATGCCTTCCTAAACGATCTCTGCAAGCTCTTCCTCAAAGATTGCAACTCTGCAAGGACGATTATTCAACAGTCTCTTCAATCTGAGGAAACGGAATCTGCCCCTCACTACAAGAATATTGTCATATACCCACGGTAAATTTTAACTACACATATACAAACTGTTGGTATAGATAACATATAGCCACATATATATGAAATCGTCACTATAAGTTATAGGGACAGATATCAATGCTATGGGTATTGGATATCTATACCTACACTAATATGTTACTGTCACTATATTTCTTTTTTACTGTGGGTATAAGTAGCGTATACCTACACTTATAATTTACTGTCACTATAAGTTATAGGGACAGATATCAATACTATGGGTATTGGATATCTATACCTACACTTATATTTTGTTGTCACTATAATTTTTTTTTACTGTGGATATAAGTAGCGTATACCTACACTTATAATTTACTGTCACTATAAGTTATAGGGATAAATATCAATATTGTGGGTATTGAATATCTATACCTACACTTATATTTTGCTGTCATTATAATTTTTTTTTTTACTGTGGGTATAAGTAGCCTATACCTACACTTATAATTTACTGTCACTATAAGTTATAGGGACAAATATCAATGTTGTGGGTATTGAAAATCTATACCTATACTTATATTTTACTGCCATTATAATTTTTTTTACTGTGGGTATAAATAGCGTATACCTACACTTATAATTTACTGTCACTATAACCTTTTTTCTATAGATATAAATAATATATACCCACACTCATAATATACCGTCACTATAACCTTTATATGCGTCATTTGTGTGGTTTGGTTCGGAGGGTTTGGGTTTAGGTTTGGGTTTATCCCCAATACTGGTGCCACCGTCTGCGGCGATAAGGGAGGGGTTGAGGGTGTGGTCCTGAGTGCCCTCGCAACCATTGATGATCTTCAAGCTATGAATTGAGGTGACAATATTGTGCTAGTATACATTTTCTTTTGTTGTTCCTATCCCTTTTTGTTTTTGGAAAGATTTCATTAGAATTGGAAACTTCAAAAGGTTAGAAATATCTATCCCCTATCATGAACTATTTATTATGATAAACTTTATCAAAAGAATTATTTAAAAAATTAAAATATCATATTAAACTATTTATTACGTCAAAACGTTAGAAATATCTTTATATTATTTAACATTTTAATACATGCACTACAAGAAAATAGGGATTCAGAAATGGATTTTTAAAATAGAAATAAAATCTGTTTTAAATTTTAGTAAATTATAAATAGATTTACTACGGAATTTCTAATCTGTCTCGTTTAAAAAAAATAATACGTACAAAAAAATTAAAAGAAAATTTAAAAATAATTAAAAATGAAATGTATAAATAATTTTTTTAAAACCAAAATAAATAGGCTAAAAATTTGAAACATTTATATGGAAAATTTTGGAATAAGTTTTTAGAATTTTTAGTAGGAAAAATTGGTCCAGACCAATTATGAATTATGTAGAGAAAAGTTTGATTTTGGAATATATATATATTTTTTATCATGCATTTTTTATGGGTGATGTGCAGGTTGCCACATATGAAGGTGCCCATGGTTGTGCACCATAAGTTGTGCACCGTAATATATAAACCCACCCCGTGGTTTTTTTTCCCGTGCCCTAGCCGACCGCCCTCGACAGCCAACTCGCCGCCGCTGCCCATCCCTTCTCCTCGATGCAAGCTCTTCTCCTCGACACTACCTCTTCCCCTAAGCCACCGCCGACGGCAAGTTTTCCACGCAATCCCTCTTCCGCGCGGTTCTCTTCTCCGCGGAAGCAGGCCGACAATGACAGCACTCCTTCACAAGCGAAGCCTCCTCCTCCTTCGCAAAGCAACGCCGCAACTCCTCCCCATAGCGGATCTCCTCGATCCCTAGCCGGGCTTTCAGAGCCCAGATTCGTCGTCGGCGCATCTAGGATCTGATCGATAGATTGGTGCCAAGGAAGACTGCGAAACCACGGGATTGCTCCTATCTCAGGTGAATTCAGTCTTGAATACTCTCTCAAGAAAGCACTATAGTTGGACTTCTAATTGCGAAGACAATATGAGAATGTTATGCTTATTTGCCAATGTCAGAGGAAGGGGAATTCATTGTACCTAAAAACTTATCTTTGGAAACTAATGATTGTAATGTCTTTTAGTTCTTATAAGAACAGAATAAGTTTTTCCGAATTCTTTTGATTATTCAGATTTGTTGTAGTTAACTCATTCCAGTGACAACATATGATGTTTGAAATATAGGGGATAAAGAAACACGAAGAGAACATTGTTGTATTGTGTTGTAGCATGCATCATTTTTTTGGTATGCAATATAATGAAATATGTTGAATCATAACCTTTGAACAATAATTGTTTC
Source organism: Boesenbergia rotunda (assembly GCA_024364735.1). Lineage (NCBI taxonomy): Eukaryota > Viridiplantae > Streptophyta > Magnoliopsida > Zingiberales > Zingiberaceae > Boesenbergia > Boesenbergia rotunda. The sequence continues at coordinate 266,221 of JAGFNQ010006012.1, forward strand.
TTTCAGCTCAAAGGGAATCTCTAGAATGCAGAAGCTAGCTCTTTTTGTTAATTTCGTATCTGCCTTCACAATCCTTACTTCCATCGAGTTTGTTAAGTTTTTTTAATTATGTACCACCATTTGTTGTTTGAACATCAGTGGAATTTGTTTCACTTGAGTATTCCCAGGTATTATTCTGTAGCACTGAAACTGGACGAAGCTCGTTTGTTCGCCAACTGGAGGCAGATTGTCATGTTGATTCAAATCTCGATATTATCTCTCAGCTTTCAGTAAGCTCCTTGATTCACTATTCATATTCTCATGTTATTTATTAATTTGTAAATTAGCTGAAGTATTAAACCTGTTCCTAACAACGATTAATCAAATTCCGACTATATATTTCAAAAATGGAATCAGGACAAATAGCACCAAATGTGTTCTCTTCTACTAGTTTGGAATAGTTTTTCTCCTGACTTGGACTCCATGGGGTGTCTTCCTTTGTTTCCATGGCTTTATTTAAGTCGATTGATTTTACTATGCATTCTCCATTGACCAGAGAAGATTCGAGTGGTCAAACGGTGGGACTCCCTTGGTTTTAACATGTATTTCAGTTAGGTATTTCACAGATGTACATGATCAACTCTTCTATGCCGAAGATTTCTTATTATTTCCATGTAACCTTAGAAATGAGCTAATTTTGACTTTTATTAACTTGTTACATACTGCCAACACTGAATGCAGGTATGATAATGGTTTTCACAATTTTGAGACATTTATAAATATCTAATAGTTTTAATAATTTGCAGATGATGCACGGAGAAAGCTCACTAAGCATTCCATTTGACTTTATGAATTCTTGTTTTGTACATAAAATAAGTGGAATTAACAAGCAAAATCATACTAAGCTTGAAGATACACATTGTATGGGTACAAAAGGTCTCCCCGTAGTGATTGATGAGAAGGTCCGTTTGCATTCATTATTATTGAATTATAAAATTTTATGTGAAACTCACAATTGATTTGGTTTTAGAAAAAGAAAAACAAAAGAGTATCGCCTGAACATTATGTTGTATATATTGACACTCGAACTCGTAAAAATGGAACAATTGTCAATGACAAAGTTGCTGGTGTTATTGTAAAATTTTATTATATATGTTTTGTTTCTGTAATTATTTTGTTTATTTTTTACTTTGTTGTATAGATCACACTCTCACAAGTATGACTTTTTTTTTTTGTATATGGTGTCTTAGGATGAAATTAAAAAACACATATTCGAGGGTGAGACATCCCAAGCATCTCAAAGCAAACAAGGTTGCACATTTTGGAAGGATGACTTGCTTTCAAAAGTACCAGGACCTGAAAATGAAAAAAGAGGACGTGTGTATTGTTTGTGCAAGATTCCACCAACTAAAAAGTCAAAAACTTCATCATCTACAGACGCAGATTTGCGTGAAGAAGTTAAGCAGATTAAGGGGTTGTTGACAAATGTGCTAAAATTAATGCAAAGCCTTGTCAGAGTTTGTCAAAAGAAGATGTGCAAAATATCTTACAACTTGCAGTTGAACAGGTATGTAATGACCTATAATTGTGTGTTTAAAATATACTAGGAATTTAGTTTTTTTTTCACAAAAGATATGGAGTTTTTTTAATGAAGGATTTTTTTGGTGCTATATTGTTATTGCGAAAGTCTATTTATTAGTACTAACTTTGTGACACATACTATTTTATGCTATCACATATATTTAAAATTTGTATTTTTTTATAGGTTCCGGATGCTTCAAGTAAACCAAATGATCGAAGCAATTCAAGATCTCAAAGTGTCAATGATGAAGATCATGAATATAATATGTACTTAATTTTATTAATGTTTATTAAGATGTTAATTTTGTTAAATACATACACTAATATTAATATTTTATTGTAATTTAATTTACAGGTGATAACTAGAAGTGAAGGTGCAATTCTTTATTAATCATTGGTGATTCATGCCTATCATGTTTTAAAATTGTATTTTACTGGCTATGAGAGCATAATATGTACTTCTACTAGATTTTTTTGATTCCGTTTATTTGTAATATTGATACCTATTACTTAGTAATAGAACTTGTTTTACTTTTAATATAATTGAAGCTTTTTTTAATATAATTGTTATTGTTGTATATATAAATTTAAATATATAAATTAAATTCTAAATTTTAATTTTTTTATCCATAATAAAAAAATCATTATATGCTATACCCATAGAAAATTTAAATTTAATATAAGTGTGGTTATAATCTATACCCACAGAAAAATAAAAATCATATTGCTATAAGTTATACCCACGGAAAAAAGACTTTTGGTATATAGTGATAGAATTATATCCGTGGGTAATTACTTGGTGATTATTTATGACGATTTTTAGTTCTGTCACTAAAACCTCTAGTGATACAATGAAATCCGTAGGTATAAGTTGAGGTATTTTCTGACGGTAATGAGTACTGTCACTATATGTTATACTGACGGTAAAAAAATCGTGGGTAAAGGCATAGTAAAAATGACGGAAATGAACGCCCGTGGGTATAGGCTTTTGAGGTCTATACCCACGATTTTCATACTTTTACCTATGATTTTTTACTGTCGGTATATGACAATTTTCTTGTAGTGCCTGCCATGTCCAGTCCTATGATGGAACTTAATTAGTGTTTGGGCCACTGAATAAACACTTGATATTGGTAAAAGAGACAGCTTCTCTCCTACAATTTATATATATGATCGTCGTACTACTTGTATGATGTTAATTCACATGATATACCTTGGATATATTATTTATGCTTAAAAATCAGACTTTTGCTTGCTTAGGAAACATTTGTAGGATCGGAACAGCTAGCTAGCGCATTAATTATTTGTTCAATCTTTGTTCTTGTGTTCTTTGATTATTATAATCATAAAGGGGTTGTATCAGGCTTTTACGAACCTAATGCTTTATTTGGCTCCTGTTGATTGAAATTTTGCCTTTATTTTTCTTATCACGTTGCTAAAAAAATATGATCGATGAATACGTACACTTGTTTTGCAATCCATGCCAAGTCTTGTTTGATTTTTTTTTTTTGGTTGCATCCAATATAATTACAACGGACCAAATATGGATTATGCTAGTCTAATTCCAAAAACTAATTATATAAAACATTCAAAAATAAATCTTGAATTATACAAAGTGAAATTTTTTTGATCGGTTTGAAAAAGTGCAGTTGTGTTGACGGCGGAGTTCTCTTCTTTCATCAATAACTTAGGAGAGATATAATGCTTGTTACGGGTTCATGATTTATCCCTTTGGAAAATGATTAAGTTAATTTCATTAAATTGATTAAGTTTGCGGTCTCTACCAAAATGTCACTCTTTATCCGGGAATATTTCTTCATTTTTTTTAGGAATTCTTTGATTTGGGAAAATTTCACTTTTGCCCCTTCTCAAAGTTTGCCAACGTTTGCATTCGTTGGAAATTATTACATGCGTGTTAATTGTGATATTTTTTTCACATTAAAGTCAATATAAAACTAAATAGAATAACTTGACAAATCTTTAATTGTGATTTTAATTTACCTTTGTTAAATTTTATTATCGCCAATTTATAAATTGTGGATATATTTTATAGATCGTGTCATTGAACTCAAAAAAAAAAAAAAAAAAGGATCCGTGTAATAGATAGATAAGTTGTTGAGTTAATATAATTTATATTTTTTTTATTAATTATTAATTTGGGCTGAGTAAAATGCTTGATTATATAGTAGAGTAGACTCTGTGTCATGTCATTTAGCAAGAAAAGACAATGATTTTCACAGGACCAACCAATCAGTCCGTTCTTAATTTCAAGAGTTGTCTTCCAATAACAACAATGATTTTTGTAATATTAATATGGTTCCAATTATTCTAAACAATACTTAAAAGAAAGAAATAAATATATATAACAAAGAAACAATGATCGTTCAGTATCCTTTCTAAATATATTAAAACAGAAGTGATTCAATAAATGTTCAGGTGGAAATCACAATGCAAATCAAGGTAATTAATGCATGTTACGTTGAAAGCACGAATTATATAAAGCACATTTAGGTACCTTTGAACAAATGTTTATTTTATTTATTTGGTATTAAACAGATGCCCCAGCTTATGAAACCAGTGGGATGGAACTGTGATCTTTGTCACATTAAAATTAAACACTCTTTCAAATTATTCAGACACCAGCGGAAACTAGATAGCTAGCAGAAATTTAATTAAATCGCTAACGTTGAACCTCTAGCTAGTTAATTATCAGTCCCCGGCACTATGATATCTACGTAATTCTATCATACTTGTACAATGATCCCGGCCTTATCTACGGGTGGGTCGGTTTACTTCGCCAGACAGCCTGGCACCACGGAAGACCAATAGATGGACCAACAAAGACCTCACTCAAGGATCCCCGAGACCGGGAGCCCTCGAGGTAAGATGTGGTCAGCAGTGGGCAGGGTCGGTCGGGTCGACCTCCAACCCCACTTAGCTCGGTCACCTCAATCCATTCCTTGATCCCGATCCGGATCAGCCAGGCCAGTCGGACGCGTGGCGACCCACGCTCCAGCAACACCACAAGGAACAGATATCTAACAGAATCAGCTAGACCTAACAAGCCCCCGACTTAGGGCGTACCTTGCACCTCAACTCTCCCAGTCGAACGCGTAGCGGCCCACGCTCGTAGACCATTACCAGACCCGGTCCTGGACACTCGGACCCGTCGGTCACCACTCGGGGTACGGACTATCTCGCCCCTACGCCCCCTATGTCATTATATCTAGGGTACGACCTTGCCATCGGGGTATTACCCCATTATATCCTGCGGATACTGACTTGACCGTCGGAGTGTCTGACCGGGGAAACTCCCCGACGGGTTTGCTAACGGTTACTGTTTTGCAGGCACAGGCCAGTCGGCGCCACCTAGGCAGCCCGTTTCGCTCGGGAGACCGTCTCGCCCCTGAAGCTTCCACCCCGCCGCGCGACGGGATCATACAAGAACAATCCTACATTATTCCCTGGATCAGATGGGATATATCTTCATGTGTTAGATTGGCCAGGAATCTTCTCCGTAAGAAGAAAAAAAAAAGATGAGCAACTGTCATGCCCCGCGGAGCTGCTCATCCGATACCAATCGGACTGCCACTCCCTCGACCGACGGACAATTCAGAAACCTAACCTCTACGACCACCTCAGATTGATTGTACCACAACCTATAGGGCTGGAACAACCGTCTGAAATCAACCAAAACGACGACAAAGCTGCGTACCGGTACGACTTACGACAAAACCAAAACAGAATCAATACACGACACAAAAGAGTATAACATACCAACAGCGGAAATGAAAAGAGATACACTGAATAAAAGAAAAGGGTACCAACATGTACCACAACCAAAAGACAAGCGGAAATCGTCTCAGAGACATGAACTGGGACAGGCTGCTGAACAATCCAGACGATCACCCTGATAAGAGAAGAAAACATAGCCAACGGAATGAGTTCTAAGAACTCAGCGAATACAGTCTAATATGCATAGGAAGAAATAATAGCAGTAAGTCACCATCAATCTATCACAATAATAAACATAAAGTGCAATAATAATAAAAGCAGATCTAAACCAGCAGACGAGAAGTATACCTACCTGTGCCGAACCATCCCCGTAGTATGCATGTCAACCAAGTGCAGCAATCAAGTAGAGCAATCACAACCAGATGCATCAATGCACAGTATGCTCATGATGCAGCATGGGTCACCCCTGACGCCAATCGGCTACTATCGCCTCTACGCGAAACCGAGTGGGTAGGGCTCTGACCGGGTCCTCCCTCCACTTAAACGGCCGTCGTCGTGCCTCACACGACACCGAATGAGCCGGGTCTCGGACCCTGAACGTACTCTGTCATCGGACAAAGTGACGTTCCCTGCCCCTCACTATCATCGGATAGGTAGGGGACCTGTCGGAGCGCCGTGGCCTATAATCCACTAACGAAGAGTGGAACTGGGACTACACGACAGGTAAAGTGGCAGGTATGACGACCCATCTCAACCACTAGGGGAGTCAAAGGCCGCCTGCATATGCCCCTACACGAGTAGCAAGTACGACGACCCATCTCAACCTCCAGGGAGTCAAAGGTCGTCCCCTATGCTACGTGCAATAATGATGCATGTCACTATCCCATGCATCATCCACTATCTATCTCTGCTGTCATCTACATGATATGCAGTAGTCCAGATAACCGGTATGCACCAATACCTAAATCCTAGCGTAAGGTATAAGGTATGATGTCCGCAGATCCAATAAACACAGTAGCATGGAACAATAAACAGTAATCCCTCAGCAGATAGCAAGTGCCGAAATATAGTACAGGAATAACACTAACAGGTATCCCTACTACTATCATATCTAACTATGCATAGTAAAGGTACCCGCCTCGATCTAATGAAGTCCGAGCGACGAGAACCCCCGTCCAAAAGAATATCCGCAACAAGGTAACAAAACCAACCAACATCCTGCATATAAGAATAACAGTTATTTAGATAAAATCACACATGATATTTAGCTAAATGAATATTCAACCTAATTCAACCCGATCCAAGCCCTAATCAAAACGATTCTAAGATTATAACCAAAACTCATACCAACTACATACCAAACCCAAATAGAGCATGCTAGTATCATCACTTAACCTATGACCACCAAGTTGTCTCACAACCAAGTTCATATTACAGGATCAAGAGAGCTAAACCACACATCAACCCCCCCTAAACTGAACCAATCATCACACAGATAAATCCACAACTCATATACCAACCAAGAAGGATCATAAAACTACATCTCTACCCCAATAGTCCCCCAGTTCAAACGATCAACCCCAATTGCAAACAATAACCGTCATCACCGTCAAAATTCTCGGAGACACCGAACATGAACCAAACCCTAAGAACGCAAATTGATCTAGAATCGAATAACAACTAGGTCAACAATCCATCACAAATGCTTACAATCGTAACATTAGCTCCCGCTTGGATCCAACTCACGGCAGCCAAGAAAGAATCAAGAACAGAGATAAAGGTATCCAATTACTTCTTCGATCAAAACTGATACCGAACCCAAACGACAGCAATCGTGCAATCCATAGGAACCCAAGTTCAAGATCGAACTAGAACAACACAGACCGATCCAATTCTGCGATCAATACCATAAACACGGGAGGAGGAATCAAAGATCTATACCTTTAACTATGATCACTGCTCAAAGAACGGAGCCTACCCCAGATCAAAGCAAACAAGCGAAACCGAGAACAACGGGAACACATAGCAACACATATCGAATTCATTTCATTCCAAAAGAAACCTCACCTGAGATCGGTGTCGCTGTTTCCCCTTGGCTCAGATCCGGTCGATCAACCCCTTTCCAGCGAGTTCAAGAGCCGGAATCTCCTCCTTGCTCCACCTCCCCACCGGAACCTACCCCTTGACACCGAAGGATCAAAGTCAACCCTAGATTCGACGATCACCTCGTGGCTCCCATGGAAACTCCCAAAACAACTACAGCACAAGATCGAAGAAAAGGGAAATACCTAGCGCTGGAAATCCCCGCTCCAGCTGTGATCGCCGTCCGGAGGAGAAGAGACTGTCGGCGACAAGCGTCGGCGTCCGATAACGAAAGAGGAGAAGAAGGAGTCGGCGCTTGGCTTCAATTGCGACTAGGGTTCGCATCACCGGAAGAGTGAGGAAGGGAAGGTCGCGCTTCTCCGGTGTCACGATCGCACAAGTAGAGGTGAGATTTCGCCTCTTTGCTCGAGCAGAGAAGATGAGAAGAAGAACGAGAGAGAGAAGGTTTAGATCTGATCCACTCTCGCCCGCGTGAAAGTGGAATCGGAAACTTAAGGGATTTGGTCATTTTTTTTCAAATAAACCCTTGCCTTTAGTCAATCTCACAATAACCCTCAAGTTTCGAAAATTTTACATTTTAACCCCTTAAAATTTTCTGTATTTTGACATTCTCCCCCACTAACAAAAATTTGGTCCCCAAATTCGTTATCACCTGTGCTAGGTACGGGCAAACAGTACAAAATACTGAACGACTCACTCACATACCTCAATCAAACAAGTGGGAGTAGCGAGCTCGGATAATATCCTCGAGCTCCCAGGTTGTCTTGTCATGTAAATGATATGGTCATCCGACTTTAACCAGTCGGATTTCCTTGTTCCGCAACCGATGCTCCTGGAAACCCAAAATTCATATAGATACCTCCTCATAAGTAGTGTCAGACTAGAGCGGACAGACACCTCGAATAATATGTGAGTGAGGTCTGACACATAACCTCTCTATATGGATACCTGGAACACTTCGTAGACGTCGGTCAAAGACGGTGGAAGTGCTAGACGATAAACTACAACTCTAATCCTTTCCAAAATCTGGAACGGTCCAATATACCTAGAGCTAGCTTACCTCTGAGCCCAAAACGTTTCACCCCTTTCATGAGTGAAACTCGAAGGAACACCTGATCACCTGCGGCAAACTCTATGGGTCTGCACCTACGGTCAGCATATCCTCCCTGGCGATCCTGCGCTGCTAATAATCTCCGTCTGGCAGTCCGTACTAACTCTGCCTCGTGCTGAACTCTCTGGGGTCCCAGCAGCTGAGCCTCCCCGACCTCATCCCAGAGGGTGGATGTCCTGCACGCCCTACCGTACAACGCCTCCAACGGTGTCATCTGTATCGCCGAATGGAAGCCGTTGTTGTAGGCTAACTCCACCCAAATGCAAATAGTCCTCCCAACTGCCCCCAAAGTCCATCACACACGAGCGCAATAAGTCCTCTAGAACCTAAACGGTATGCTCGGACTGCCATCCGTCAACAGACGAACAACTAAATCGAATCGCAGCTATGCGCCGGTAACTCGTAGGAGACTCCTACCAGATTCCAGAGTAATCCCTACAATCTAGTAATCTCCCTATCGTATCTCTCTACTAAGTGATCCATCGAGTCCAATCCTACAGATCGAAGGAAAGTGCATAGATTCGGTTAATCGTTCAATGATCAACTAACTCGACTCGTGTTGCCTCCATAAACCAACGTACTAGGTTTTCATTCATAGGGAATTCTTCGAGAGTAAGACCGCTAGTCTCTGACGCTCCCTGTGGGTTATGAGCCCACCGCGCTACCACTGCGTCAATCGACGTATCAATAATCTGGATACGAAGTCTCTCAATGTCCTTTTCCCATGTCATTCCGCCAACAGAAACGTTTCAAATCCCTGTACACCCGGGTACATCCTCAGGATATCATAAAAACTAGGTCAATGCGCCACCTAAGTAAATTCTCCGGGACAGGAGGTGATCTCAAGACTGCACCACCTATTACAGAATAAACTATTCCGTATACACCACGAGGACCCCTACGTCCGATGCCCTAAGGCTACTCTGCCTCGAACACACCGAGGGTAAAGAATCTCTAACCGGAGCACACCTAATCTGATCGACAAAAGTGTCCAATCATCCAAAGGTAACACACGTGCTCATATACCCAGCCAAGAATACATCCGGATGTCGTCTACGAATAGTAACGGCTCATCCCAACATCCTAAGGGCACCAGACTCCAATCCACGTGGTGGTCAGATCATCGGTATGCCCGTACGACATACCAAGGGCATAACTGGTCAAGGGAACATCATCTAGCCATCGGCTACAACCGATCACTAATCAACATCACCCATATCAAGGGTGCTCACCCTAGGGTCACTTGTGCCACATCTATAATCTGATCGTCCGAATACACAAGAAACTGTGCAGATTGGATTAATCGCTTAACGATCACCCAATTCACATAAATCCCTCTCCGAGTCCTAAGTAAGTCCACGACAAGATCCTTAATACCGGTTCTTATTTCCAACCATAAATTGGAATCGTCTAGTATAACCCAGCGAGTCTCTAAGATTCAACCTTCATCTATTGACATACCAAATACCTAACTACCAACTAACCTACCAAACCTCTAAGCACAACATTCGTGATATCCTTCCTAATATCGGTCCACCAACGGAAACGCCTCTGATCTCTGTATCTTCGGTATTACCTGCAAAACACACAAACCAAGAACGGTGAGCCTCACTTGCCTCATAGGTGAGATAATCAGTGAAGCTCCTCCATAAATAGGTCAGAAAATTTTCAAACCATAGAAAACGCTAGAACACTCCTTCGGACTGGCGTCCGGATGCTCTCGAAGTGTCATAATGCAAACAAACCACAACTACGCCAAGATGCATCAAGTGCACCTGATAGCAGTGACCTGTGTCACTCTCTCGACATGCCCTGACTATCGCTATATTAGGTAGTCAGGAGACAGAACAGCCTAGCACCAATGGCTGTTTAACTCAAAAAACCCCTATGCACAATGCAGGAGAAGCCAACGCACCTGGCTATACGGAATGAATAAACAGCCAACGCACCTGGGGCTATGCCGAAAGCATGAATAGCCAACGCACCTGGGCCTATGCAAGATGCATGAATAGCAAACGCACCTGGGGCTATGCGAAATGCAGGAGTAGCCAACACACCCGGGGCAATGTGGAAGATAAGGTATGTCTGATGACCCGTTTCAACCACTCGGAAGTCAAGGGTCACCGACGTATACCTCTTCTCTTTTAACACGGCTGTCGATCCGTGTTCAACCACCAGGAAGACAAAAGTCATCCGTGCACACATAATACCGACGTGATGCATGATATTATCTCATGCAACACTTCCTAACTAATTCTACAATCATCAACATGATATGTAGGGGTCCAAGATTAATCACGCACCATAATCGTTCCTAATTCTCGATGTATCATCAAGAATATTTAACACGTACGACCTGTCTATGAGTCATGATACCTCATAGGCTAGGACAGCGTCAGATCAGTCGACTAACCGTCATCTCGTAACCCGATATACTCCAACTCCACTCCAAAAGGCCATAGAGACGCTCAATCTCTTAGGAGTATCCCAAAGTAATCGAAATGTAATTATTTGTTTCCTAAGCACCGTCCTCAGTGTCTTCACATAAAGGTAACTCAATCTCGTAAGGTATTTGCATCGCTGCACAAACCAGAAGTCCAAAGGTACCTTCTTGGTTATCCAAACCAAGTACGAGCAATAATCCCGTAAGTGTCAAGCAATAGCTCTACACTCCTCCGGATCGGTACAAGTCACATTTGACTGTATTATTTAGGTTATCTAACCAAGTATAATGAATCCGAGGTCAAAAGTCCCACAGAACAGGATATATCTATCCTCTATCCACTGAAATGATAACCAGTGAATATCATCTCTGCTGCATCCAGCAGGTCATGTCTTCTAAACATGCCATCTAGGATATCAATTACGGAAAATATAATCCTAACCTCCCAAAACTCCATGAGCTAAAGTGGATCAATCCTATGTCGATCGAGCCAACTACGATACGCAACCTCCATGGTTGTCGTCCGATTTAACCCTAACTTCCCAATTCATCAGTCGGTACCATTGAAGAATCAATATTCTCCACTATACAATCGAATTCACAACGTGTCATCCGATCATCTCCTTAGTCAACCTTGACCATAATGGTGATTTGGAAAAGCTTGACTAGGTGTCAATCGAGCTACCTCCAAGTCAATGGATACCCACCCTAACATTATGGGAATCGATATCCAATCCCTCTTGGGAAATATGCATCCCACCTATCCAAGATAGAGTATACAACAGTATAAGCGATACTCAAGAGGTATATATCTATGAAAGTCATACTCATATTCCAGCTATATCGATCTGTTACTATCAGTTATAGTAGATAGCTAGTACTACACTTCCTACATCAATGCAGGTTATGTACTCACTCGTACCCTCTAGGTCACCTAACTCAGCATAAGTGAACCAGAAATCCAAAACTCCCCGATATAAGAGAAATCATCACTGTACCGATATGCAATCACAATGTCTCGCACAGTCGGTAACAACTGATACTAGTATAAAACTGATATGGGACAGGAATTCTATAACATGAACTCCTTAACCTCCGATAGGTTATTGACAGGTTCGACCCTCGTCTTCCGACCATATATCGGTGCTACTCGAGAATCAACATTCTCTGCATCCTAGACGAGTCGGCAACATGTCAACCAGTCACCTATAATCGACTCTCAATATGGTCGCAAATAAAACGGATCAACTACATGTCCTCCAGCCAAACTATATTCACGAGTACCTACCGGCCAAGTATATAAGTCGATATACAATCCCATCAAAATAAGGAATGTCGAATGTCTAGTACTACACTAGAGAGTAGATACAAAAGAGGTAAATAAGACTTGTCATATACCTCGTGTCGTCTGGAGGAGTCCCGTCGCCGCCATGTCCCAATCACGTCCATCGAGAAACGACTTCGGCATAAAATCCGAACAAACACCCACAAGACCACAAGGTATCTCGAGAAACTGGCTCTGATACCAAAAATTGTCACGCCCCGCGGAGCTGCTCATCCGATACCGATCGGACTGCCACTCCCTCGACCGACGGACAATTCAGAAACCTAACCTCTACGACCACCTCAGATTGATTGTACCACAGCCTATAGGGCTGGAACAACCGTCTGAAATCAACCAAAACGACGACAAAGCTGCGTACCGGTACGACTTACGACAAAACCAAAACAGAATCAATACACGACACAAAAGAGTATAACATACCAACAGCGGAAATGAAAAGAGATACACTGAATAAAAGAAAAGGGTACCAACATGTACCACAACCAAAAGACAAGCGGAAATCGTCTCAGAGACATGAACTGGGACAGGCTGCTGAACAATCCAGACGATCACCCTGATAAGAGAAGAAAACATAGCCAACGGAATGAGTTCTAAGAACTCAGCGAATACAGTCTAATATGCATAGGAAGAAATAATAGCAGTAAGTCACCATCAATCTATCACAATAATAAACATAAAGTGCAGTAATAATAAAAGCAGATCTAAACCAGCAGACGAGAAGTATACCTACCTGTGCCGAACCATCCCCGTAGTATGCATGTCAACCAAGTGCAGCAATCAAGTAGAGCAATCACAACCAGATGCATCAATGCACAGTATGCTCATGATGCAGCATGGGTCACCCCTGACGCCAGTCGGCTACTATCGCCTCTACGCGAAACCGAGTGGGTAGGGCTCTGACCGGGTCCTCCCTCCACTTAAACGGCCGTCGTCGTGCCTCACACGACACCGAATGAGCCGGGTCTCGGACCCTGAACGTACTCTGTCATCGGACAAAGTGACGTTCCCTGCCCCTCACTATCATCGGATAGGTAGGGGACCTGTCGGAGCGCCGTGGCCTATAATCCACTAACGAAGAGTGGAACTGGGACTACACGACAGGTAAAGTGGCAGGTATGACGACCCATCTCAACCACTAGGGGAGTCAAAGGCCGCCTGCATATGCCCCTACACGAGTAGCAAGTACGACGACCCATCTCAACCTCCAGGGAGTCAAAGGTCGTCCCCTATGCTACGTGCAATAATGATGCATGTCACTATCCCATGCATCATCCACTATCTATCTCTGCTGTCATCTACATGATATGCAGTAGTCCAGATAACCGGTATGCACCAATACCTAAATCCTAGCGTAAGGTATAAGGTATGATGTCCGCAGATCCAATAAACACAGTAGCATGGAACAATAAACAGTAATCCCTCAGCAGATAGCAAGTGCCGAAATATAGTACAGGAATAACACTAACAGGTATCCCTACTACTATCATATCTAACTATGCATAGTAAAGGTACCCGCCTCGATCTAATGAAGTCCGAGCGACGAGAACCCCCGTCCAAAAGAATATCCGCAACAAGGTAACAAAACCAACCAACATCCTGCATATAAGAATAACAGTTATTTAGATAAAATCACACATGATATTTAGCTAAATGAATATTCAACCTAATTCAACCCGATCCAAGCCCTAATCAAAACGATTCTAAGATTATAACCAAAACTCATACCAACTACATACCAAACCCAAATAGAGCATGCTAGTATCATCACTTAACCTATGACCACCAAGTTGTCTCACAACCAAGTTCATATTACAGGATCAAGAGAGCTAAACCACACATCAACCCCCCCTAAACTGAACCAATCATCACACAGATAAATCCACAACTCATATACCAACCAAGAAGGATCATAAAACTACATCTCTACCCCAATAGTCCCCCAGTTCAAACGATCAACCCCAATTGCAAACAATAACCTCATCACCGTCAAAATTCTCGGAGACACCGAACATGAACCAAACCCTAAGAACGCAAATTGATCTAGAATCGAATAACAACTAGGTCAACAATCCATCACAAATGCTTACAATCGTAACATTAGCTCCCGCTTGGATCCAACTCACGGCAGCCAAGAAAGAATCAAGAACAGAGATAAAGGTATCCAATTACTTCTTCGATCAAAACTGATACCGAACCCAAACGACAGCAATCGTGCAATCCATAGGAACCCAAGTTCAAGATCGAACTAGAACAACACAGACCGATCCAATTCTGCGATCAATACCATAAACACGGGAGGAGGAATCAAAGATCTATACCTTTAACTATGATCACTGCTCAAAGAACGGAGCCTACCCCAGATCAAAGCAAACAAGCGAAACCGAGAACAACGGGAACACATAGCAACACATATCGAATTCATTTCATTCCAAAAGAAACCTCACCTGAGATCGGTGTCGCTGTTTCCCCTTGGCTCAGATCCGGTCGATCAACCCCTTTCCAGCGAGTTCAAGAGCCGGAATCTCCTCCTTGCTCCACCTCCCCACCGGAACCTACCCCTTGACACCGAAGGATCAAAGTCAACCCTAGATCCGACGATCACCTCGTGGCTCCCATGGAAACTCCCAAAACAACTACAGCACAAGATCGAAGAAAAGGGAAATACCTAGCGCTGGAAATCCCCGCTCCAGCTGTGATCGCCGTCCGGAGGAGAAGAGACTGTCGGCGACAAGCGTCGGCGTCCGATAACGAAAGAGGAGAAGAAGGAGTCGGCGCTTGGCTTCAATTGCGACTAGGGTTCGCATCACCGGAAGAGTGAGGAAGGGAAGGTCGCGCTTCTCCGGTGTCACGATCGCACAAGTAGAGGTGAGATTTCGCCTCTTTGCTCGAGCAGAGAAGATGAGAAGAAGAACGAGAGAGAGAAGGTTTAGATCTGATCCACTCTCGCCCGCGTGAAAGTGGAATCGGAAACTTAAGGGATTTGGTCATTTTTTTTCAAATAAACCCTTGCCTTTAGTCAATCTCACAATAACCCTCAAGTTTCGAAAATTTTACATTTTAACCCCTTAAAATTTTCTGTATTTTGACAGCAACTGCAGGGCAGAGTACTCAAATGGCTCTTTAGCTTGTTTATTATATTCGTCTTCCCGGAGAAACTAGCTGATTTTCCTAATTAATTAAGATGGAAAATTCATGCATATTAAAATCACATCATGCACACGATAATTTCTTAACTCGATCGTGCGTGCAACCATTCACTCGTCTCCTCACAGAAGTGCAATGGCACGGCATTAATTTATCCATTGGCAGCTGGTGCATTGGCATGACTTGAGCAGAGCAGAGCCAAATGGAAAGGAAAATAAGGAGCATGATTGCCACTGACAAGTTCATTATCAAATCTTTATGAAAAGCTCTTCTTCCTTGGATCTCTAGTTCCCTGAAGGTCCAATTAATTCCTATTAACCTTCCAGATGTGGATAGTCTCATCCTTCTTTCAAGTACTTTGCTTGATTTATCCTTGAGGTCTTGTTCTTCTGCGGGCAAGAAATAGATGTACAAGATGAGATCAGTGACCTGTAAAGACTAGACATAATCACAGGCAACTAGGAGAGCTTGCCACATTCCTAATTAATTATTTATGATCCTATCGACAAGTGAAGATCGGTTTTCACTCGGCTGACTCGGTCTGACTAAGACGACCCGGTCTACTGTAGCTCGGGGGAGTCGGGCTTAACCACGGATCAGATACCACTCACTCGGGTCGGACCACAATGGAGCACTCAAAGTGGAGTTGAGGTCGCAAATGGCAGCAATCCCCTCTTTGGAGCCCAAAAAGGGTTTATATCGGGAAGGGGAAGCTCTCTGCCTTATCAGAGCTATCATGTCTCATTAAGGAATGGTCAGTTGACAGACTGAGCCTGTGGCATCTTTATCAGCCCTGTAAGACTGCCACAGCCGCCTGACACTCTGTTTACACTGCCTCTTCTGATTCTTATTAACATTCGGCGGCTCTGTCAGGTGATGATGATGATGTCAGAGGTCTGACACACTATTATTGAGGAGGTAGCTCTGTAGTTGCTTATATTCATTCGACCGGCTCACCTTAACACACAATCTGGGTCGGTCGGATGAACCTAGGTCTTGAGTTATTTCCGTGCACGAGGCGGACTCGGATCGCCCGACTAGAGGCATTCGAGCTGAATGGCTGACCTCAGATGACTGACCTCGGAGGACCGACCTCGAGTGGCCGACCTCGGGTGGCCAGCCCCGAGTGGCCGGCCTCGGGTGACTGACCTCGGAGGCCCTGACCCCGAGTGACCGACCTCGGAGGCCCGACCCCGAGTGGCCGACCTCGGGTGACCCACCCCGAGTAGCCGACCTCGTGTGACCTGCTCCAAGTGGCGGACCTCGGGTGACTGACCTCGGAGGCCCGACCCCGAGTGGCTAATCTCGGGTGACCCGCCCCGAGTGGCCGACCTGGGGTTACTGACCTCGGAGGCCCGACCCCGAGTGTCCGACCTCGGGTGATTCGCCACGAGTGGCCGACCCCCAGTGACCAGCCCTGAGTGGCTGACCCTGGGTCCTACTAGTCTCGACCCCCACTCTTCCTACTCAGACTCATGCCTAGCCCATGGGACCGAGGCCCACCCGGCCTAATCTTCCTTGACCCAAGCCGGATCCTATCAGACCCGACCGGGCCTACAATCTTCCTCTAAAACTACTCGCCCGGATCAATTTACAAGCAATAAAAAAAATTGAAAAAGGAATTATATTAAACAAGAGGCATTTTCATTAATATGTGCTACTTAATTGACTCCCTTCTTCGCGCATGGTCTCGTTCAAGCAACCCCTTGAGCACGACCATCTTCTTGTACTCCTTTGAGTTCAAGTCGATGATCTCTTCATCTTCTCTTGCATCTTTTTCAGTGACGTCGATCGTTTTTCCTTTGTGTTGGAGCTAGCCGTCAGTCCAGGGAAGAGATAGAGCCAAGCGCACACGCACGTAATCACGGTGATCCTACTAACGACCAGCAGCAACGCTAGCACTATGGCGATGTGCATCAATGGCCCGAGCTCGAGCTCACGGACCCCACGGCGGCTCAGCTCTTGACAGTCAGATGCTGTAGCGGAGGCGAAGTGAGAGCTGAGTCCAAGGGAATTAGCTGCAGGACGAAGCCGATAAACCAGCTGTGCGGGCTCAATTCGTGTCTTATACTCGAAAGCCACTTGGTGCACCTGCGAATTCCGAACCAGCTGAGACTTCACTTGGCTTCCTATGGCTGCTGGTCGAAGATCGTAACGGCTCCAGTCGATCGAGATTTCGCCTTTATTTTTTTTCTCACGCTGCCAAAATGATGAACAAACATGTTTCACAATCCATACAAGTCTTGTAGTTTGTCCTTTCTTTTGGTTTTATCTAACACGACATTTACTTGTCTAATTTCATTGACCAACGACACAAACATATCTAAAACATTCAAAAACCTATACAAAGTGAAGTTTATTTGATCTGTTTTGAAAAAAGTATATAATGCAGTACTCTTAATTACCTTGAGGAACCCACAGATGAAACTTCTCTTCGTAGGCTTGAAAACCTCCTCCTTAGACTGGATGTTGGCCGTTGTGGCGGCTGTGTTCTCCGGCATGGTCTCGCTTTTTGGCCTGAACTTACGCGACTTGGAGGCTTCCGGTGAGGCTGTGAAGCCAAAGCAGGAGAGGGAATTGCAAAGAGAACAGCTTCTCTTCTTCCCATGATCAATTACTTCCATCGATATAAAAATTGGAAGATTGGTTACGGATGCATGATCGATCAATCTCTCTCTTCGAGAAAATGATTAGGTTAGATTAAATTGAAACATACAAAGAGAGAAAGAAACAACTGCTAATTAATAACCAGAGTACCTTCACCAAAACGTCGAAAACTTTGATTTGTGGAAATTTCACTTTTGCCCCTTCTCCAAGTTTGCTAATTAACGTTTGCATCATGCATGCATGCTATTGTCATTTTTTTCATGGAAGTTAATAAAAAAAACTTAATAAAATAATTTAACATATGCTTAATTGAATTATATGATATATAAAAACGTGTCGTACGTTTTTAATTGTATCATGTTCAATATTGTCAATTTATAATAAATTGCATGCTTTGAATTTCATGGAGTCATATCAGTCTAGTTACTCCCTTGATCCCTTAGATTAATATCATTGGCTCAATATGGCCATCAATGTCAAAATCGTAGCTGCTCCCGGGCCAGCTTACGTAGCCTGGCCCGGTAGTCTAGCGCCTCATCATAAGGAGATGGGTTTATGGGCCTAGGGAGCCCGTTGAGTAGAGAGCCTGGGGGGTCGGCCCATTTCCCTCGGACATGAGAGGATACATGCCTTGATCGTGGGCCAGAAGCCCCCTAGGGGTCACCAAGTCCAAGAAGTCTTGGTCCTGGAAGTGCCGAATCAGTAGAGTTCGAGTCAAAGCAGTCCCGACTCCCAACACCACTAAGTTTTGACACTCCCGAGTTAGGGGAGTCCCAACTTAAGCAGTCTAAAGTTACAGTCGGGCCAGCTCTCGCCCCTCACTCAGCTCAGTGTCCCCGATCGGGCGCGTGATGACCCCCGCGTCCCTTAGCATCAGCCTGACTGAATGCCTAGACTCTCGCGAGCATGTTCCTGCACCCCCTCTCAGCACGCCTCCCAGTTAACGTGTGGCGACCCACGCTCCGGGGCCTAGGCCGAGCTAGAGGAGGATTTACTTAATGAGTCACCGGATCAGAAGACACCCGAGTTGTGTCCCCAGTCGGCACCATCACTCTAGGCCCCCAGTCGGCCTCATCATTCAGTGCCCCCGATCGGTACCATCACTCTAGGCCCCCAGTCGGCCTCATCATTCAGTACCCCCAGTCGGATCCATCACTTTAGGCCCTAGTCAGCCTCATCATTCGGTGCCCTCGGCTCGGCTCCTAGTCGGACGCGTGGCGGCCCACGCTCCCTGAGATGTCTCCGACCGAGAAGCTAGACTCTCGCCCTCGCGAGTTATAAGTGGGCATGCTCCCATGACCCTCGGCTCAGCTCCCAGTCGGACGCGTGGCGGCCCACGCTCCCTGGGATGTCTCCGACCGAGAAGCCAGACTCTCGCCCTCGCGAGTTATAAGTGGTCATGCTCCCACGATCCTCGGCTCGACTCCCAGTCGGACGCGTGGCGGCCCACGCTCCCTGGGATGTCTCCGACCGAGAAGCCAGACTCGCACCCTCGCAACTTATAGTGTGCGTGCTCCCACGACCCTCGGCTAGCTCCCAGTCAGACGCGCGGCAGCCCGCGCTCCCGGGGTACTACCCGACCGAGCATTTAATCTCTCGCCTCCGTGCGAGCTATGAATAGGAGAGCCCTCGGAGCCCCCTGAGCCTGATTTCCCAACTGGGCGCGCGATTGCCCAAGGGTGGAGTAACTTGATAGCGATGCCCTAAACCAACCAAGTTGGCAACTGAAAGCGCTCGGTTCCAAACCCAGCCATCTGACTCTTTTAGCGGCTGAAACTCTAGTGCTCAAGTGTCTGAGCTGGTCACCCGGGAGGCCGACTCAGCCGATAGTGCTCTTACCTGAGTGATTAATGCGTAGAAGCCCCTGAGCTCGAGCATGACACTCAGGAGGCCGAACTGATCAATCGTTTTCCCACTCGAATCACTCGCGCCAAACACCAGTACAGAAACACGAAGAAAAAAGGATTGGCACTCAGAATGATCCTATTACAAAAATGAGGCTCGGCCTCTACCAAAAAGAGAATAGGAACCACCTCCCGCAATGACTTCTTAAGGCCTACGGGCGTGCCGTTGGGACGCGACACGAGCTCGTATCGCCTCCAGCTCCTTCTGAGCCGCCTCCAGGTCCGATCCCCGAGCGGCGTACTGCCTCCTGAGCAAGGTAAACTCCTCCTCCTTGGCCGTCAAGTCGGCGCGTTGCACAGCAACTGACTGATACGCCTCCCGGAGCTTCGCCTTGACCATGGCCAGCTCTGCCTAATCCTGGTGTTCAAGGTCCCGGGCCTTGCGTTCCGAATGTTCCAGGCTGGCGAGTTTGCGTCGCGCCAACCGACTCATTGGCTGATTCTAGTTCCACCAGACGCTCCGTAAGGTGCGCGTTCGCGTGGGCCGCGCGATCTTGAAAGGCCAAGTTCTCGGCCAGCAGATTGTTCAAGTCCTCACTGGACCTCAATTGCGCATGGCGAAGCTGAGCCTCCAGTCTCTCCGCTCGGGATTCAGCCTGTCGTAGGGCCTGAGCCTGGCTTATAAGACAAACAGCCGAGTTATAGACCGAGCCGAAGAACTACGGAACGAAGGAAAACCAAATGTAAGCCTAAGAAAAGTGCGCAGAAAAATAAGCGCCAGCCATTAATAAAACATGCCTGACTGTGTACCGATACGAGGGCATTAGCCCTGTTGATCGGGTTCCGGAAGTCAGACTCCCTAAGGCCTTGATGCAACTGGTCGCTCAGCGGACCATACAAGTGGACTACTCGAGCCAGCTTGTGCGGCGCGGTGACAGGAGTCTCATGGCCGTATCGGGGTCCGCCTGAGACAGCAGAACTAAATGCAAGGGGTGGGGGCCTGGAACTCCCTCAGGAAGAGGAGGGGGAGACCTATCGACCCGAACGCCCGAAGAACCATCCTGGGTCGGAGGAAGCGCAGGCAAAGCGGCCCCCTGAACAGAGGATGCTAGCGTAATGGGTGCAGACACGGGTAGAACAGGAGTCGCCAGTGAGGAGGACGTGGCAGGGGGCGTAACTCGGGTCCTCTTCACGAAAGGAGGGGTGGTGGTAGTCCCAAAGGGGGGTGAAGGGTTGGTCGGTCGATCCCTTCGGCGCCTGTTCTCCAGCGGACAGGTATCCGCATCTAGGACCCCAAGACCGGAATCCGACCCCCTCCGGCGCTTTCTCCTTCCTCGAAGAAGGCACATCGGTGGAAGCTACCGCCGGAGAAGCAGATGCTGGGGTAGCTGAGGATTCGCCGGCTTGAGCAGTGAGTTCACCATCGTCCAGAAGGAATCCTTCCTTCAAGGTCGTTGCCAACATCTTGTCTCAAAGAAGACGTGGGGGTGGCAGAGAAGTTGACCGAAATGTAACGCCCCAAAATTCCCATTTTTAGTTCTTAAAGTCCTTAGAATTATTTAAAAATGGTTTAGAAATATTCTAGATATTTTTAGAATATTTTTATGGAATTTTCCGAGTTCGTTTAGTATATAAAAAAAAAGAAAAACGTTTAAGGGCAGCCGGGGGTTCGAACCCGCGACCAGCACGAGACCAGGCAAGCGCGCGACCAGCCAGGCTAGGGTATCAAGCACAGCAAAGGAAGGAGAGACCTATATTTAAGGTGTAGTTAGGTTAATCCGCCCCATAAGAATAAATAGGTAATTAAAGAGAGAAGTTTTATTTTCTCTCCTCTCCAAACCCTCACGCCGACCCCTCCTCTTCTGGGCGAAACTACACCAAGCTCTAGGGGGCCGGTCAAGGCTCTTCTCCAAGAGATCTTCTAATATTTGGAATCCCCGCGACGAGAGGAACGCGTAGGTGCGAAGAATTCTCCGAGATCTCAAGTTTCTTCCGAGTCCTAGACGTCAATCTTGGTTGTAAGTCCAAGATATCAATGTAAGTACTGCTCACCTGCAGTAAGAGGCGGTTTTTCCGCGAGAATTTCCTTTAAAAGTTTTTAAAAGAGATATTTCCTTTTTGTTTAAGTTTTTGCATGTGATCTTAGTTCATTAGTTGTTGTATGCTTATGTATAAGTTTAATCACATACCCTATATGAGTTCAGGGGCTAAGAAAGTTATGAGAAAAGAAAAGATAAGATAAAGATAAGAAAAGAAAAGGCCAAGGCCTTAAGAAATCCCCAAAAGTCAAGACTTAGGGATTTTAGCACGCAAGGTGCTCGAGAGAATGCCACGGCATTTACAGATAAGAAAGAAAAGAAAGAAAAGCTATTTTATTTTCTAAGGCCAGTACCCGGCGTCCAAGGGCGTCGTTAAAGAAATCCAGGTGTCCAATTCCAAGGTCTTGGCCCTGGTAGACCAAGGTCTGCTCTATTAGGATTGGTGGCTCGCTACCCCAACCTTTTAGGGAACGCGCATGAGATGGTACTTACGTCTTCAGTGGATCCAAGTGATTATTATTTTCAAGTATATGCTTTAGCAAAGTTTCTAAAGTTTCAGAAAGTTTTCAAAAGTTAAAGAATAGCTAAAGTTTCAAGTTGAGCCAAGAAAAGTAAATTGAGATTATTTATTGCTTGAGTATGCATGTTTTGAGCTATACATGTTCTTAGTTTTTCTTTCAAGCATATTAGTATCTCATATGATGTTCAGTTTGATCTAGAAGCATGTTTGCATATTTAGAGTTTTTGTGAGCTAGATAGTACTTACTAAGCTTTATGCTTATAGATGCATTTCCTCTTATTGCAGATAAAGGTAAAGGCAAGCAATTCTGAAGGAAGACGACGAGGCGGTGCTGAGTAGAGTGTGTGTGGTGGCTGATTATGGAGAGATCTTTGAGACGAGACAATTTAGTTATTTGAATTGCAATATTTAAGTTTATTCAAATTTCAAGTTCTTGCTTTATGGAGATTATAGAGTATTTGAGTTTTGGATAGTTTACATGCTCAATTTCTTAGAGTAAAGATTCCATGTCATTTCATTTAGCATACATATCCTTATGATTGCATTGGATGAGTAGAAGTGTGAGTAGTTAGAGATATTGATACTTTGTTAGAGAAAAAGGTGTTTGTGCCAAGATAGTATCAATTTCCCTTTGAATCAAGTTTTTATTGATTAAAAATGTTTAGAAAAGTTGCAATCACATTTCATAATGCTTTAGCAAGGTCGTAGAACATGTATTTGGTGTTATGAATGCATAGGAGTCAAGATTGGTACAAACTCTATTGTTAAAGTTTATATAAACTTGTTTAGTTTATTTTCTTCCATAAAAGTCTTAAATTCAAGTTTATGGATTCGTTTGATTGGCTAAATTGTTTAGGAAACTGACATAGAGTATAGAAATGGTGTCGTAGGTTGATATGGCTCGAAACTGAATGAATGGTGGACTTAAGAAGCAAGAGCCGAAAACCTGTAAAACTAATTACAGGCGTACCAGTCGACTGCTACGTCACCAGTCGACTGGTACGGGCAGTTTGAGTTGGGTGAGGCTTGTTTCAATAAGTATCAACTACGAGTTTTGAGAAGGAAAGTGTGATATGGTATCATGCATGACTACTTAAGTTAGAATATAATTGTTAGAAGAATTTAAAAGAAAAAAAAAGATTTCCGCATTTTACTTTTAGTCATGTATAAAAGCTGAGAAGTAGAGGAAAGTAACGATCCGTCTAAGGCAGGAGAAGGCGGGTCGCTACACGAAATATGGAGGACGCCGGAGCTCTCGACAGCGGCAGCATAGGGGCACCGAAAGAGGGAAGGCGATAGGGATAGTCGCAGCTGGCACCTATATATAGGGGGGCAATCCTAGCCGTTCGAAGGGAGCCGCGGAGAAAAGCAGGATTGAATCATGGCCCTTCGATTAGATCCACGGGAAATCTCGAAGCTCGATGGGACGCACACGTTCCCGAAGGCAGACGTTTGTCCGCTCGAAACGCTGGTAACTGGCGACTGACACCTCGGTGACCGAGAAATCGCTCATCGGGTGACGCGTGTATCCACCAATTAATGTAGTCATCATGAGGAAGGATACGAAGAGGCTCGTATCTCGGATAGGACAGATGGGACAGTCGAAAGGATTTCTGACCTGCCGACCAGGTCGCAGGGGCGGAAAGGGCTGGACTGATTCCGACCCCTAGTGAATAATGGGTGAGCCACCCCCCAAACACCTCGGCTCAGTTCCCAAGCGGACGCGTGGCGGTCCCCGCTCCTTGGGTACCAACCGGCCAAGCATCTTACCTCCCAGTATCAAGGCAAATTATCTCACTCTAGTGTCTCACCCGGCCACTCATAAGGCTAAGTCGCTCGATCGCGCTCTCACCCGAGTGGTCGACACATAGGGACTATTGTGCTCCAATGCCTCCATCAGGCACTCGTGAAGCCGAATAGACCGATTATCCTCGCCCGAGTTGGGAATGCTTGGCAGAGATAGTCAGAAGAAGGTGCACAGTAGGAAATTTATATAGAAGAAAACGCGTTACAAAACTAGAGGCCCGCCTCTGTAGAATGACAAAGAAAAGAAAACAATAAAAAAAACCCGACCCCTACCGGAAGGGTTGGTAGACCGCCTCAGGCATGTCCGCAGACATGCCCGACATCTTGACGGAGGAAGAGGGTTGGTCGGGGGCAACATTTGCATTCGTTAGGGATGCATGTTAATTATGATATTTTTCATTAAAATCAATATAAAACTAAATAAATAGAATAATAACTGAAAACCGCTAGGACAAAGCAGTTCTGACACAGCAGTCTTCGTTACTCTATTGACCCAGCCACTTCGGTGGGGAATGGAACCGGTTCACGGTGAAAAAGACCGGGTTCAATCAGCTCGCTTTATTGGGTCGGGCTCTACTTTGTAGTTTCTTTTATCATAATAATTTTGATTTTTTTGAAATTGTCACTAGTATCTAAGATTTAGGCCTTACTAATTCGAATCAGTATAGTTCCATAAAAAGTTTTCCTTGGCCATCTAATAAATTGGAGAAGCTACGTGATGATTTATTTTGACCGTCAGCATTTTCTATTTCGCTATCTATGGAAGAGAAAATCTTCCACAATATTTAATCTCTTGTTGGAAGGTCTAATCAGGATATCCTGCTTCGAAGCAATAATTTTAAATTTTAAAATATATGTTGGAAAGGTATTACTAGCCCTCTTTTTTTACAATAATAATTCCAGATTTTAAATCATATGTACATTTTTTTTTATAATCTAGATATTTAATTTTTTATTTTAATTAATCTTATAGGTGATTGATCTGTTTCTATCGGTCGTCAAAATAAATTAGAGAAATACACGTAGAGACTTATTTTGATAGCTAATATTTTTGTGTTCGTTATCCATTAAAAAAAATAGTGTGGCCGCTAAAACATACATTTTGCAATTAGACTTTTGGTTTAATTTCAGATGTGAAATATTTAATTAAATGATCTTGATCTCGTAATTATGCAGTTAACTGTATGTGTTTTTATCAAATGAATATGATAATACATTACAAAATTTAAAATTGATTTATATTTGTATACCGATACTATTCGGTTCCAGAGAAGTGAAAACTGACCACGTGTGCATTTTATTGAGCGCTTCATCCGAGAATGGATTTAAACGTCGGACCGTTTTTATACTTTCATCTCAATCTAGATAATTATGAAGCAACTTGGGAATCGGGAAACGAAAAAAGTAAGTTGACTGAACCTAACTAACTAACTAATTTAGAGGCCGATCTTCTCCTCCATTCCTATCCACGCCAATGGCCTTCGTCTCCGCTGCACTACTCCTCTTCGGCGTCGCCGCTTTCTTGTCAAATTTCGCAGCCGCCAGGCCTGGATGGCCCTTCGACGCTACGCCTTCGAAGAACGGCCACTCCGCCGATGAAGTGCCTCCTCTTTTGCAGTTTGTCGTCGGGATGGCCGGCATCTTGACTTACGCCTTCCTCTGGTTCAACTTCTTGAATGACTTCCTAAACGATATCTGCAAGCCCTTCGTCAAAGATTGCAAGGACGATTATTCGACAGTCTCTTCGATCTGAGGAAACGGAATCTGCCCCTGCCATGTACAGTCCTATGATGGAACTTAATTAGTGTTTGGGCCACTGAATAAACACTTCATATTGGCAAAATAAACAGCTTCTCTCCTACAATTTATATATATGATCGTCGTACTACTTGTATGATGTTAATTCACATGATATATCTTGGATATATTATTTATGCTTAAAAATCAGACTTTTGCTTGCTTAGGAAACATTTGGAGGATCGGAACAGCTAGCTAGCGCATTAATTATTTGTTCTTTCTTTGTTCTTGTGTTCTTTGATTATTATAATCATAAAGGGGTTGTTGTATCAGGCTTTTACGAACCTAATGCTTTATTTGCCTCCTGTTGATTGAAATTTTGCCTTTATTTTTATTATCACGTTGCAAAAATATACGACTTTTTATCAAAAGGCATATCCAAGAAATGGTATTTACCAAAAGGCGTATCATAGTTTCATTGTTACAAAAGCGCACTTATTCTAGTGAACTTCCTCTTATACCTCTCCTATTAAGTACTGCATGTCTTTTTCTTTTTCTTTCTCTTTCTCAGTAACGAATTCCGAGATATCTGAACATGTTTTTTCAAACTTTTTATTTTAAAATAATATATTATGGAATCAGTTAAAAAATGTAAGGTAAAAACTGAAAAAATATTTAAATTAAAAAAATATCTCATCCAACGTGATTTCAAAAATATACAGAGATAATTTTTTATAATTGATTAATATAAATTAATATATTAAATAATATTTATATATATATTAATATAAAAAAAAGCCTCTGGGCCTGAAATCTTTTCATTTCAGGCTCAGCGTGGGCCTGAAATCTGAAATTAGATAATTCAGGCCCGACGTGGACTCAAATTTTTTTCCTATTTTAAAATATATTAATATATAAAAATCTATCAAAACACGTAATCTCATATTAAAACACAGGGTCTGAAGTCACGCTAGGAGGGCCTGAACACAATCTTGGATAAATGTAAGTAAATTAAATAAAATATCAATAGTTCTAATTAGAGTTGAGCTAGGAGATGGTATTTTTGGTGTCCAAACTTCTAATGATTATAAATTATGTCGCAATAGGAGATTTTTAGATCCATCAGTGGGTTTTCATCAAAACCCACTAATGGATCTAGAATATTTGGATTTCTCGAAATCCAATATCAATAGTTAGAGTTGAGCTAGGAGATGGTATTTTTGGTGTCCAAACTTCTCATGATTATAAATTA
Organism: Boesenbergia rotunda; assembly: GCA_024364735.1. Classification (NCBI taxonomy): domain Eukaryota; kingdom Viridiplantae; phylum Streptophyta; class Magnoliopsida; order Zingiberales; family Zingiberaceae; genus Boesenbergia; species Boesenbergia rotunda. The sequence continues at coordinate 293,467 of JAGFNQ010006012.1, forward strand.
TGTTGCAATAGGATATTTTTAGGTCTATCAGTGGGTTTTGGTCCACTGATGGACCTAGGATATTTGGATTTCTCAAAATTCAATATCAATAGTTAGAGTTGACCTAGGAGATGGTATTTTTGGTGTCCAAACTTCTAATGATTATGAATTATGTTGCAATAGGAGTAGGATGAATCAGTGGGTTTCGGTGAAAACTCACTGATGGACCTAGGATACTTGGATTTCTCCATACTTGATATCTCTATTTATAATTTACTTAGGAGATGTTATTTCTGATGTGCAAACTTAGTACCATTAATTTTCAGTTATGTTCTCTAACCGTATTAGTTGGCACACAAAGATGTATAAATATGACTGCATCTTGAGCACAGTTAAAAGAAACCTCTCTTTCAACGTGATTTCAAAAATAAAAAGAGATAATTTTTTATATTTGATTAATCTAAATAAATATAATAAATAATATTTAATAAATATATTAATATATAAAAAAACCTATCAAAACACGTGATTTCAGATTCAAACGCAAGGCCTCAATTCATCCTAGGAGGGTCTGAAGTCAAATAACTTCATACCCTATAAATAATTAATTTAATAAATAATGATTAAATAAAAAAAACATTTTCAAAATAAATGATTTCAGTGCCCTTGGCTTCAGGCCTACGCTGGACTGAAGTAAGATGACTTCAGGCCCTCCTACCGTGATTTCAGTCCCTGCGTTTGAATATGAAATTATGTGTTTTGATAGGTTTTTTATATATTAATATATTTATTAAATATTATTTATTATATTTGATTATTAATAAAATATTTAATAAATTTATTAATAGGTTTTTTATTAATAAATTACGTTCGAATATCTAAATTAATATAATAAATATTATTTAATAAATATATTAATATATAAAAAAACCTATCAAAACACGTAATTTCTATTCAAACGCAGGGCCTGAAATTACGGTAAGAGGGCCTGAAGTCAGATGACTAGCGACGGAAATCGAGTTTTCGTCGAAAGCTACTAACGGAAACTCGCGGTAGCTTCCGACGGAAAACGGAAATCGAGTTTCCGTCGGAAGCTACCGACGGAATTTTCCGTCAGTATATTTTAATTACCGACGGATGAATTTCCGTCGGTAATATTATTCCGACAATTAATTTTTCGACATTTTTCCCTCCGTCGTAGTTCCGTCGGAAAGGCTCAATACCAACGGAATTCCGTTGGTAATTGTCCGTTTTTTGTAGTGATAATAGTCTAATAGATCCATTTATTGAGCATTTATCATTCATAATTTTACACTAATTAGCAATCTAATACAATCCTCCTTTATACCAATTTGAAATCGATTATAATTAGATCGTCACAGGTGGAGTTCTCTTAAATTGCACGTTTATTCAAGTGTTGATTATTCATATGAGAATGTTGATATGAATACTAAAAAAAACACAATAAATTATAAATATTAAAAAATTAACTAAATTGACAATGTTGAGATAAATGAAATACAATTTTAAAAAATAACTTACATGAGATAACTCATAAAAGCCAAAAGATATGCTGTTGGTCCTTCTAAAGCAAAGCAGATGTTGTTCTCGTAGATATTATTAGAAACATAGTTATACAACCACATGAACATTTGCCTTAGGGGTTCGGCGACCAATATTAGAAGAACTACAGATAAGCTACAATAAAGCAGCCCCCACCAAATCGACTACTCTTGATTGTTCTGTAATTAATTAAAATGGTCAGATTACACTAACAATCATCTCAAGTCTACACTACAACAAAATTGAACCTGCGGAGCCACACATTCGCAGCTGGGTCAAAAGTAGAACGATTGAGATTACCTGAGAGGGTAATGTCGGAGTCGGCGGGAGAAATTTCGGCATCAGGGGCGACGGTCGGCATTCGCGGCAGCACCGGAGGAAGCGGAAGCCAGAGAGGGAGAGAGTAGAGTGAATCGGGCGGAGAAGGAGAGCTCGGCGTTGAAGAGTGAGAGAGTAGAGTAAATCGGGCGGAGAGTGAGAGCTCGCGTCGAAGAGTGAGAGAGTATAGTGAATCGGGCAGAGATGGAGAGCTCGGCGTCGAAGAGTGAGAGAGTAGAGTAAATCGGACGGAGAGTGAGAGCTCGGCGTCGAAGAGTGAGAGAGTATAGTGAATCGGGCCGAGAGGGAGAGATCGGCGTCGAAGAGTGAGAGAGTAGAGTGAATCGAGTGGAGAATCGGGCGTCGGGGAGGTGGCTTATGGTCGAATGGCTAACATAAGCACAATTGCTTGTTAATATGAAAATCCACTTACTTCAAAGCTAATGTTTCTATTGCAGATTTTCCAGAGGGTTTCTCCGATGATATAGACACAGTTGAGTATTGATCAAATTTCCATCAAATTTTCTTGCACTTATTTCACAACATGCCTATTTCCATCAAATTTTCTGTGGACAGTGGAGTATTGATGCAATGATTCATGTGCTCTATTGGTATGGTGGCTGCTATGAGGAATGGAGAAGTTCTTGGAAGTCAAATGTGACATTACCTTGAAGACATTAAACTTGTAATATAAACCCTTTTAGAAATTTGAAATCATGTAAAAAGCTTTCAAACTAGCTATTTGTAATATATTGTTTTTGATATTGTGAATTTTTGTGATAATTGTTTGTGATTTATTTTCGACTGAATGAAATTAATTTTGGCACATTCGTTATTTTTTTTACATTCCCGACGGAATACCAACGGAAAACACTAATCCGTTGGAGACTACCGACGGAAAACACTAATACGATACATGGCCGACGGAAACTCGATTTCCGTCGGAGACTACCGACGGAAATCGAGTTTCCATCGGAAGCCACCGACGGATACTCGCGGTAGCTTCCGACGGAAACTCGACGGAAATCGACTTTCCGTCGGAAGCTACCGACGGAAGAATATTTCTGTAGGTAATATTATTCCGACAATTAATTTTTTGTCATTTTCCCTCCGTCTTAGTTCCGTCGGAAAGGCTCAATACCGACAGAATTTCATCGGTAATTTCCATCGGTAATGGTCTGTTTTTTTGTAGTGATAATAGTTTAATGGATCCATTTATTGAGCATTTATTATGCATAATTTTATACTAATTAGCAATCTAATACAATCCTCCTTTATACCGATTTGAAATCGTTTATAATTATATCGTCACAGGTGGAGTTCTCTTAAATTGCACGTTTATTTTGATAATCTAAACTAGTGTTGATTATTCATATGAGAATGTTGATATAAATACTAAAAAAACACAATAAATTATAAATATTAAAAAATTAACTAAATTGACAATGTTGAGATATATGAAATACAATTTTAAAAAATAACTTACATGAGATAACCCATAAAAGCCAAAAGATATGCTGCTGGTCCTTCTAAAGCAAAGCAGATGATGTTCTCTTAGATATTATTAGAAACATAGTTATACAACCACATGAACATTTGCCTCAGGGCTTCGGCGACCGATATTAGAAGAACTACAGATAAGCTACAATAAAGCAGCCCCCATCAAATCGACCACTCTTGATTGTTCTGTAATTAATTATTATGGTCAGATTACACTAACAAATATCTCAAGTCTACGTTACAACAAAATTGACCCTGCGAACCCACACATTCGCAGCTGGCTCAAAAGTAGAACGATTGAGATTACCTGAGAGGGTAATGTCGGAGTCGGCGGGAGTCATCTCGGCATCAGGGGCGACGGTCGGCATTCACGGCAGCACCGGAGGAAGCGGAAGCCGGAGAGGGAGAGAGTAGAGTGAATCGGGCGGAGAGGGAGAGCTCGGCGTCGAAGAGTGAGAGAGTAGAGTGAATCGGGCGGAGAGATCCGGCGGAGAGTAGAGTGAATCGGGTTGAGAGGGAGAGCTCGGCGTCGAAAAGTGAGAGAGTAGAGTGAATCGGGTGGAGAATCGGGCGTCGGGGAGGTGGCTTATGGTTGAGTGGCTAACATAAGCACAATGGCTTGTTAATATGAAAATCCACTTACTTCACAGCTAATGTTTCTATTGCAGATTTTCCAGAGGGTTTCTCAGATGATATAGACACAATTGAGTATTGATCAAATTTGCATCAACTTTTCTTGCACTTATTTCACAACATGCCGATTTCCATCAAATTTTCTATGGACAGTTGAGTATTGATGCAATGATTCATATGCTCTATTGGTATGGTGGCTGCTATGAGGAATGGAGAATTTCTGGAGAAGTTCTTGGAAGTCCAATGTGACATTCACCTTGTAGACATTGAACTTGTAATATAAACCCTTTTAGAAATTTGAAATCATGTAAAAAACTTTCAAACTAGCTATTTGTAAAACATTATTTTTGATATTGTGAATTTTTGTGATAATTGTTTGTGATTTATTTTAGACTGAATGAAATTAATTTTGGCACATTCGTTATTTTTTTTACATTCCCGACGGAATACCGACGGAAAACACTGATCCGTCGGTAAATCAAGTTTCCGTCGGAGACTATCGACGGAAATCGAGTTTCCGTCGAAAGCTACCGACGGAAACTCGCGGTAGCTTCCGACGGAAAACGGAAATCGAGTTTCCGTCGGAACCTACCGACGGAATTTTCTGTCGGTATATTTTAATTACCGACGGATGAATATTTTCGTCGGTAATATTATTCCGACAATTAATTTTTCGACATTTTTCCCTCCGTCATAGTTCCGTCGGAAAGGCTCAATTCCAACGGAATTCCATCGGTAATGGTCTGTTTTTTTTTGTAGTGATAATAGTTTAATGGATCCATTTATTGAGCATTTATCATGTATAATTTTATACTAATTAGCAATCTAATACAATCCTCCTTTATATCGGTTTGAAATTGATTATAATTAGATCGTCACAGGTGGAGTTCTCTTGAATTGCACTTTATTTTGATAATCTAAACTAGTGTTGATTATTCATATGAGAATGTTGATATAAATACTAAAAAAACACAATAAATTATAAATATTAAAAAATTAACTAAATTGACAATGTTGAGATAAATGAAATACAATTTTAAAAAATAACTTACATGAGATAACTCATAAAAGCCAAAAGATATGCTGCTGGTCCTTCTAAAGCAAAGCAGATGTTGTTCTCGAAGAGATAATTAGAAACACAGTTATACAACCACATGAACATTTGCCTCAGGACTGTGACCCATATTAGAAGAACTACAGATAAGCTACAATAAAGCAGCCCCCACCAAATCGACCACTCTTGATTGTTCTGTAATTAATTATTATGGTCAAATTACACTAACAAACATCTCAAGTCTACGTTACAACAAAATTGACCCTGCGAACCCACACATTCGCAGCTGGCTCAAAAGTAGAACGATTGAGATTACCTGAGAGGGTAATGTCGGAGTCGGCGGAGTCGGCGGGAGTAATCTCGGCATCAGGGGCTACGGTCGGCGTTCGTGGCAGCACCGGAGGAAGCGGAAGCCGGAGAGGGAGATAGTAGAGTGAATCGGGCGGAGAGGGAGAGCTCGGCGTCGAAGAGTGAGAGAGTAGAGTGAATCGGGCGGAGAGATCCGGCGTAGAGTAGAGTGAATCGGGCGGAGAGGGAGAGCCCGTCGTCGAAGAGTGAGAGAGTAGAGTGAATCGGGTGGAGAATCGGACGTCGGGGAGGTGGCTTATGGTCGAGTGGCTAACATAAGCACAATGGCTTGTTAATATGAAAATCCACTTATTTCACAGCTAATGTTTCTATTGCAGATTTTCCAGAGGGTTTCTCAGATGATATAGACACAATTGAGTATTGATCAAATTTCCATCAAATTTTCGTGCACTTATTTCACAGCATGCCTATTTCCATCAAATTTTATGTGGACAGTTGAGTATTGATGCAATGATTCATATGCTCTATTGGTATGGTGGCTGCTATAAGTTCTGGAGAAGTTCTGGGAAGTCAAATGTGGCATTGACCATGTAGACATTGAACTTGTAATATAAACCCTTTTAGAAATTTTAAATCATGTAAAAAACTTTCAAACTAGCTATTTGTAATATATTGTTTTTGATATTGTGAATTTTTGTGATAATTGTTTGTGATTTATTTTGGACCGAATGAAATTAATTTTGGCACATTCATTAGTTTTTTTACATTCCCGACGGATTACCGACGGAAAATATTGATCCGTCGGGAATTTATCGATCGACAACTATGATACATGGCCGACGGAAACTCGATTACCGACGGAATTGCACGTTTATTTTGATAATCTAAACCAGTGTTGATTATTCATATGAGAATGCTGATATGAATACTAAAAAACACAATAAATTATAAATATTAACATAATTAACAAAATTGACAATGTTGAGATAAATAAAATACAATTTTAAAAAATAACTTACATGAGATAACCCATAAAAGCCAAAAGATATGCTGCTGGTCCTTCTAAAGCAAAGAGATGTTGTTCTCGAAGAGATTATTAGAAACACAGTTATACAACCACATGAACATTTGCCTCAGGGCTTCGGCGATCAATATTAGAAGAACTACAGATAAGCTACAATAAAGCAACCCCCACCAAATCGACCACTCTTGATTGTTCTGTAATTAATTATTATGGTCAGATTACACTAACAAACATCTCAAGTCAACGTTACAACAAAATTGACCCTGCGAACCCACACATTCGCAACTGGCTCAAAAGTAGAACGATTGAGATTACCTGAGAGGGTAATGTCGGAGTCGGCGGAGTCGGCGGGAGTAATCTCGGCATCAGGGGCGACGGTCGGTGTTCGCGGTAGCACCGGAGGAAGCGGAAGCCGGAGAGGGAGAGAGTAGAGTGAATCGGGCGGAGAGGGAGAGCTCGGCGTTGAAGAGTGAGAAAGTAGAGTGAATCGGGGCGGAGAGTAGAGTGAATCGGGCGGAGAGGGAGAGCTCGGCGTCGAAGAGTGAGAGAGTAGAGTGAATCGGGTGGAGAATCGGGCGTCGGGGAGGTGGCTAATGGTCGAATGGCTAACATAAGCACAATGGCTTGTTAATATGAAAATCCACTTATTTCACAGCTAATGTTTCTATTGCAGATTTTCCAGAGGGTTTCTCAGATGATATAGACACAATTGAGTATTGATCAAATTTCCATCAAATTTTCTTGCACTTATTTCAAAGCATGCCTATTTCCTTCAAATTTTTTGTGGACAATTGAGTATTGATGCAATGATTCATATGCTCTATTGGTATGGTGGCTGCTATGAGGAATGGAGAAGTTCTGGGAAGTCAAATGTGACATTGACCTTGTAGACATTGAACTTGTAATATAAACCCTTTTAGAAATTTGAAATCATGTAAAAAGCTTTCAAACTAACTATTTGTAATATATTAAATTTGATATTGTGAATTTTTGTGATAATTGTTTGTGATTTATTTTGCACTGAATGAATTATTTTTGGCACATTCGTTATTTTTTTTACATTCCCAACGGAATATCGACGGAAAATACTGATCCGTCGGAAATATATCGATCGACAACTATGATACATGGCCGACGGAAACTCGATTTCCGTCGGAGACTACCGACGGAAATCGGGTTTCCGTCGGAAGCTACCGACGAAACTCGCGGTAGCTTCCGACGGAAACTCGCGGTAGCTTCCGACGGAAACTCGATTTCCGTCGGAAGCTACCGGAATTTTCCGTCGGTATATTTTAATTACCGACGGATGAATATTTCCGTCGGTAATATTATTCCGACAATTAATTTTCCGATGTTTTTCCCTCCGTCGTAGTTCCGTCGGAAAGGTTCAATACCGACGGAATTCCGTCAATAAGTTTTGTCGGTAATGGTCTGTTTTTTTTGTAGTGATAATAGTTTAATGGATCTATTTATTGAGCATTTATCATGCATAATTTTACACTAATTAGCAATCTAATACAATCCTCCTTTATACCGGTTTGAAATCGATTATAATTAGATCGTCACAAGTGGAGTTCTCTTAAATTGCACGTTTATTTTGATAATCTAAATCAGTGTTGCTTATTCATATGAGAATGTTGATATGAATACTAAAAAAATACAATAAATTATAAATATTAAAAAATTAACTAAATTGACAATGTTGAGATAAATGAAATACAATTTTAAAAAATAATTTACATGAGATAACTCATAAAAGCCAAAAGATATGCTGCTGGTCCTTCTAAAGCAAAGCATATGTTGTTCTCGTAGAGATTATTTGAAACACAATTATACAACCACATGAACATTTGCCTCAGGGCTTCGGCGACCGATATTAGAAGAACTACTGATAAGCTACAATAAAGCAGCCCCCACCAAATCGACCACTCTTGATTGTTCTGTAATTAATTAAAATGGTCAGATTACACTAACAAACATCTCAAGTCTACGTTACAACAAAATTGACCCTACGAACCCACACATTCGCAGCTGGCTCAAAAGTATAATTATTGAGATTACCTGAGCGGGTAATGTCGAAGTCGGCAGGAGTAATCTCGGCATCAGGGGCGACGGTCGGCGTTCACGGTAGCACCGGAGGAAGCGGAAGCCGAAGAGGGAGAGAATAGAGTGAATCGAGCAAAGAGGGAGAGCTCGACGTTGAAGAGTGAGAGAGTAGAGTGAATCGGGTGGAGAGGGAGTGCTCGGCGTCGAAGTGTGAGAGAGTAGAGTGAATCGGGCGAAGAGATCCGACGGAGAGTAGAGTGAATCGGGCGGAGAGGGAGAGCTCGTCGTCGAAGAGTGACAGAGTAGAGTGAATCGGGTGGAGAATCGGGCGTCGGGGAGGTGGCTTATGGTCGAGTGGCTAACATAAGTACAATGGTTGGCTGGTTGGCAGAACTCCACATAGTGATCAGAATTACACAACACTTGTAGCGCGGGCCATAATGCCTATAACGCAGGACAAACTGAAGGAGAAAAAATAATACAGATGATCACGCACCGACTGGCAACTACCGCCGATCGGCTGACCTATTCAAGGTACATGGTAGATTAGTCCCAACAAATCGGCTACCAATATGACTGTATCATTACGGCCGATCGGCCTACACACAACGATTCATTGCCTATTCAGCTACTTTAACCAAATCAAGCACCGACCAAGCACTGCCCATTGGGCTATAACCAATCTTCGTTACTAGACCAAATCGGGCCTCACAAACTGGGTCTACTTGTTGGGCCTACATGGTAACGCATAGACAAAGCCTTATAGCGCACAAAATCAGGTCAATCCTGGTAAGACCAATTAGGAGAAAGCATCCTAGATCTTGGCATTTCATTAAAACTGGCATGCTCATCTAACGTACTCAACATCCTAGATCTACTGGGTCTCCATGGGCACATCCTAGATCTATTATGATTAGATTGTATCAAATTATTCTATTTAATCATCCTATCCAATAATAAATAAAAGTTATATTTCAATCTTATTTAATTAATATTTTATTTATTTATTTATTTATACATAACATATATCATATACTGTGTTTGTAAAATCGCGATTCTGGATCGTATACAATTCTATGATCCTGAAGCACAAATCGATCTTAAATTGTGCAGAATCAATTTTCGTAGCAGAATCGGAAGGATCGGAACATGATCGGTAGAAATTTTAAGAGGTCATAACTTTTGACTCGGATTGAACTACGAGACCTATAATACATCAAATTGAAACTTGTTCAAAGATTTACGGTTAGATTGAAGGTTGAAACCCAAAAAAAACATCCATTTAAGCCTTTTTTTTAGAGGCCTAAAATATTTTTAATTTTTTTAATTATTTTTTCATACTGTTTAATTATTTTGAATTAGTTTTTTATCAATAATATTTTGTAGTATCTTTTTCAAAAATGATAAATTTTTAGATGTTTATTATTTAATAGGTTAAACTTTAAATTGAATTATTTTATAATTAAGAAAATATTTTTGAGGTTGAATATTATTATTATTATTATTATTATTATTATTATTATTATTATTATTATTATTATTATTATTATGTTAATAAAAATTTTATATTCTTCAGAATTTTTATTTGGATCATGATTTTACCATCCGATCCTAATCTATAGGATCATTACCCAAATCGATTTTGCGTCTACAAATTATGATCATATCCCAATGAAAGAGAATATAATCTCACATGTTTTAATAATCTGTACGGTGTGTCGGTCTCAACACTGTTCTACATAATGGATCGGAGCCTCAGGATTATGATGCAGCGGTAGGGTAACTAGTAGTTAACTCAGACATCCTCGGTTCGATCCCCAGTTACGACATATTTTGCAAGAATTTTTCCTCCAAATGGGGCGCGAACCCTGGGACGCTGGGCTTTTAGACTGTCCACCGTGAGCGTTTTCCGATTTATCCTGGTGATCAATAAAAAATTTTTATGGGATCGAATCGATCATCTCAAATTCAATTTGTCTACTTTCTGATTCATTATTTTTTATTTTTTTTTGTTTTTTACATAATGGATCGCCCCCTAAAACCCTTATCACGAGGTTTTTGGCCAGCAGCTAGTCCAAGAAGAGAGCGGTGTATCACTGGGGCTTAAATGGCCAAAGCACATTCAGCCTACATGATGGTTACGTCCCTGATCAACTTCATTATCCTGGGCAACATCCTTAAATCGAGAATGATTGGATAATGATTGATTGAAAACGATCGGAGAATATTCGATCGGAACGCTAAGGACCACTTGACCAGGATTACATGCATGCTAATTATGACATTTTTCATTAAAATCAATATAAAACTAAATAAATAGAATAATAACTGAAAACCGCTAGGACAAAGCAATTCCTGACACAGCAGTCTTCGTTACTCCATTGACCCAGCCACTTCGGTGGGGAATGAAACCGGTTCACGGTGAAAAAGACCGGGTTCAATCAGCTCGCTTTATTGGGTCGGGCTCTACTTTGTAGTTTCTTTTATGGGCAATTTACCAAAGGGCGTATCCAAGAATTGGTATTTACCAAATGATGTACCATGGTTTCAATGTTACCAAAGGGCGCACATATTTTAGTAATCTTCCTCTTATACCCCTACCGTCAAGTACTGCATGCAATTCTCTTTCCCTTTCTCTCTCTCTTTCTCTTTGTCAGTAACGAATTTCGAGATGGACCATAAAAAGATGTTCCTTTATATTTTGATAATATTATTATGGAACCTTTTTCAAAACAAAAAAATATTGAAATTAATTAAAATATTTTTATTAAATTAAAACTAAAAGAACATTTCAGCCGGACACGTTGGGCCTGAAATGGTTCCATTTCAGGCCCAACGTGGGCCTGAAATGTTTCCATTTCAGGCCCAACGTGCCCAATTCTTTTCTCGATTCTTTGTTATTACATTTTAACATCTCGGAGAAGTCCAAATAAACAATGGATAGCAAATCTGAACTCCTTGTAACCTCAGAAATCCACAGGAACTGAAATTTTTACAATCGGAGCTCTCTAGGTCAATCAGTGGCCTTTTGGAGTCATTCGGGCCTGAAATGGAAAAATTTCAGGCCCAACGTGGGCCTGAAATGGAAAAATTTCAGGCCCAACGTGGGCCTGAAATATTTCCATTTCAGGCCCGAATGACTCCAAAAGACCACTGATTGACCTAGAGAGCTCCGATTGTAAAAATTTCAGTTCCTGTGGATTTCGGAGGTTACAAGCAGTTCAAATTTGCTATCCATTATTTATTTGGACTTCTCCGAGGTGTTAAAATGTAATAATGAAGAACCGAGAAAACATCACGTTAGGCCTGAAATGGGCACGTTGGGCCCGAAATGGAACTGAAATCCACAGAAACCTGAGAAGTCCAAATAAACAATGGATAGCAAATTTGAACTCCTTGTAACCTCAGAAATCCACAGGAACTGAAATTTTTACAATCGGAGCTCTCTAGGTCAATCAGTGGCCTTTTGGAGTCATTGAGGCCTGAAATGTTTCCATTTCAGGTCCACGTTGGGCCTGAAATGTTTCATTTCAGGCCCAACGTGGGCCTGAAATGGAAACATTTCAGGCCCAACGTGGGTCTGAAATTTTTCCATTTCAGACCCCAATGACTCCAAAAGGCCACTGATTGACCTAGAGAGCTCCGATTGTAAAAATTTCAGTTCCTGTGGATTTCTGAGGTTACAAGGAGTTCAAATTTGCTATCCATTGTTCATTTGGACTTCTACGAGGTATTAAAATGTAATAATGAAGAACCGAGAAGAAATCACACATTAGGTCTTTTAGGGTCATTGGGCCTGAAATGGTTGGACACCTATTGCATTGGTGATATCTAATATACAGATGGTTGGACACCTAAAACATCATCTCCTACCTCTGACCTCTCTATTCAAATGGAATTTTCAGAAATCCAGATATGGGAGGTCCATCAGTGGGTTTTGGTCAAAACTCACTGATATTTCTAAACTACTCCTATTTGATTGGTGATATCTAATATATAGATGTTTGAACACCTAAAACATCATCTCCTACCTCTACCCTCTCTATTCATATGGAGTTTTCAGAAATCCAGATATGGGAGGTCCATCAGTGAGTTTTGATCAAAACTCACTGATATTTCTAAACTACTCATATTTGATTGGTTATATCTAATATATAGATATTTGGACACCTAAAACATCATCTCCTACCTCTACCCTCTCTATTCATATGAAGTTTTTAGAAATCCAGATATGGGAGGTCCATCAGTGAGTTTTGATCAAAACTCACTGATATTTCTAAACTACTCATATTTGATTGGTGATATCTAATATATAGATGTTTGGACACCTAAAACATCATCTCCTACCTCTACCCTCTCTATTTATATGGAGTTTTCAGAAATCCAGATATGGGAGGTCCATCAGTGAGTTTTGACCAAAACTCACTGATATTTCTAAACTACTCATATTTGATTGGTGATATCTAATATACAGATGGTTGGACACCTAAAACATCATCTCCTATCTCTAACCTCTCTATTCAAATGGAATTTTCAGAAATCCAGATATGGGAGGTCCATCAGTGTGTTTTGATCAAAACCCACTGATATTTCTGAAAACCCACTGAGTTTTGGTCAAAACTCACTGATGGACCTCCCATATCTGGATTTCTGAAAATTCCATATGAATAGAAAGGTTAGAGGTAGGAGATGATGTTTTAGGTGTCCAAACATCTATATATTAGATATCACCAATCAAATAGGAGTAGTTTAGAAATATCAGTGAGTTTTGACCAAAACCCACTGATGGACCTCCCATATCTGGATTTCTGAAAATTCCATTTGAATAGAGAGGTTAGAGGTAGGAGATGATGTTTTAGGTGTCCAAGCATCTATATATTAGATATCACCAATCAAATAGGAGTAGTTTAGAAATATCAGTGAGTTTTGACCAAAACCCACTGATGGACCTCCCATATCTGGATTTCTGAAATTTCCATTTGAATAGAGAGGTTAGAGGTAGGAGATGATGTTTTAGGTGTCCAACCATCTGTATATTAAATATCACCAATCAAATAGGAGTAGTTTAGAAATATCAGTGAGTTTTGGTCAAAACTCACAGATGGACCTCCCATATCTGGATTTCTGAAAACTCCATATGAATAGAGAGGGTAGAGGTAGGAGATGATGTTTTAGGTGTCCAAACATCTATATATTAGATATCACCAATCAAATATGAGTAGTTTAGAAATATCAGTGAGTTTTGATCAAAACTCACTGATGGACCTCCCATATCTGGATTTCTGAAAATTCCATTTGAATAGAGAGGTTAGAGGTAGGAGATGATGTTTTAGGTGTCCAACCATCTATATATTAGATATCACCAATCAAATAGGAGTAGTTTAGAAATATCAGTGAGTTTTGGTCAAAACTCACTGATGGACCTCCCATATCTGGATTTCTGAAATTTCCATTTGAATAGAGAGGTTAGAGGTAGGAGATGATGTTTTAGGTGTTCAACCATCTGTATATTAAATATCACCAATCAAATAGAAGTAGTTTAGAAATATCAGTGAGTTTTGGTCAAAACTCACTGATGGACCTCCCATATCTGGATTTCTGAAAACTCCATATGAATAGAGAGGGTAGAGGTAGGAGATGATGTTTTAGGTGTCCAAGCATCTATATATTAGATATCACCAATCAAATAGTAGTAGTTTAGAAATATCAGTGAGTTTTGACCAAAACCCACTGATGGACCTCCCATATCTGGATTTCTGAAATTTCCATTTGAATAGAGAGGTTAGAGGTAGGAGATGATGTTTTAGGTGTCCAACCATCTGTATATTAAATATCACCAATCAAATAGGAGTAGTTTAGAAATATCAGTGAGTTTTGGTCAAAACTCACTGATGGACCTCCCATATCTGGATTTCTGAAAACTCCATATGAATAGAGAGGGTAGAGGTAGGAGATGATGTTTTAGGTGTCCAAACATCTATATATTAGATATCACCAATCAAATATGAGTAGTTTAGAAATATCAGTGAGTTTTGATCAAAACTCACTGATGGACCTCCCATATCTGGATTTCTGAAAACTCCATATGAATAGAGAGGGTAGAGGTAGGAGATGATGTTTTAGGTGTCCAAACATCTATATATTAGATATCACCAATCAAATATGAGTAGTTTAGAAATATCAGTGAGTTTTGATCAAAACTCACTGATGGACCTCCCATATCTGGATTTCTAAAAACTTCATATGAATAGAGAGGGTAGAGGTAGGAGATGATGTTTTAGGTGTCCAAATATCTATATATTAGATATCACAATCAAATATGAGTAGTTTAGAAATATCAGTGAGTTTTGATCAAAACTCACTGATGGACCTCCCATATTTGGATTTCTGAAAACTCCATATGAATAGAGAGGGTAGAGGTAGGAGATGATGTTTTAGGTGTCCAAACATCTATATATTAGATATCACCAATCAAATAGGTGTAGTTTAGAAATATCAGTGAGTTTTGACCAAAATCCACTGATGGACCTCCCATATCTGGATTTCTGAAAATTTCATTTGAATAGAGAGGTCAGAGGTAGGAGATGATGTTTTAGGTGTCCAACCATCTGTATATTAGATATCACCAATGCAATAGGTGTCCAACCATTTCAGGCCCAATGACCCTAAAAGACCTAATGTGTGATTTCTTCTCGGTTCTTCATTATTACATTTTAATACCTCGTAGAGGTCCAAATGAATAATGGATAGCAAATTTGAACTCCTTGTAACCTCAGAAATCCACAGGAACTGAAATTTTTACAATCGAAGCTCTCTAGGTCAATCAGTGGCCTTTTGGAGTCATTCGGGCCTAAAATGGAAAAATTTCAGGCCCAAGTTGGGCCTGAAATGTTTCCATTTCAGGCCCACGTTGGGCCTGAAATGTTTTCAATTCCAGGCCCGAATGACTCCAAAAGGCCACTGATTGACCTAGAGAGCTCCGATTGTAAAAATTTCAGTTCCTGTGGATTTCTGAGGTTACAAGGAGTTCAAATTTGCTATCCATTGTTTATTTGGACTTCTCCGAGATGTTAAAATGTAATAACAAAGAATCGAGAAAAGAATTGGGCACGTTGGGCCTGAAATGGAAACATTTCAGGCCCACGTTGGGCCTGAAATGGAACCATTTCAGGCCCAACGTGGCCGGCTGAAATGTTCTTTTAGTTTTAATTTAATAAAAATATTTTAATTAATTTCAATATTTTTTTGTTTTGAAAAAGGTTCCATAATAATATTATCAAAATATAAAGGAACATCTTTTTATGGTCTATCTCGAAATTCGTTACTGACAAAGAGAAAGAGAAAGAGAAAGGGAAAGAGAATTGCATGCAGTACTTGACGGTAGGGGTATAAGAGGAAGATTACTAAAATATGTGCGCCCTTTGGTAACATTGAAACCATTGTACACCTTCTGGTAAATACCAATTCTTGGGTACGCCCTTTGGTAAATTGCCCTTCTTTTATCATAATAATTTTGATTTTTTTGAAATTGTCACTAGTATCTAAGATTTAGGCCTTAAATTGGTTCGAATCAGTAAAGTTCCATAAAAAGTTTTCCTTGGCGATCTAATAAGAAAAATGATAGAAAGAATAAAAATGGAAAAGTGAAAAGTATAGCACCGTACCTTGCATGTAGTAATTTTTGACGGGTTCACCATGCTTCCCAGGGTATAGTTTGATTCGGGACGACAGCCGAAGGCCGTCGATGGTATCCAAGTGATAATCGAATATGTACATGTAAAGTGTCACGTCATATCATATCATTCACTATGCTTTTCACTCTCCCTATGATTACTCCATAAATTAGAGAAGTTACATGATGATTTATTTTGATCGTTAGCATTTTCGATGTCGCTATCTATGGAAGAGAAAATCTTCCACAATATTTAATCTCTTGTTGAATGGGCTAATCACAATATCCTGCCTCGAAGCAATAAATTTAAATTTTAAAATATATGTTGGAAAGGTATTACTAGCCCTCTTTTTTTACAATAATAATTCCATATTTTAAATCATATGTACATGTTTTTTATATAATCTATATATTTAATTCTTTATTTTAATTAATCTTATAGGTGATTGATCGTGATCTTATAGATATTTTCTATCGATCGTCAGAATAAATCAAAGAAGTACACATGGAGACTTATTCTGATAGCTAAAAATAATGTGGTTGAAATATACATTTTGCAACTAGACCTTTGGTTTAATTTCAGATGTGAAATATTTAATTAAATGGTCTTGATCTCGTAATTATGCAGTTAACTGTATGTGTTTTTATCAAATGAATATGATAATACATTACAAAATTTAGTTCCAGAGAAGTGAAAACTGACCACGTGTGCATTTTATTGAGCGCTTCATCCGTTAATGGATTTAAACGTTGGACCCTATTTAAACTTTCATCTCAATCTAGATAATTATGAAGCAACTTGGGAATCGGGAAACGAAAAAAAGCAAGTTTAACTAACTAACTAATTTAGAAGGCCGCACCCGTCTCGATCTTCTCCTCCATTCCTTTCCACGCCAATGGCCTTCGTCTCCGCTCCACTACTCCTCTTCGGCGTCGCCGCTTTCTTGTCAAATTTCGCAGCCGCCAGGCCTGGAGAGCCCTTCGACGCTAGGCCCGTCTCCGCCGATGAACTCGTGCCTGTTCTTTTGCAGTCCGTCCGGATTGCCGTCATCTTGACTTACACCGTCATCTGTGGTTTCGTCTTGTACATCCTCAGCCCTAAGAAAGCTTTCGATTACGTACTCGAGGCCATCTTCGATGATTGCAAGGACGTTTCTTCGAGAGTCTCTTCAGCCAATCTTAAATGATTGCATGGACGATTCTTCGACAGTCTCTTGGATCTGAGGAAACGGAATCTGCCCCTGCCATGTACGGTCCTATGATGGAACTTAATTAGTGTTTGGACCACTGAATAAACACTTAATATTGGTAAAATAAACAGCTCCTCTCCTACAATTTGTATGCTGTTCTTATGATCTTGGTTTATTTATGCTTAAAAATCAAGCTTTTGCTTGCTCAGGAAACATTTGGAGGAACAGCTAGCGCATTATTTGTTCTTTCTTTGTTCTTGTGTTCTTTGATTATTATAATCATAAAGGGGTTGTTGTATCAGGCTTTTACGAACCTAATGCTTTATTTGGCTCCTGTTGATTGAAATTTTGCCTTTATTTTTCTTCTCACGTTGCTAAAATATATGATCGATGAATACGTACACTTGTTTTACAATCCATGCCAAGTCTTGTTTGGCTTTTCTTTTGGTTGCATCCAATTACGAGGGACCAAATATGGCTTATGCTGGTCTAATTCTATTGAACACGACAAAAACTTATATAAAACATTCAAAAATAAATCTGGAATTATACAAAGTGAAAAAATTTTTGATCGGTTTGAAAAAGTGAAGTTGTACGTGTTGACGGCGGAGTTCTCTTCTTTCATCAATAACTTAGGAGAGATATAGTGCTTGTTACGGTTTCATGGTTGATCCCTTTAGAAAATGATTAAGTTAATTTCATTAAATTGATTAAGTTTGGGGTCTCTACCAAAATGTCGCTCTTTATCCGTGAATATTTCTTCATTTTTTTTAGGAATTCTTTGATTTGGGAAAATTTCACTTTTACCCCTTGTCAAAGTTTGCCAACTTTTGCATTCATTAGAACTTATTACATGCATGTTAATTGTGATTTTTTTCCCATTAAAGTCAATATAAAACTAAATAGAATAACTTGACAAATGTTTAATTGTTGATATATTTTATAGATCGTGTCATTGAACTCAAAAAAAAAAAAAGGATCCGTGTAATAGATAGATAAGTTGTTGAGTTAATATAATTTATAATTTTTTTATTAATTATTAATTTACGAGCTGAGTAAAATGCATGATTATATAATACACTAGACTCTGTCATGTCATTTAGCAAGAAAAGACAATGGTTTTCACAGGATCAACCAGTCAGTCCATTCTTTCAACAGATGTCTTCCAATAACAATATTTAAAAGAAATAAATATATATAACAAAGAAAATATGATCGTTCAGTATCCTTTAGAAATATATTAAGACAGAAGTGATTCAATAAATGTTCAGCTAGAAATGACAATGCAAATCAAGGTAATTAATGTTATAAAATACAAATTAAAGCACATTTAGTGATTAACGAGGCTTTTTCAATCTCGGGATCGCTCGGCCTCATGGAAGTTTCTCACTGACCACCAGGATAAATCGGGAAGCGCTCATATCCTGGAGGTCAAGGGTTCAAATCCTGGGGAAGACAAAAACCCACTGCCAGGGGTGGGAAGACCGTAGGGTCGCCGGCCTAGAGGATTGCCTACGGGGACCATAGAGGCGGGGCCGCTACACATAGTGGGCGGTCTAAAAGTCCAGCGTCCCAGGATTCACGCCCCATTTGGAGAAAAAATTATTGTAAATACGCCATAATTGAAAATCGAACCGTGGATGTCTAGGATAACAATTAATCATCCTACCACTGCATCATAGCCCCGGAGGCAAATTAAAACACATTTAGGTACCTTTGAACGAATGTTTATTTTATTTATTTGGTGTTAAATAGATGCTCCAGCTTATGAAACCAGTGGGAACTGTGATCTAATTAATTTGTCAAATTGAAACCCTCTTTCAAATTATTCAGACATGCACCAGCGGAAACTAACTAGAAATTTAATTAAATCACTAACGTTGAACCTCTAGCTAGTTAATTATCAGTCCCCTATGATCGATATCTACGTAATTCCATGATACTTGTACAAGAACCCTGGATCAGATGGGATCTTCATGTGTTAGATTGGCCTGCAACCTTCTCCGTAAGAACAAAAATTAAAGAAGATGAGCAAATGTCGATAAGATTTTTTTCACCCATATAAACTAATTAATCACAATATGAAATTATATTCTCTAGCTCTCACATAATAAAAATGGCATGACATGAGCAAAGTGGAGCAGAGCCAAATGGCTCTTAAGCTTTTTATTATATTTGTCTTGCCGAAGAAACTAGCTGATTTTCATTTGGCACTGGGATTCACTCGGAAGCTCCCTGCGAAGGACTCACAGCAGCAGCGATGAAGGACCGGCAACAGCGAATGGCCGGCGGTGGCAATGAAGGATGGCAGCGGCAGTGTCCATAAGAAAACCTAGTTCGCGGCAAAGGGCGTCTGATGACGAGGGCCGGCGTCTGGCGTCGGGTCTCACCAGGAAGATCCCTGGGAAGGGTAGGCGGCGGTGAGGGTTGACTTCTTAGTCACGACTGATACGGAGAATTTTAGGGCCTCCGGTACATGTAGGAAAAGTCAAGATCAGACGGTTGACATGACTTCACTCGGCGACACATAGTAAAAAGATCCAACTACACCGGTCGACTGGACAGTCCGAACTGATAACACGATCCAGTCGAGCCATCCTACCAGTAACCTCAGTATAAACCATACCATCCAACTTTATACTAGGTAAGTAGATTTTCGTGCATGATAAGATTGGTGGGGGGAGGGGGCTTATGATCGACCGGCTAACGTAAGCACAATGGATGGCCGGTTGGCGGAACTCCGCATAGCGATCAGAATTACACAACACTTGTAGCGCGGGCCATAATGCCTATAATGCAGGACCTCCGCATAGTAATCTCGGCATCAGGAGCGGCGCCCGAAGAAGGGAAGAAAAGAGTGTCGAAAGTGGGAGCTGCTGTCGAAATTCTTGACCTCCGCCGAGCAGATTTGTGGAAAAGGGGCAAAGCAGTATGTGGCGCAGGCGATGCTCTTTGGTGGGAATGGAGCTGGGCGAGAACGGAAGACCGGCGAAAGTGGGAGTGCTGCCGAAATGCTTGATCTCCGCCAAGCGGATTTGGGGCAAAGGGGCAAAGCAATATGTGGCTCAGGCGCTGCTCTTTGGTGGGAATGGAGCCATTTCAAGCAAGAAAGGTTCGATCTGTTCGCAATACTCGGTTGGGCTTTACAATAATAATTTCATATTTTACAATTTTAGAATGGAGAGGTATTTCTAGCCAATATCAATCTATTTTAAATCTATCAATTTAATCCTCCTATTGAATAATAAATAAAAATTCTTTTTCAATCTTATTTAATTAATATTATATATATATATAGCAATATATTTACAGAATGAATCCTTTCCAAATACCTATTCGTTTATTATAAAATCATCAACCGCTCGTATGGTGATGATTGAAAACTAAATTAGTGTCACGATTAAAAGAAACCAAAGAGAAAAGTTATTGTTAAAGAAAATTGGTGCTAGAAAAACCTAGGCCCGGCGGTCGAGGGTTGGTATTTGACATTTGGCATTGTCAAAAATTTATTTCTATCATTTTATATATTATTTAATCCTAACTTAACTCGGATTAATGTACATCAAAAAGGAGGAGATTGTAAGTTACCTCGGGCGAGTTTTGTTATAGTCAACAGAGTCAAGTTAGGTCCTGTTGATATTTGATCCGTATCTAAGTGTACAGGAGCTTAGGAGCACAGGAAGTCGAACGGAAAACGCAGCGGACGAGAATAATTGCACGGGAAGAGAGCTAACGGGCTCGGTGCATCTGAGCGTCCCGGAGGTATGCAGAAGAGTACGTCAATGGAGAGAGAAGGACACGCGTGATGTCCGAGGAACGTGAAGCCGGAAGGAAGCACGCTTGAAGAAGAAGGTCGGAAAAAAAATTCGTCCGCCAAAATCCCCAGATAGCGGGGGCTACCTCCACCGAGCGGATTGGGGCCAAGCAATACCTGGTGTAGCAACCTTCGCTGCTCCATTGGTGCAACCACTTCGATGGGGAATGGAACCGGATCGTGGCACAAAAGCTCCAGTTCGATCGGCTTGTTATTTTGGGTCCGGGCCAACGGAGCTTTCCGAGAGGGCGATTGCATATGGAGCTGATTCTACATGGTAGTTGGTATATCCAAATCTGTAATAATTCCGAATCTTAAAGCGCATATTAATTTTTATTAAAATGATAATACATTACAAAATTCATTTATCATATTTATATAGTATAAATAGTTGTCAGATTAATTAGATGATACAAACTTTACTATTTATCCAACCACGTGATTGAGGATTTATTGACCGATTCATCCGGGAACGTGGCAGATAAAGGAAGTAAAAAAAACGATAAAACGTACGTTCTCTGACTCACTAATTTACAGTAGAGGCCGCCCCCTTCTCTTATCCTTCATTCCTTCCGACGCCGATGGCCTCCGCTGTCCAAGTCTTCGCCGTCGCCGCTGCCCTCCTCTACGCCGTCACCGCTTTCTTGTCGAAGTTCTTAGCCGCCTGGCCTGAGGGCCCCCCTAACTTCACTTCCTCCTCGTCCGACGCGGAACAGCCTCCCCCAGATCTCCCCCGGCGCCTCTTCGAGGAAGTCTACCGTACAGTTTGCACCCTTCTTGTGAGCAGCGCCTGGCTTCTCCTCGTCCTTTCTTTCATGATCCTTTTAGGTGTCGTCTGCTGCGCTTTCACAAGCGTCGTCCATCGGTTTGTCTTCCGTCCCATCCTCAACGCCATCTCCGGAGCAGATCGAAGTCTCAAGAAGACAGAACGCGTCACGATCTCGACGGTGGACGTGGAATCTGCCCCTGCCAAGTGCCAAAGTAGGGTATGATGGAAATATATTGGTAAAATAAACAGCTTCTCTCCTAAAATTTGTATGATGCTCTTATGATCTTGGATTATTTATGCTTAAAAATCAGACTTTTGCTTGCTTAGGAAACATTTAAAGGGGCATAATATTTATACATTCTTTGTTCTTTCCGCTCGTTTCTTATGATCTTAAAGGGGGTTGTATCAGGATGTATGATGACTGAGTTCAAGCGAATCAGGATGTATAACTCAGTGTCAAACTTGGTTTCGATCACGAATCCGAAACACAGGCTTGTGCAAGCTTTTGTACATGAAAGTCGCTTGGTTCACTTCCGAATTCGGAAGCTTCATTTGGCTTCCTGGATGGTAAATGGTAACGACTCTATTTTTACTCTATTTACGGAGATTTCATCTTTATTTTTTTCTATGATTTTGCAAAAATAATGAACAAACACATTTCACAAATTGATATTGCATGTCTAAGTCTTATTTCTAGCAAAGTTTTAAGTAAATTGATGAAAAAAAATCATAAAATTCATTCGTTCCTTTGTTTGCATCCAAAACTATAGACCAATATTTGTTGAAGAAATTATTCCGTACATAATAAATTTCCGAATTTATCTCTTCGGTATTTGACTTAGTCGATTCACGACCGTCGGAACTTCCGGGAGGTTACTTTCGGACACAATAAATTTTCGAATTTATCTCCTCGGTATTTGACTTAATCGATTCACGACCGTCGGAACTTCCGGGAGGTTGCTTTCGGAGGAAACAAACTGATTGGTTTACGTCGAGGCTAGTGTTTGACACTATCTCCGTAAAATGATATTGCTTCGCTACTGATGCTCACGGATAACAACAATTCGTTTCCAAGATACAACGACGTCGTCTCGGAATAGTAGCACTTCAAATTCCTAGACTGACGAACCTTCCGTAGGCTTCTCGGACTCTCGATGCAGAAGAAGGAGTACAAATGCTTATGATTGCAATGCTTGAATGAATGAAATGATCTAGTGGAGGGATCTATTTATATTGCATGAAGAGGTAAGTACCTTTTGGTTCGGACAGATCTGGATCGTTCATAACGAAAGGGTATAACCCTTTAAAGGTCATTTAATCTCGTCCCTTGATCTGAAGAGTTATAACTCTTCAGATCCATCTTGATCTCAGCCGTTAGATTATAACATTTAATCCGACGCCTCAGATCATTTCTCCCTCTTCACAGTCAGATTCGAATCTGATGCTCCAGATCGCACGTATCTTGAACAATTAATTTCTCATTCACCCTTAATCGATTTTGAGCAAATAAATAGTCCAGATTTATCTACGCTAAACGTAGATTTCGATTTTGAAGTCAAACTTGACTTTCAACAATCGATGGAATTAAAATTTTGCCAACAATATTTACCCGTTCTAATTTCATTGATAAGATACTTTGAAGTTATCAAATTTTCAATTCAACATCATTGTAGCTTGTTGAGTAAAATTTTATTTTAGAGCAACTAAACTCATTTTTGCTTGAAATAAACAAACTTAAATTCACGTCCTTAGAGATTCATGCTTCCTCGAAAATCGAATAGTATCTTTCCTGTACGGCGAACAAGTTGGGATAAATATATATAACTCTCACAATAATATGACTCAGTCTCACACGGTTGGCATCATAATAACAAAGTAAATACACATCCACGCAGTTAATATCTTTAATAAGAACGATAAACAGAAAACAAAGCAGATGATTAATGTCTTGTTAAGGAAATAAAATATCAAAGTGTTCGTATCAAAAAGAAAACTCAAATGTACTATAAAAATGATAATACTAATCTCTGATGAATAAATAGAAATAGTAGTCTAAAAATTAAATGCGGAAAGAACGGAAACAAAAATACTGAGGGACTGCGAGAAAGGCAACTGGATCCTCTCCTGGCTCCAAGTAGTGTAACTACCTGTTACCTGAAACAAAAATAGACGATAACGGTGATGAGTTCGAGTGGATTCTGCGGATATATGAGTAGACAAGCATGTCATAATAAAGAATATAATAAGTAAAGAAACAACAAAGTACAATCTCTAAGGAACAGAAGAGCGCCTAGACATGTATAAAACAACGTGGAATAAAATAGAATGACAACTAAGTATGTATGAAAAATCACATGATATTATGATATCAAAACATACATGCATGTCAATCAAGTGTAACAATCATAGCTTATATAAATACAATAAACACAAGAAAATATATAAATGTAATACATGCATATGATGTAATGACATACGTCATTCCTGATGTCAGTCAAGCCGCCAACAAGAGATCCCTATCTAAGGGTAACACTAAGCAGTACACCCATATTCTAGTCCATTTCATTATCATGAACAATTGCCTAAGATAATCATGAAAGATTAAGGTTCTCTTACAAACCACCAAATGATCCACATCCAAGCGGCTGTGGGTTACGAACTGACCAAACCGCCGCTACTATAATATGGCTGCCTCTTCCTACATTTAGCATATCTATTATCATCGAAGATGTACGACATAATGCTAAACATAGTGAAAACAACTTAACAGCAATCAAATTGTTCCACTAGAAGTACAAATAGTACTACCCATATACAAAGTCAAGAGGTAGAACCCGGGGATATCTCTTCGTACCACTAGGGCCTGCATATTCTTTAAATAAGCTTATTTTGCAAAGTGTTGATTACATATTTCCAAAGGCAGGCATGCAACTTACTTCCCAGATTTTTTTTAAACTAATAATTAAAACATCTTAGAAGGAAAACTTTCACTTGAATCTACAAACATTATTTATGCATAGTTGTATGCTAGTTCAATGGCAAATCCACAGAATCTGAATTCCCAAATTCATCTGTCATAATTGAGACAACTTCAAATTTTGGCCAAACAACCCGAGAACTCAAATTTAGAAACACATGCATAACAGGTTTCCAGGAAGAACCAGCCTTTCCTATTAAGTGAAGGTGAGCGCATCTAGTCAAATCTGGAGAGTAAAGCAAATGATAATGGAATTCAAGCTTCTCATGTTATCTAAAGTTTCTTGCATGTAAACCATCTAGAAACAGCCAGATGCAAGCGATAAGGGTAAACTACTACAAGAATATTAATTTCTTAACGAGAGGTAGTAGATTGCACCAACCCAAAAATATTATTGACAACCTCCTCTTTTGAGGTTAACTACCAAGTCGTGGAGGCACCCACTCAACTCATTATGACAATTGTAATCCTACTAGATTTATCATGGTATGTATATTATGATGCAAGGGTAAAGGGCCTTCCAAGAGTTGATCGAAAATATCCAGACAATTACCCTTTCAATTTTGACGCATTGTTTCATCGAGCAGAGAATTGAATATACCTTCTCTTCCACAAAGTAATCTTGAAGCATCAACTAAGTTTAATGAAAAATGATCCCTTTCTTCATAAACCAAACTTCAGAAGTAACGTGGTACTCTCTCCTTCCTTTCAAAAGTGTCATGTATATACTTGTTTAAACCATCTCTTAAGTAACCACCTGTAGGTTGGGGAGGGTGATCCTCATATAAGTTCCCGATATCATTTATTTTTCTTGAATGATTGGATGATGAATCACCACCATAGGATCTCAACGATGATTAGAGATGCAATCATCAAACCAACAATCTTCCTCGTAACCTGCAAACATAGATAATCTATCACAGCTAGATGAACTTCCTAGACAGTCTACTGGCTCCTAGCTACTAAGGTTGTGTTTGAGCATGTATGCCACAACACTAAATTACGTATCCAATATCTTTCCAATCTATCTCTTATACATTAATTCGAAAACAAACACAAAGTCACTTACTACTGCTAAACACTATTTAATAAGTCCACTCCTTGGCATGTCACTCAACATCATTGATCTAAGTTCATATCGAAACACCAGTCTGCAGTTTTGGACAATTCTGTCTCTTATATGCACAACTCTACCTAAGGTTGTCATGATGGTTGGTTTTCTTAAAAATGTCAAACTTTGTTCGTTGCTATGAGACATTGAATCTCATGGCATTCATCTCTATTGTAAAAACAACCTATTTCATTAGACTGTGATCAAAACCTGTTTCGCAAAAGATAGTCCAGTGTATATTGGATCCACACTACCCTCACAGCCCTCTTCCATCAAACGACCCATTTGTGTGAGGATGTTATAAACATAAACAGAATTATAGCTAATACAGTCTTGAGAAATAATCCATTATTCATGGCACACAACAGTTTAAGATCAGTACCACACTGTTGCAGATATCAGTTGACAAATGAGAGGTTGCCCAATGGACTGGTAGGAGTGTTGTTAGAGGGACAGAGGTCTTTATAATCCAATGGTTACACAGATGGGAATTCTTGTGTCATAGCTTTTAGTCCTGAGATAGTATACATTATAAACAGATATGATAATGACCAATGAAGTCTAATCGAATTAAATCAAGTTGGACTTACTTCCGAACAGTCAAATAGAGAATAGACTAAGGGGTCAATCAAAAGTTACCAAACGGTAAAGGTAAATGATTAAAAATCCCCTTGTACACATGATTAGAGTAAGGGGCTAAATAACAAAAGAGCAAGTTCCCACGGGTATCCGGCTCCACCTCAGCGGTTTTTCTAGAACCTGTCTTTTACTACACTACTGTCCGGCGTTTTATTGTCTATGTGTCGTCGCTGAATCATACGTCGTCTGCTTGTTTTTCTTTTTGTCGTCGTACATTCGGTGCTAGGTCGTCTCTATTAATAGTGCTCGATCCAAGACCTCCCGATATATAGTCGTAGCCAATTCGATCATCCGCATCTGAATATAACCAGCAAGACCCTGTATGAGCTACAACATCCGCTTGCTGTTACCGGCTACCAATTGAGGTCAGAATTCTGCCAGATGATTAAACTATATGTCAACGGAGGTCATGCACTACGGTAAATCAATCTGATACTTATCATGCTACCTACAATATGCAAATCTCAAATTCTCACCTAGCTGGTACTAGTACTACAACTCACATGGTAGAAAGGATTCCTAAAAACGGTAATCCTTGATCCCAAATAAGTAGTTGGCAGGTTCAACTTTAGTTTTCTGGCTCATTCGTCAGTGCTATAAAGGAATCAACATTCTCCGCAACAGAGTCGAGTTCGACCATGATTACCAATAGACTGGTTGACTATAAATCATCAAGTTAAACCAAATCCAATGAATAACTAATAATCGAATATAAGTAAGTATGTTATCCAACTAAGCTAGCATAT
This sequence comes from Boesenbergia rotunda, assembly GCA_024364735.1. Taxonomy (NCBI): domain Eukaryota; kingdom Viridiplantae; phylum Streptophyta; class Magnoliopsida; order Zingiberales; family Zingiberaceae; genus Boesenbergia; species Boesenbergia rotunda. The sequence goes on from JAGFNQ010006012.1 coordinate 320,811, forward strand.
ACCATACAACCTCAAACAAGGTAAAGTACATAACGGATAAGATAATCATTAAAAATATACCTTACTCATCACCGGGAGAAGTCCATGCCGCCAAGCCCCAAAACACAACCATGTCAAGAAAACAACACCACAAAATTTGAATACATACCCAAACCCGGGTATCTGATACCCAACAGGTTTGGCACCAGAAAGACACCGTAAGAATTCTGAAAATCCCAATACACAAAAAATTTCAAAAATTTCCAAAACTCTTTTAAAACAGACACTTTGATACCAAATAAACTCCATACGAATCCACAAAGTACCCAAGTTGCCTCGATAACCTCAGAAAATCCCGAATTCAAAAAAAAAACATACAGACGTCGCAAAATATAAAAATCCGCAAAATACCAATTAACCTCGTCAAACAACTCCGTGAAAATATAAATCCATAAAATACAGATTAACCTCGAAAAACAACTTCGTAAAACCCACAGACTCTAATTTAACTTTGCAAAACTTGACTCTGATACCAAAAATTCACGCCCCCAGAGGTTCATGCTTCTTTGAAAATCGGACAGCATCTGCCCTGTACGGCGGACAAGTTGGGACAAATATACATAACTCTCACAACAATATGGCACATCCACGCAGTTAATATCTTTAATAAGAACGATAAACAGAAAACATAGCAGATGATTAATGTTTTGTTAAGGAAATAAAATATCAAAGTATTCGTATCGAAAAGAAAACTCAAATATACTATAAAAATGATAATACCAGTCTCTGATGAATAAATGGAAACACTAGTCTAAGAATTAAATGCGGAAAGAACGGAATTGCAGAAACAAAACAACTACGGAAATAAACTACATACGACGACAAACTCCAATACTAAGGGACTGAGGGAAAGACAACTGGATCCTCTCCTGGCTCCAAGTAGTGCAACTACCTGCTACCTGAAACAAAAATAGGTGGTAGCGATGGTGAGTCTGGGTGGACTCTGCGGGTATTTGATACACAATTGCAGACATAATAAAGAATATAATAAGTAGAGAAACAATCGAGTACAGTCTCTAAGGAACAGAAGAATACCTAGACATGTATAAAACAACGTGGAATAAAATAGAATGACAACCAAACATGTATGAAAAATGGCATGATATCATAATATAAAAACATACATGCATGTCAACCAAGTGCAACACTCATAGCTCATATAAATACAACAAACACAAAAAAATACATAAAAGCAATACATGCATATGATGCAATGACATGTGTTACCCCTGACGCTAATCAAGCCGCCAACACATCACTTCCGTGTGACCGAGTGGGTAGGACTGTGATAACTGCACGCACTCCAACGAATACCTCTAAAACATGTGGATGAGTGGACAGGATGCTGGGGAGCCAACTACTCCAAAAATCCTGAGAATAAAGGTGGAGCAACCAATAGTTTTAATATCCCTCGAAAACAACGGTGAGAGTGTCAACTGCTTGCCGACAACTCCAACTTCCACTGTACATGAGTGGTTGAGTGTGGCGTAACAAGACGGTTGCTCGCACTCTAACAACTACCATAACGAATGGTTGAGTGTTCAAAGCAACTAAATGACTGACGACGGCTTAACCATATGGAAGTCAATAGTCGTTAGTATGCAACGGTGCAGGTATGGTGCATGATATCAAAATGCACGAACAACCATAAACAACGATGCAGCGATAAAAGCAACAAATATCAGCAATGTAGCGATACAACCAACCAAGTATCAAAAATCAACAATTATGCATCTACACTACTAGGTAGGATATTTCTAATGCCAACAAACCTAGTTGTGTTTAATGTACCTCTAACTACTCGCGTACAAGCGGTATTTTACAGAACAGAAAGTCAACGGGAGACTGTACGGATACAAAATTTCGAATAACTCGAAGATCAAACAAAGAAAGGTATCAACGACGATATTAAACAATCAACGACAAAGAACAAGGTCAAGCAAACCTACTTAGACATAAACAGTCATACGTTTAAGGTAAAAGATCTACAAGAGTACAAAGGAGAAGTACCCGCTTTTATTGTAGAAGTTCGTAAACGAAGAGATCCTTCCACGTCCAACCGTGCAAGTCCAAGGTCAAGGTCATGTGTCAAGGACTAAATTTAGTTATTTATACAAGTAAATTAATTAGCTAAATAAAATACTAAATATTATTAGGATAAATCCTAACTATAATATATATTTAATTAACTCACAAATAATAACCGATTCCTTCTTAACCTAAGTCATCGAAAATTAGATTATTAGGTTAAATCTCAAAATCCCATTGAAACTAACAACTATCCAAGTCATAGTTTACTGCTCACAGCTAACAACAATATCAACACCAACCTAACCTAAATCAAATTGTCATCCACGGCAATACATCAACACATATCATCGCTAATCAAACTACACAAATCTCATTATACCAAGCTAACACAAGATTCCCCTTTTCCAATTTTAAATCCCCAAACCCTCTATGTGACTCACGGTAAGGGAACCCACCACATGAAGAATTAGATTTAAACAAACCAAATAACCTCCATCTCAAAATGAAACAGTTTCCTACAGAACAACAATTAAATTTAATCTACCCTACTACTCAAAAGAAATCCATAACAGAGGGAGTAATCACACATAGCTGTCAGATCTGATCCAACAAAACCAAATCAAATCTCAACCCACATGATTACCACAATCCACAATTCAAACAGAAACCCAACCTAGCCATACCGATCTAACACCTTCTAAGTCAGAATTTCACCTCTAAAATCAATGATTCACAATCCAACTCGGAGCTATTTCTTCCCTACTATTCCATCACAAGTTATCATCTATATCACTTACAAAATTTGGAAATACAACACCCAAAATCAAATTCGAAATCTCAATCCATAGATCTTACCTAAAATTTCACCGACAATGACTCCACGATTCAGATCCAAGCCCATCCCAATCACAGTCGCAAGGAGGAAGAAAAACAGTAACGTTCCTTGGAGCTCAAGGACACACTTCTTCTTCGGAGGTCAAAGGGATGCTATGGTCAAAGATGAGGAAGATATCACGCGCGACAATGCAGAGTAAAGGTCGCTTGTAAATCGGCGATTGGGGCAGCTTGGATTGGGGAAAAAAATGAAGCAACTAAGACTCAATCTCTTACCTACTCGTAGCCGGAGAATGAGACTCGAGGTTGCCTCCGGCGATCACTGTGATGGCCCGCCGCGGTATAGGGCAGCGATCCATTGGCTCCGGTGGCACACAGCACTGGCTTCGCTCATCAAGGTGGCACGGTGACTAAGTGTCGGCACGACCATCAAGGGGCAATGATACGGGTAAAGGTTGTAGGGAGGAGAGCGCCGGCGTGGTCGAATCGGCTGCCGACGATCGCGATGGAGAGACGAAGGCACTGCTTCGAGCGAGATTCCGAAGAGGAGAAACCGTCGGGCTTCATCGGTTGGCTCGGCTTCGCATGAGAGGAACCGTAGGGAAGTTTTCTGCGGCGTTGAACCAGAATGAGAGGGGAGGAAAGTTATTAGGGCACCTGCAACAGTGCGTTAATCGAGCTGTTGCGGCCCGCATTAAAGCCGTTACGGTCCGCACTAACGCGATTAACGCGTTCAGATGTTTGAACGCCTTCATCGTATGTGACATGACATTCCCGCAGGAGCCGGATCGGCCAACAGTCTTACTAACCGATCAGGCTTCGGCCAGATCGGTCAGTGAGACCGATCAGGCCGAACGAGCAAATCGGTCAGTGAGACCGATCAGGCTATAACTGATCGGTCCGTGAGACCGATCAAGGTCTTGACCCTTTCCAATTTCCAATGGGTTATCGTAATCGATTAAAAAATACACAACGGCCAACCAAACGGCTATAAACGGCTGGTAAACGGTCACCAACGGTTATTTTAATAAAAAAAATAAATTTTCATATATAAATACTCATCAACTCTCATTTCAATCTTCAAACACCTCTCTCTCAATTACTCTCATTCCAATCTTCAAACACCTTCCTCCTTTCTTCTAAAAATCTCTAGTATTTTCTTCCGAAATGGATAAAAATAATCGTGATTTTTTTAGAAATTTTTTAGAAAATACATCTTCCCAAAATTCTTAAACTCCACCAAATTATCCATATTTTCCATATCCACCAAATTATACACATAATCCATACCCACCAAATAACTTATATGGTTCATATTCACCTAATTATCCATATAATCCATATTTACAAAATTATTCATCCAATCCACCTGCAACTGGCATGCCTTTTACATCTCCGACGGAAAGTGATCCATTTACTCCGACTTTTGTTCCAGAGACTCAAGTGTCCGACCGTGAATCTCCGATTGAAGTTGTTAATTTAGAAAAGGCGGATTCTGGCGCTGCGAGCAGAAGAAAACGATCAACATGGAGTAAGTCTGAAGACGAAATTTTGGCCAGATCATTTGTCACTATCAGCGACGATCCAATCATCGGTAATGATCAGAAGATGGATGCTTTCTGGGGTCGTGTTGCTAGCTACTACAATGAGAATCGTCCTCAAGGTACACCCAACAGAAATGCAAGTATAATACGATCGCACTGGCACATTACCATACAAAAAAAAGTATATTACTTCAACGCAAATTACAATAACGTTTATAGTGCATATCGTAGCGGCCACAGTGATAATGATATATTGCGATTTACGTATGAAAAATATCGTGAAGAAAATAATTGCGTTGCATTTAATCTTGAGCATGTATGGAAGATAGTAAAAGACGGTCCAATCTTTACTCCACAGTCTGTTGTTCACATTGTTAGCACAAAGAAGGCAAGAACCTCAGAGTCGGGAGCAAGCAACACGTCATCTAGCCAAGATGTTAGTCTACATGTAGACCTAAATGAAGAAGAAGCTGGTCCAATGGGTCAAAAGGCAGCTAAAAGAAAAGGAAAAGGCAAAATAAAATCAAACATTGAAGGTATGACAACAAATTTGGATAATATGTTTGTAAAATTTTCTGAGTATACAAACATCAAAAAGACTGAAGTTGGAATGAAACAAAAATAACTCGAAGTTGATGAGATGAAAGCAAAAACTGCTAAAATGAAAGCAAAGGTTGTCTTAGCTAAAGTTCAATTGAAGGAATATGCAATCCTTTCGAAAGACACCTCGCAAATGACACAAGAGCAATTTATCATCCATCAACATTTATGTCAAGAGATTAAGAAAAGATGGAATATGTAATTTTCATTTATTATAATTTTTAATTACTGTACTTTTCAATTAATGTAATTTTCGAACATTATCTTTTTAAATTAATGTAATTTTCTATTATCTAACTTTCTTAACTTCATTTATAATTTTCAGTGAATTAATATAACCGTTACAAACTAGCCTTGAAATATAGCCGTTGTAATATGGCAGTTGGAATATAGCCGTTGTAATATGGCTGTTAGAATATAATCGTTGACAAGAACAAATAAATAGACACCTTATGCTCTATAATTTTTCATTCTCCAAGTAGCTGACGAATTCGTTTCCTCTTCATTCTTCATTCTTCCTCCAAATATGTCTCAATCTTCAAGTAGCACCACGTCTGACTCAACAAGTAAAAATGAAGTCCATGTTGAAGATGTTGACGAAGGTTATGATCCAGGGAATGAGCTAATGTCATTGATATTTCAATAAAGCCGACAAATAGTTGAAGCATATCAAATTAATAGCGAGATGCAGCGAATAAGGTTTATTCAAAGAAATCGTGAAGCTGGGCATGTGAGACTCATCAATGATTATTTCTCCACAAATTCAGTGTATCCAGATCAAATATTTCGAAGACAATTTCGCATGGGAACAGATTTATTTTGTCGCATAGTGAATGCACTTGAGAGTCGTTCATCATGTTTTCAGCAGAGGGATGATACTGCGAGTAGACAAGGTTTGACACCACTACAAAAATGCACAGTTGCGATTCGCCAGTTAGCTTATGGAGTCCCAGCCAACCATCTTGACAAGTACCTACGTATGGGTGAATCAACCGTCATTCAGTGTCTTTTCAAGTTTTGTGTTTATGTGGTTGAACTATTTAGAGATCAATACTTGAGAAGACCAAATGCTGATGATGTTCAACATCTTCTTCAATTGCATGATGAGAGGCACGGCTTCCCCGGAATGTTAGGCAGCCTTGATTGCATGCATTGGGAATGGAAAAATTATCCAGTTGCTTGGAAAGGTCAATTTACAAGAGGGCATGGATCACCAACAATCATGCTTAAAGCGGTCGCGTCTCAAGATTTATGGATATGGCATGCATTCTTTGGTGTCGCAGGTTCACGTAATGATCTTAATGTGTTATATGAATTTCCCATATTTAATAACGTTTTGCAAGGAAATGCCCCGGAGATTAATTTCACGGTCAACGGCACTCAATATAAGAAGGGGTATGATCTAACAGATGGAATATATCCGGAATGGGCTACTTTAGTGAAGATTTTTCCTTGTCCGGAAGATCCCAAGAGGAGATTGTTTAAGAAAACACACTCAAATACACATATTAGATCACAAGGGAAAACCTAACTTAAACCCTTTGCTCAAACATCAAAACACATAGTCACGTCAGACCAGATATTACCCCAAAAAAGGTTAGCTGACCCTCCGATCGGGACGAAGGCTGACTAGACTCCCGGTCGGGGATAAGGTTAGCTGGCCCCCCGATCGGGACGAAGGCTGGCTGGCCTCCCGGTTGGGGGTAAAGTTAGCAAGCCTCCCGATCGGGACGAAGGCTGGTTGGCCCCCCGGTCGAGGATAAGGTTAGCTGGTCGCCCTATCAGGACGAAGGCTAGCTAGCCTCCCGGTCAGGGATAAGGTTAGTCGGCCCCCCGATCGGGCCGAAGGCTGGCCGACCTCCCGGTCGGGGATAAGGCGGGAGCCGGTCAGCCAGCTGGTCCCTCATTTTTGCTTAGATTCTTATTTCGTCCGCCCGGACCCGGGGACCTCCCGGCAGGGTGCCAGGCAAGCTTTCCCGGCTACACGCGAGCTAGGGCAGGATCATAAGCATCCCCCTCGAGTCTAGTCAAAGGAGGCGCCTGTTGGACCTTGGATTGGCTAGAGAGGGGGGGAGTGAATAGCCAGACACAAACTTTTGGCTCTTTGATCTTTTCTGCAGTTTAGGTTAGTAGCAGCGGAAACAAACAAAAAAAAATAGGAATGCAGAAAGTGAAAAACAAACGCTAACTCACTAGATTTACAAGGTTCGGGGATAACTTGCCCCTACTCCTTGGCGTGCTCGTAAGGTGAGCGATCCCTTGATCGTCGGCAGATCAAGCCCCGATACCCAGGATAGAATAGAGCCTCCTTCTCGGTGCAGAAACCTCTCCACAGCAGTCTCAAGATGAAAGTATGTTGAGCACAGGAGAACACGAGAAGAAACGCTCACACAAATGTAGAGGAACGCTCAAGCAGTAAGCTATACAGAGATCACAACCTCACAGCGAAACCCACAACAAAACCCTTGCCTGTTTTCCTTTCTATTTCTTCTTCTGATCTCTGCTTCGTCGCTTCTTCTTAAGCTTCTCCTCACCGTCGTTAGGTCTCGTCAGCGCCCACTGAGCCACAGCCTGACCCACTGACTCCACTGAGCACTCAGTCCACTGAAGACCTCTTCAGCTGAACCTCCGTCAGCCGCCAGCAGGGCTGCGCCAGAAGCTGTTGAAACTTGCGAATAGAAAACACAAAGCTGCAAGCATGCTGAAGCAAAAATCATCAATTGACCCTCCTTCTTGGTTTGTCTTCTCTGTATCCCTGCACACTTAGTAGACGTATCAGCATAGGCAAATGATAACATATGAGAGGAAATCAGAAGCGATTCAGAGCGTCTGACAACGATTCAAATTAAAGTTATCAGACACTGATCGGTCCACAGTCCGATCACTAAAGTCTCTGATCGATCAGGTAACCTCCTGATCGATCCAGTGACTCTCTGATCGATCACCTTCACCGATCAGAGAACTGGGATCGGTCCACTGACCGATCCACCAATTCATATCAGTTCAAAAGGAGTTCAAAAGATTTCAGGCCCACAAGAGAAGATTTCAGGCCCAACAGGTCCTGATCAGTCCCTTGATCGATCAGGGTGTGACCTGATCGGTCCACAGACCGATCAAGTCACCCCTGTACCGATCAGGGACCTCCCTGATCGGTCCAGGAGAGCCTTGATCGGTCTCTTGGACCGATCAGGTTCTCCCCCTTTCTGCGCTGTTCTCTCCCTGATCATTCACCAGAACGATCAGGAGTCAAACAGAAGCATCAGAAAAATTCTGTTCTCCTTCTGATCGATCACCTGATCGATCTCCTGACAGGAGCCCGTGCCAATCGATCTCCAGACCGATCCAGCTCCAATCGATTTAACTCGGCTTCACTCACCGGGGTTTCAAACACCTGGCTTCACTCACCAGGACCCGGCTTCACTCATCGGGGTTTCAATCACCTGGCTTCACTCACCAGGACCCGACTTCACTCACCGGGATTTCAGTCACCTGGCATCACTCACCAGGACCCGGCTTCACTCACCGGGGTTTCAGTCACCTGGCTTGACTCACCAGGACCCGACTTCACTCACCGGGATTTCATTCATCTGGCTTCACTCGCTAGGACCCGGCTTCACTCACCGGGATTTCATTCACCTAGCCCTCCAGGCTAGGACCTGACCCTCCAAACCAGGACTTTTTCCCATGCCAGCGTGCGATCTCCCGATCCACCTGGACTTGATCCGAATTCAACCAAACTTGAATCAAACTTAAATCCATGTCAAATAGCAAAACAACAACCAGGTCAGACTGCATCAACAGCGCCAAGTCCGACTGACTGGACTTTCGTCAAGGCGAGCCTGGCTCGCCTGAAGGGCCTATTTCTCCCTTTAACTTCGGAACCTGGGTGGTTTGCCTGATCGGTGAGCCTCCTACCTGTCAGGCCATCACGTCCTATCTTGTCCATCTTATCGCTGATCCGGGCCTTACCGATTTACTCCATCCCTCTTAATTACAGCCATAATTACCGAGCCATGTGTCCGCCGACAACTGGTATTCTGGGCAATGAAGAGACCACCGTATGGCACCGCGAGTGGGTGCGGCGCACGCATGATGCCAGGCCTCGGGAATTATAATGCCCTAAATCGGACGGTCCGAGTTTAATCCCACTTTTTCTCGGGATTTCCATCGGGTGGCTGACATCGCCCGCTCGACGCTATAAATAGGCCTTTTACCCTGCCTTTTTACCATCGCTCATTTGTCTTGACATCGTCTTGCTGCCTCTGCGTACTCAGCTAGGGTTTCGACGAAGCTCTTTTCTGGGCCATTTTCTCCGACGAACACCTTTTCTTACTTGGTCAGTCTTTCTTCCCTTATTTCTTTCTATGGTCTCCAGTTCTCTCCACTCGAACCCTTGGTATCCCACCATAGTGTCCGAGCTCGATCACCACGACCTAGAAGAAATCCGAGCCAACTACCATATCTCCCCTGATCACCGTCTCCGTCTCCCCCATTTGACTGACCGACCTGTGGCCCCTCCCCTTAACTACATTACTCTCTCCCAGGATCATCTGCAGGCCGGGTTGCGCTTCCCGATCCACCCCTTCATCACCTCCATTTGCCGCTTCTTCCTAATTCCTCTTTCTCAGTTAGCCCTAAACGTCATCCGCTTGATCTGTGGGGCGGTGATTATCTTTTCTTTGTACAAAATCCCTCTTCAGCCCGAGATCTTTTATTATTTCTTCTATCCCAAGAAGCAAAATCCAGGCGATTTCTTCTTTCAAGCCCGAGCCAAAACCTCCTTTTGTCCAAACTTCCGACTTCTAATAAGGGTTGGAAGGAGCGCTACTTTTTTGTCAACACCACCTCGGCCCCGAGCTGGCCTACCCATTGGATATTCGACCTTCCTCCTTCTCCCCCTATCCCTAAGAACTATCGTTCCCTACCTTCTTACCAGTCGGCCCTTTCTAAGATCGGGGGTCGTTACTTCAACGGCGTGTATTTGTTGAGTGAGGACATCCTTTGTGTGTTCGGACTCAGCACAGTGCCCTTCCGCCGACCGACCTCTCTCGGTAAGTGCCTTGTTTTGGTTTCTCGTTCATTTATAGCTAACTAAACGTTGGTTACTTTGCAGCTAATATGATGTTAGCAGCATCCTTGGAGGAGGGTTTTGGCCTGGATACCGCTGAGCTGGAGGCTCATGTAGCCGAGCAGTTGTCTCAGCGAGACCCGGCTCCTCCAACCCCCATGCCGGAGTCTTCTTCTGTTCCTGCACCAGCGTCGGTCGTCGCCCCTGCCTACGAGCCCGAGCCGGAGCCCGATCTGTTGCTTCTTATCAAGCGTAGTCGGGTGCGGAAGGCCGAGCTCGTGCCTCCATCCACCACTTCCCCCGCGCCTCCGACAGTCGACCCCTCGGGGGCCCCCACCAACCGGCCTCACAAGAAGCAGAAGAAGAAGAAGTCGGCGGCTAGCCCCTCAGCACCATCTCCCTCTCGGGCATCTCCGGAGGCTTCGCGCTCTCCGCGCCGGGGGGATGAGCTCAGGCATTCCTCGATGCATCTTCTACTTCCCTCTCACGCCCACCCTGAGATGAGCTTGGAGGTGCCCAACGACTTCATCCCCAACTAGACCCAGGAGATTCATCTTCACGGGCCGCTCGCCGACCATTTCCTATATGGCCTCCGGGAATCCAACTACCGAGGCCCGAGCATCCGGGCCAACGCCTTCATGTCGAAGGCCACCCAGGTATGTAGGTTTTTTTTTTTTTTTTTACCCAGGTATGTAGGTTAGGAGTTCCTGGTTTCTCATTTTGTCTAGGTACTAACGATTATTTATTTTTCTCGCAGCTATGGGGTACGTGCTATAGCATGTCCATGACCATGCTAGCGCACGCCAAGGCTCGCTGGCGAACCGAGCGGCGAGTGGAAAACCTGGAGGCCCAGCTCCGCCATACCCAGCTGGTCTCTGATGAAGCCTCCCTTATGGCCTGCGGGTCGAGGTCATCGCCTTGCAAGACTAGCTAGCTCACTCGGAGGACCAGTTGTAAATCTCCCACACCCAGGTCGACTCGGTGGACTCCGCGGTTGCCCAGGCTCTTCTACGGGTCTCCTAGGTCAAGCACACCGAGCGCAAGGCCTGAGCTCTTAAGGACAAGGCCCAGGAGCGGTTGCAGAAAACCAAAGACGAGCTCCACGAGCCGACCCAGTTGGCTCAATCGCTGCATTCCAGGCTACAGGCTAAGGAGCTGGAGTTATCCGCCCAGGCTGAGAGAGTCAATTCCCGGGAGGACCAGCTGGCGAGTCGGCACGCGGAGCTCCGTACTCAGGCGGAAGAGCTCGGCCGACTCCGGGCCCAACAATCTGAGTGGGAGTTCGTCCGAGCCAAGTTGGAAGACCTCCAGGCTTACAAGGCGGGCGAGGCGACTCGGTGGGATGCTCAGCGTGTAGAGTAGTTGAACTCCATGGCGTTCGGCCGCGAGCGATCTCAGAGGCTGTGACCTATGCTCAAGCAGCAAATGCTCAGCACATTTGAGCAGCTGAAGTAGGGGGACATCTTTCGTCCAACCTCACGATCAGCATTGTCAAGCTGGCTGGGCTGACCCAGCAGATGACGGAGGAGGTTTTCCGTCCTTTCGAGTGAGGGTGAGGCATTTTACCTTTTTTTCTACTCTCTCCTTGTAGAGGCTTAGTCTTTCTTTTTTGTAATTGTCGTCTTTAATGAAAGCCCTGTTTTTGTGCTACTTTGTGTTCAATTTCATTCTCTCGGCGGTAGGGGCGGACACTCGGGCCCGACCTACGTTTTGTTTCGTCGCGAGGCTATTTCGAGCGAGCATAACAGCTAACCCGTTGCGGTTCTAAGGCCCTGATAGATGCTCACTAGGGAGTCGCACGTTAAGAGCTTGTGATCGTAGTTCCCGATCGTCTAGGCCTCAGGAAGCGGGGACCGCCTCGCATCCAGACTGGGAGCCGAGTCGAGGGGTTTTACGGGGACCTGCCCGCTTATAACTCGCTCATAGGCGAGAGTCTGGACGCCCGATCGACTGAATCCCAGGGAGCGTGGGTCGCCACACGTCCGACTGGGAGTCAAGTCGGGGGGTTTTGCGGGGGCATGCCCGCTTATACCTAAAATTTTGTAGGTGAGAGTCTAGACTCCCGGTCGGTTGGATCTCAGGGAGCGTGGGCTGCCACGCGTCCGGATGGGAGCCGAGTCGGGGGGTTTCGCGGGGGCATACCCGCTTATAACTAGCTCGAAGGCGACAGTCTGGACTCTCGGTCGGCTGGATCCCAGGGAGCGTGGGCCGCCACGCCTCCGAACTGGGAGCCGAGTTGAGGGGATTCACGGGGGTATGCCCGCTTATAACTCGCTCGAAGGCGAGAGTCTGGACTCCTGGTCGGCTGGATCCCAGGAGCATAGGCCGCCACGCGTCCGGACTAGGAGCCGAGTAGGGAGGATTCGCCGAGGCATGCCCGCTTATAACTCGCTCGAAGGCGAGAGTCTGGACTCCCGGTGGGCTGAATTTCAGGGAGCGTGAGCCGCCACGTGTCCGGACCAGGAGCCGAGTCAGGGGGATTCGCGAGAGCATACCCGCTTATAACTCGCTCGAATGCGAGAGTCTGGACTCCCGATCGGCTAGATCCCAGGGAGCGTGGGCCGCCAAGCGTCCGAACTGGGAGCCGAGTCCGAGGATTCGCGGGGGAATGGCCCCTTATAACTCGCTCAAAGGCGAGAGTTTGAACTCCCAGTCGGTTAGACCCCAAGGAGCATGGGCGGCCACGCGTCCAGACTGGGAGCCGAGTCGGGGGGATTCGCGGGGGCATGCCCGCTTATAACTCGCTCAAAGGCGAGAGTCTAGACTCCCGGTCGGCTGGATCCCAGGGAACGTGGGCCGCCACGCGTCCGGACTGAGAGCCGAGTCGAGGGGATTCGCGGGAGCATGCCCAAGCACTCGCTCGAAGGCAAGTGTCTGGACTCCCGGTCGGCTGGATCCCAGGGAGTGTGGCCCGCCACGCGTTCGGACTGGGAGCCGTGTCGGGGGGATTCGACGGGGGCATGCCCGCTTATAACTCGCTCGAAGGCGAGGGTCTGGACTCCCGGTCGACTAGATCCCAGGGAGCGTGGGCTGCCACGCGTCCGTACTGGGATCCGAGTCAGGGGGATTCGCGAGGGCATGCCCACTTATAACTCGCTCGAAGACGAGAGTTTGGAGTGCTCATGAGTTAATCATGAATATCGGCCATCATCTACCCGTCTCGGGCTTCAAGTTACATTTATCTCACGCGTCTTCACTTTGCCTCTCGAAAGGGTTGAAGATGGAGTGCACTCCAGGGTTGGTCCAGCTTCTTGCCCCGACTATTTTCCAAGTAATACGCTCCGGAGGATAGTTTCTGGATGACTTTGAACGGTCCTCCCCACTGGGGCTCTAGCTAGCTAACATCCCCGATCGGCTTAATTCTTTTCCAGACTAGGTCACCGACCTGGTATGCCTTGGGTAAGACTCTTTGGTTATATCTTTGCTTCATTCTCTGGCGATAGGAAAACATCCGAGCGGCTGCCCTTTCTCGGATTTCCTTGACCAAATCTAGCTCTAGCCGTCTTCTTTTGGCGTTATCCTCATCGTAGGCCTTCCTCCAGTCGGATTCGCACCCGACCTCCATAGGCACTACTGCCTCACTTCCGTAGACCAGCTGGAAAGGCGTGTGACCCGTAGTTTCCCTTCGTGTAGTCCATTGGGCCCACAGGACACTCGGTTGCTTATCCACCCAGGAGCCTCCCGCGTGGTCCGGCATGGTCTTCAAACCCCTTAGGATCTCTCGGTTGGCTGCTTCCGCTTGGCCATTGCTTTGTGGGTAGGCTACGGACGTGAAGGTTTGCCGAATCCCATAGGTCAAGCACCACTCTTGTATCTTCTGACCCTGGAGCTGCCTTCCGTTGTCCGAGATTAGCTCATGGGGAATTCCATACCGGCACAGAATGTTCTATCACAAGAACTTGATCACGGCCTGCTTCGTGATTCACGCCAAAACTTCCGCTTCTATCCATTTAGAGAAATAGTTTAGTGCTACCAACAGGAACCTCTTCTAAGCCACGACGATAGGGAAAGACCATACTATGTCCATGCCCCACTGGTCGAAGGGGCAAGTGACCACCGAAGCTTTCATCATCTCCACCGGCCGGTGAGGGAGATTTTGATACTTTTGACAAGATAGGCAAGTGGAGACCACCCGATCGACATCCTCCCGGAGGGTCAGCCAATAATATCCACCTAGCACTGCTTTTCGAGCTATCGCCCTTGCCCCAGCTTGACTCCCGCACACCCCCATGTGAATTTCCCTTAGCACATAGTTTACGTTGCCTTCGCTCAAACATTTCAGTAGAGGTCGGGCGAAAGCTCTCTTATATAGCGTGTCCCCGACCAGCGAGTATTGGGCAGCTCGCTTCCCCAGGTTGGGCTTCCTCCCGGTTGGCAAGCAACGTTTCCCTTGCCAGGTAGGCAATGAGGGGAACTCTCCAATCCATTCCCAACTCCAGCTCGGCATGCTGCTCGATCTGCATCACCATCAACGCCTGACCGCTTGGTTGGGGGAGCACCCAGGAGCCGACCGAGCTGGCTAGTTTGGCCAATTCATCCGCCCGTAAGTTGCTTTCTCTCGGGATCTTTTGTAGTTCCACCTCCTGGAGTTCAGCTTTCAATTTCTCGTAGACTTCCACGAAGGCTTGCAACTGATCGCTGTTAACCTCGAACTGACCGGCGAGCTGCTGGGTTACTAGCTGAGAGTCCGAGTAAAGCTTTACCCGAGTGGCGCCCACATACTTCGCTGCTTGTAACCCGGCTATGAGAGTCTCATACTCAGCTTCATTATTGGTGGCTCGACATTCCAGCCGGAAGTGAGGTCGGAGCCTTCTAGCAGCTAACAGTAGCGTATACGCTAACTTCTCGAGTGTCGTATAGCGGCACTCGGCTCCTTCAATAGATGCGCGAAAAACTACACAGGCTTTTGCTCGACTCCCTCCTGTTTGACCAACACCATGCTGACCGACTAAGCCGATGCAGCCAAATACACTGACTGTACCTCCCCGACCTCGGGTTTGGCTAATACTGGTAGCTCGGCCAGATACGCCTTCAATTCCTCGAACGCCTTGTCGTAATCGGCGTCCCATTGGAATTTGGTGGCCCGCCGCAGGGTCTTGAAGAAGGGTAGTCCCCGCTCGGCAGACCGGGAGATGAAGCGGAACAAGGCCATGATCCGACCAGTGAGTCTTTGGGCCTCCCGGAGATTCCTTAGTGGGGGCATATCGAGCAGGGCTTTGACCTTGCTGGGATTGGCTTCGATGCCCCTCTCGGTCACTATGTATCCGAGGAATTTCTCGCTTCGAGCTCCAAAAAGACATTTGACAGGGTTCAACTTGAGCCTATACCTGCGCATGGTCTGATAGGTTTCCTCCACATTGGGCACCAGGTCGGTTGCTCGGTTAGACTTGATCAGTATGTCATCTACGTATACTTCAATATTTCGCCTGATCTGCGATCAAAAGATTTTATTCATCATTCTTTGATAGGTGGCTCTGACATTCTTCAGCCCGAACGGCATGACCGTGTAGCAGTACATGTCGTCCGTCGTGATGAAGCTGACATTTTCCTGGTCCTCCGCCGCGAGGGGTACTTGGTGATAGCCTTGGTACGCATCCAGCATGGAAATAAGCTCACTGCCCGCCGTCGAGTCAACCATCTGGTCGATCCGGGGCAGTGGATAGTAGTCCTTTGGGCAGGCGCAGTTAAGGTCCCGGAAGTCAATGCACACCCTCCTCTTGTTGTCGGGCTTAGCCACCAATACTGCATTGGCTAGCCAGGTCGGGAATTGACTTCCCGAATGTGACCGACCTCTAGTAATTTCACGATTTTAGCCCGGATCACCTTATTCTGCTCCATGCTGAAGTCTCGCTTCCTTTGCTTGATCAACCGAGCGTTAGGGTATACGTGGAGGTGGTGCTCGGCGACTTCCGGCCGGACGCCCTTCGGTTCCTTTACTGACCAGGCAAACACATCTTGGTTTCTGGCCAGGCACTCCATCAGCGACTCCTTCAAATCTCTCGGCAGACCGGCGGTTATTTTGACTCGGGTCTTGGCCCGATCGGGGAGCATTTGAACTTCCTCTTTGTCCTCCTGCAGCTCGGCCCAAGGGGCCGCTTGCATCATGTTGCAACTGGTGGACAGGAACTGGGCCTTCCGACTCTTTGTCCTGACGTCGTCTACATAGCACCGGCAGGCCATTCTTTGGTCTCCTTGGACCTCCCCCACCTTATCCCCGACTGGGAACTTGATCTTCAAGTAGAACGTCGAGCTGACTGCTCGGAACTCATTGAGGGTCGGTCGGCCCAGGATGACATTGTAGGCCAAGGGAGCGTCTACTATAAGGAATGTGGACCATCTGGTCCTCTTCAGTGGCTTCTCGCCCAAGGAGATGCCCAGCCGAATCTGCCCAATCGAATGCACCTGATTCCCTGTGAATCCGAACAACGGGGTAGCCACCAACTCTATTTGAGACGGCTCGATCTGCAGCTGGTCAAAGGTTTTCTTGTACAGTATATTGACTGAGCTACCCGTGCCTACGATGCTTCGATGCACCTGGTAGTTGGCGATGACTGCTATGATGACCAAGGCGTCATCATACAGGACCTCTAGCCCCCGTAAATCCTACGGACCGAAACTGATCTGGGGCACTTGCGCTTGTGCGGCGCTAGTGCCGACTTGATGAATTTCTAGTCGACGTACCTGTGATTTCTGGGCTCAGTGGTAATCTCCTCCGGTTAGCCCACCTGAGATCATGTTCACTTCCCCTCGAACGGAGTTCTGCCGATTGGCCTGTTCCTCATCCATTTCTTCAAATTCGGCCCAGTCTTCTTGCGGGAACAAATTGCGGGCGATCGGAGGATTCCGTCTGGGTTCCTCAGCAACTGGGCCGGCGGCCGGGCCTCCCCGACCCGCGCTGCGCTCGGGTGATGCTTGTCGTCCCCGCCCTCAGGGAGCGGGGACCCGACCTCTGCTGTCCTGGCGACATTCTTCTGTGTCGTGGGTGTGACTCTGGTGAAACGCATAATAAGGCCTCCAGCGAGTCGGCAGACACCCTTGTGTTACTTGTTGTACGTGCCGCCTCTCTAGTTCTAGTCTGTCCGCGGGTCCCCGCGGACTGCGGAGGGGCCCGCCCAGGGTCGGTGATTTTGGATGGGGGGAGGTGTCGCCGCGCTAACCGACTCCTTCATTCGAGCGGCCTACGCTTCCTCGACATTGATGTATTTGGCAGTTTTTCCCAACAAGATGCCAAAGTCCTTGAGCGGCTTTCGGATCAGTGAGCGAAAGAAGTCTCCCTCTTGCAATCCTTGAGAGAATACGCTGATCAATACTTCAGGCGTGGCGGTGGGTACGTCTAACGCTACGTCATTGAACCTTTTGATGTAGGCCTTGAGGGACTCCTTTGGGCCTTATTTCAGTGTGAACAAATTGAGGTTCGTCTTATGATGCCTCCGACTGCTTGCAAAGTGCTGGAGGAAGGTCCTCCTAAGTTCCTCAAAGCTTGTCACCGACCCATCGGGGAGTCGGTCAAACCACCTTTGTGCTGTTCCCGAGAGGGTTGTCATAAAAGCTCGACATTTTATGCCTTCTGGGTATTGGTGCAGGAGGGTCACACTCTCAAACTTCATTAAATGCTCCTCCGGGTCGGTAGCTCTGGCGTACTCGGATATTGTGAAGAAACGGAGGTGTCGGGGGGCCGGGTTCTCTATGATCCAAGAGGAGATAAGGGCTGAGCACCAGGGTGAATGGAGATGGGTCGGCCGGGGTTTTCCCCTTGTCGGAGCACACTCGGTGCATCTTGCAGGACGCAGAAATCTCGTCCGGTACCGAATCAGCCTCGTCCTCTTTCCCCCGATAGAAGGTGGCGGGGAAAGGAATGGAACCCCCTTCGGACCGGGTTGGCCTTCCCTGACCTCTCGAGTGCCCGAGTGCTGATTGCTCGGGACACCCGGCCCCCGGGCTGCCGACCCGCGAAGGCCTTTGCGGGGTTTTCTGTGCCCGGGCGGCTAGCAGAAACTTGTATTCCTCTGATGTGACAATTACCATTACTCGATTGGAATTTTCCATCGTGCACCCTCGATCAGGCAGAAGGCCCTCATTCTAGCGCCAAATTTGATCCTGTCGACGAGCGAAGTGGACTTCCAAGAGCAACGTGGACCCCCGAAGATCGACGAGCTATGGATGCTAGCCCTGATCTATAAGGAAAAAAATCGTTAGCAAACCCGCCGGGAAAAGTTCCCGACAAAATCCTCTGACGGTCAAGTCAGTCCCTAGTAGAGCAGAAAGAGAGCAGTATAGTAGTGGAAAAATACTGTTCAGCTTACCTTTGAAGTGGGGAAAAGAGAGGTTTATATACCTAATGGAGCTGACAACCCCTATCTGCACTTATCGTCCTTTCGTACCCTGGTGGGTATGGGTACTGTCAGCTTCCAGAATGGCTTCAAGTACTGCTGCTCAAACTGACACTGATGAGGGGGGAAGCAAGGTGCAGGTGCCCAGTACGCCCCGCGCCGTAAGGGGCTGATGGGATGGCCACGCCGCACGTTATTACTAGGTAAGGTCCGTGGTGATCGTCGTACCACGGCCGATAGTACAATATCAGAGGGAGGATATCACAGGCCCCCCAGTCGAGGCTGGGGCCGGCTTGCCTCCCGGTCGGGGATAAGGTTAGCTGGCCCCTCGATCGGGACGGAGGCTGGCTGGCCTCTCGGTCGGGGATAAAGTTAGCCGACCTCCTGATCGGGACGGAGGCTGGCTGGCCTCCCGGTCGAGGATAAGGTTAGCTGGCCCTCCGATCGGGACGAAAGCTGGCTGGCGGCCTCCCGATCGGGACGAAGGCTGGCTGGCCTCCCGGTCGGGGATAAGGTTAGCCGACCCCTCGATCGGGCCGAAGGGTGGCCGACCCCTCGGTCGGGGATAAGGCGGGAGCCGGTCAGCTAGCTGGTGGGAGTCGGCTGGTCCCTCGTTTCTACTTGGATTCTTATTTCGTCTGCCCAGATCCAGGGACCTCCTGCCAGGGTGACTGCCGACTACATCCGAGCTAGGACAGGATCAATAATAATTTTGATTTTTTTTGAAATTGTCACTGGTATCTAAGATTTAGGCCTTACTTATTCGAATCAGTATAGTTCCATAAAAAGTTTTCCTTGGTCATCTAATAAATTGGAGAAGCTATGTGATGATTTATTTTAACGGTCAGCATTTTCAATTTCGCTATCTATGAAAGAGAAAATCTTCCACAATATTTAATCTCTTGTTGGAAAGTCTAATCACGATATCATGCCTCGAAGCAATAATTTTAAATTTTAAAATATATGTTGGAAAGGTATTACTAGCTCTTTTTTTTTTACAATAATAATTCCAGATTTTAAATCATACATTTTTTATATAATTTAGATATTTAATTTTTTATTTTAATTAATTTTATAGATGAATCTTATAAATATTTTCTATCAATCGCTAGAATAAAAGAAAAATATATGTGAAGATTTATTTTGATAGTTAATATTTTTATGTTAGTTATCCGTTAAAAAAAATAGTGTGACCGCTGAAATATACATTTTGCAACTAGACCTTTGGTTTAATTTCAGATGTGAAATATTTAATTAAATGATCTTGATCTCGTAATTATGCAGTTAACTGTATGTATTTTTATCAAATGAATATGATAATACATTACAAAATTTAAAATTGATTTATTTCTGTATACCGTATACCATTCGATTCCAGAGAAGTGAAAACTGAACACGTGTGCGTTTTATTGAGCGCTCATCCGTGAATGGATTTAAACGTGGAACCCTTTTTAGACTTTCATTTCAATCTAGATAATTAGGAAGCAACTTGGAAATCGGGAAACGAAAAAAAGTAGGTTTACTGAATCTAACTAACTAATCAATAATGATTGAGAGCATAAATTTGAAAGCGTGAATGAGAACGTGTATGAGAATCGACGATACATCCGACGTCCGATCGACGATCGGACGCTATCGACGGTCTCTGATCGTCGTCCCGAATCAAACTATACCTTGGGAGGACAGTGAACCCGTCCGGATCGCCGGTTCGTCGAAATCGACGGTGAATAATGCGTAGTCGCAATTGCGGCGATCTCCGACGGGTTCACCGTGCCCCCCAGGTTATAGTTTTGTTCGGAGCAGCGGCCGGAGGCCGCCGGTAGCGTCCGATCATCGATCGGACGTCGGACGTATCGTCGATTCCCATTCACGCTGTCAAATTCATGTTCCCTATCATTACTCCTAACTAATATAGAGGGTAGCACCCGTCTCGAGCTTCTCTTCCATTCCTTTCCACGCCAATGGCCTTCGTCTCCGCTGCACTACTACTCTTCGGCGTCGCCGCTTTCTTGTCAAATTTCGCAGCCGCCAGGCCTGGAGGGCCCTTCGACGCTACGCCTTCGAAGAACAGCGGCTCCGCCGATGAACTCGTGCCTGTTCTCTTGCAGTCCGTCCGGATTGCCATCATCTTGACTTATGCCGTCATCTGTGGTTTTGTCTTGTACATCCTCAGCCTCAGGAAGGCTTTCGAATACGTACTCGATGCCATCTTCGATGATTGCATGGACGTCTCTTCGAGAGTCTCTTCAGCCAATCTTAAATGATTGCATGGACGATTCTTCGACAGTCTCTTGGATCTGAGGAAACCGAATCTGCCCCTGCCATGTACGGTCCTATGATGAAACTTAATTGGTGTTTGGGCCACTGAATAAACACTTAATATTGGTAAAATAAGCAACTTCTCTCCTACAATTTGTATGATGTTCTTATGATCTTGGATTATTTATGCTTAAAAATCAGACTTTTGCTTGCTTAGGAATTAAACATTTGGAGGAACCTAATGCTTGGATTATTTGTTCTTTGATTATTATAATCATAAAGGGGTTGTTGTATCAGGCTTTTACGAACCTAATGCTTTATTTGGCTTCCTACGGCGCTCGCAAAGGATGGTAACGGCCCCTGTTGATTGAAAATTTGCCTTTATTTTTCTTCTCACGTTGCTAAAATTTGGGTTTTCTTTCCAATTACAACAGACCAAATATGGCTTATGCTAGTCAAATTCCATTGAACACGGCAAAAACTTATATAAAAGATTCAAAAATAAATCTGGAATTATACAAAGTGAAATTTTTTTTTATTGGTTTGAAAAAGTGCAGTTGTGTTGACGGCGGAGTTCTCTTCTTTCATCAATAAATTGGGAGAGATACAGTGCTTGTTACGGTTTCATGGTTGATCCCTTTAGAAAATGATTAAGTTTCATTAAATTTATTAAGTTTGGGTCTCTTACTAAAATGTCGCTCTTTATCCGTGAATATTTCTTCATTTTTTTTGGAATTCTTGGATTTGGGAAAATTTCACTTTTGCCACTTCTCAAAGTTTGCCAACGTTTGCATAATATTCATTGGAAATTATTACATGCATGTTAATTGTGATTTTTTTTCACATTAAAGTCAATATAAAACTAAATAGAATAACTTGACCAATCTTTAATTGTTGATATACTTTATAGATCGTGTCATTGAACTCAAAAAAAAAAATCCGTGTAATAGATAGATAAGTTGTTGAGTTAATATAATTTACAATTTTTTATTAATTATTAATGTACGAACGGAGTGAAATGCTTGATTATAGACCCGACCCCGGGTCGGGTCCAACCCGAACCCGACCGGGGTCAACGGTCCGGGTGGCACGTTGACCCGATTCGCAGGGCCGAACCAGAACCGGTCTGGCAGGATGCTGGGCCGGTTACGGTTCGGGAAGGGCAAAAATCGCCGAACCGGCGGTTAACCGTCGGTCCCGTGCTGTTGGGACTGATTTTTTTTTAGTTTTTTTCGACGGTTGAGATCATTTGACCATTTTTTGATCAATGGTTATGATTTAGTGGTCGTTATGATCCAAATTCTATAAATAGGGAGTTCATTTCATCATTTTCACACGTATCTTCTCTCAATCTCTCATTCTCAAGTCTCAATTTCTCTCCGCGTTCTTCATTTTTCGACGATAACGGAAGGTGGTCACGGAGCTTCATCATCTTGATCTCGAAGGGGAAAAGAAATAGCGTACGAGGATCTCAACCTTCAAATTCAATCCACCAATGATGAGACCGAGGCTCAGCCCCAACGCCCTCCGATCTCCGAAACGCAAGGAAGTATCGATGCGATTACTTCTAAGGTTCGGGAAAATCCTCCTTTAAAATCTTCTATTTTCACTAAACATTTTGAGAAGGTCACACTTCCGTCGGGGGAATTGCGTGTAAAATGCGAGCATTGCAATGCTTTCTACAAATTATAAGCCGGCAGCGACTATGGCTCGTTTAAACGACATGTAGAAACGAAGCACCCGACAGAATATGGGCTTGACCGCTCTCAAACATAATTATCAAGATTTTCTAGTGGTAGTAGTGCTTATTCTGGTTTATTTTTATATTCGGATAATAAATTTAGAGAATCATTAGCTAAATTTGTTTCCGTAGAACATCTTTCTTTTAATTTTGAATCTAAATGCACGTTTAAAGATTTTTATAAAGAGTCTCTTAATCTTGCTACGAAACGTGTTCCTAGGACGACACTTACTCGTACAATAAAAAGATTAGTAAAGCAAGAAAAAAAGAATTTAATTAATGAATTTAGTAAATTAAATAATAAAATTTCTTTATGTTTCGATATTTGGAGTGATCATTAGCAAACTCATTCTTATATGGGTGTGATATGTCATTGGATTGATAACTCTTGGATCCTCTAAAAAAGATTGTTAGCTTATAAAATTTTTGATGAATCAGATACTGCTCATGACATTGCACAATTATTATGTTTAATTTTAGAAAAATATGGATTGACTCATAAAATATTTTCAATATCATTAGATAATGCTAGTTCTAATACCGCTTCTATAGATAAACTAAAATTTGTTTGTCAACCTGTTATTGGTGGTTTATTTTTTCATATTCATTGTGTATGTCATGTTTTAAAATTATGCGTTCAAGATGGATTAAAACTTTTAGAAAATTATATTCAACCAATTAGAATCACAATTTCATACTTATGGTCTCATCCATCTACGATGAAACAATAAGGTAGATTTTGTAAAGTTAATGGAATGAGACTTAAAAAAATTTCGCGTGATGTTCCAATATGTTGGAATTCAACATATCAATTATTACAAGATTCATTTCAATATAAAGATTTATTATGTTTTTTTTTGCACAAAATAGTAATACTAATATATATTTATTTTCATAATAATGGAATATTTATAGTAATATTTGTGAAATTTTAAAAAATTTTAACGATGCAACTGAATAATTTTTCGGTGTTTTTATCCCATTGCTCATTTAATTTTAGTGAATTTTTGTAGTATAGTATTAATATTAAATGAACATGTAAATAATGAAGCTTTAAATTTATGTATATTAGCTATAAAAATTAAATGGAAAAAATATTTTTATTTTATTTCTGAAATTTATTTATTTATATTTGATTTAGATCCTAGATTTAAATTAGAAGTTTTACGAGAAATGTTAACTTTATATTATAATAATTTAATTTCTATTAAAATTCTTTCTCTCCGGATCCAGTTAATATTATATATAATATTAGAAATTATTTATATGATTTTTATAATCAATATTATATTAAATATGGAACACAAACTAATATTTCTGAAACACAACAACCTACTACTACTAATTTAAAACTTACAAAAACACAACTTTTATTAAAAAAATGAACGAAACATGCACGAGGATGCTCAAGTTCCACACAGGAACTTGAGAATTATTTTACGACTTCTTTTGATTTTAATGAAGAAGATAGCGAAGATTCCGATATTTTGAAGAGGTGGTCATAGAAGGTTCATCAAAGCTTTCCCGTTCTCTCCATGATCGCAAAAGAAATTTTAACTTGTCCGGTGTCAACTGTTGCTGTGGAGCAGACGTTAAGTGCAGATGGCAACATATTAGATGAACGACGATCAACTATGTCTCCCGACTCATTGGAAGCTCAAGCATTACTAGATGCTTGGACCAGAGCCGAGAAAAGAATCCAAGGAATAGAACTTTCAGAAGACGAAGACGAAGAATTTGATGCCGAAGGAACGAATACAACGGGAACAGGAGAAAATAGAAGTGAGTCATAAAGATTAAAGAATGCAAAAGGATAAATGTAAAAGAACTACGTGGGATTTAATTCCCTTACACCCTCAAGGGATACGTAGGTAACTTATATAAGTATAAGTGCAAGTCTTTTTTTAATAAATTTTTTTTAATTTAATTTTTAAATTTTAATTTTTTTAATATAATAGTCTTGAACCGTGACGAATCGTGAACCGAATCGTAAATCAACAGTTCCGACCGTGAACCGTAACCGGTTTAGGCGGTTAAGGTTAAGGGTCGACCTCCCATGAATCGTCGAACCGGCGGTTCCGAACCGTCGAATCGGCTGTTCCGAACCGTCGAATCGGCTGTTCCGAACCGTCGAACCGACAATTTCGAATCATCGAACCGACGATTTCGAACCGTGATCAAGTCTACTTGATTATATAATACACTAAACTCTGTGTCATGTCATTTAGCAAGAAAAGACAATGGTTTTCACAGGATCAACCAGTCAGTCCATTCTTTCAACAGTTGTCTTCCAATAACACCAATGATCTTTGTAATATTAATATGATTCCAATTCTTCTAAACAATACTTAAAAAATAAATATATATAACAAAGAAAATATGATCGTTCAGTATCCTTTAGAAATATATTGAAGACAGAAGTGATTCAATAAATGTTCAGCTAGAAATCACAATGCAAATCAAGGTAATTAATGTTACCTTGAAAAGCACAAATTAAAGCACATTTAGGTACCTTTGAACGAATGTTTATTTATTTATTTGGTGTTAAACAGATGCTCCAGCTTATGAAACCAGTGGGAACTGTGATCTAATTTGTCAAATTAAAACCCTCTTTCAAATTATTCAGACATGCATGAGCGGAAACTAACTAGCAGAAATTTAATTAAATCAACTTTCATGCCCATTCATCGTCCTCCTTACTCGCTGACAGGATAATAAGATAATGTTACGTTGAAAGCACAAATTAAAGCACATTTAGGTACCTTTGAACGGATGTTTATTTTATTTATTCGGTCTTAAGCAGATGCTCCGGCTTATGAAACCAGTGCGAACTGTAATATTTGTCAAATTAAAACCCTCTTTCAAATTATTCAGACACCAGGGGAAACCAACTAGCAGAAATTTAATTAAATCACTAACGTTGAACATCTAGCTAGTTAATTATCAGTCCACCGCTACGACGCATTTGTAAGAATTTTTCCTCCAAATGAGGCGCGAATCCTGGGACGCTGGACTTCTAGATCGTCCACCGCGAGCGTTTCCCGATTTACCCTGGTAACCGGTGGGAAACTTTCGTGGGGCCGGACCGGTCACCCCAGATTCAATTTGTCTGCTGCCTGATTAATATTTTTTTTTTAGTTAATTATCAGTCCCCTGCCCTATGATATCTACGTTGATCCTGTCGACAAGCTAACTGGGCTCTACGGAAAATGAACCGGCCCACATAAGAAAACCAAGCTACTGTTGCGCTAAGACGGCTCGAGGTCGGACTAGATTGCACGTGTGTGCTGAATGATTTTTGGGGAAAAAAGAGAGAGCCCCCTTTTTCTGAGGTCTAGTAGGGGTTTATATAGGAGGAGAGTCACCCTCCTGTCTTATCGGCAATCTCATCGAATTGAATGCTGACTTTCTGACAACCGGATCCTCTGACATCCTTCATAAATGACTGAGTGTGTGATAGCCGCCAACACGTCCATCAAGGGGTCAATCACGCCTCCAAGAATATTTGTCAGACACCTGACACATCTGACCGGTAATCATTTCTCTTGCCCCCATTAGGGATTTAGTGGCTCCTCTCGGGCTCCAGTGGTTTCCTGTTTCTCCTTGTGAGCCTGGGGAGAGAAGGGGAGGATGTAAACACGTCCGACCTCTTCCGACCTACGTCGACCCCCTCAAGTCTGGCCGACCTCCCCAATGAGCTTATCGCTCGACAAGGCCCACAGGCCTTGCCGACCTCCTTAACTGGCTGGCCGCCCGGCGAAGGACGCCCCGGCCTGCCGACCTCTCCGATGAGCTTATCGCTCGGCAAGGCCCACAGGCCTTGCCGGCCTCCTTAGCTGTCTGGCCGCCCGGCGAAGCACGCCCCAGCCTGCCGACTTCTCCGATGAGCTTATCGCTCAGCAAGGCCCACAGGCCTTGCCGGCCTCCTTAGCTGTCTAGCCGCCCGGCGAGGCACACCCCCCGGCCTGCCGACTTTCTCCGATGAGTTTATCGCTCGGCAAGGCCCACAGGCCTTGCCGACCTCCTTAGCGGGCTGGCTGCTTAGCGGGGCCCATCCGCACGGCCCGGATCACAAGCCTCCCCTCCAAGTCTAGTCGAAGGAGGCCTGCGAGCTGACTGACTAGACGATTTATCCGCTCGGATGGCGCGTCCTGTGCTCACTCCCTACTACCTACATTCATTGCGCCTTAAATGCGCATCACATCAATCCCGTCTCCTTACCCAGCTTCGTATACGTGTCCCCCGTCGATGGGGTGTTTTGGTCCGCCCATAATTACTGCCCGATTCCATGATGGCTAGGTAAGGCCTAAAATCACCTAGGGAATAAGCGGGAATCGTAGGGTCAAGATTTCTTCCCGTTTAATCTTCATCCTGATCCGACGGTTCTCCTCCCCTGTCTTACCGTATAAATACCTCCTCCTCTCTCATTTTAACCCCATCCCGTTCGCTTATTCTTCCTCCGGTCCGAGCTCCGTCGACCTGCACGACAACTTTCCAAGCCTCTCGCCTGCCTGTTTTCCCGACCTCTAGGTATCGCTTTCCCGTTCCTCTTTACAATATACTGTCTTATTCCCCTTTTATGGCTGCTTCCACTTCCACGTCCGGCCTGTGGTACACGACCACGCCCTCCACTCTGACCTTAGGCAATTTAGAGTCGCTTCGCATTGATTACCAGATCCCCGAGGACCACCTTTTTACCCTACCATCGCGCTCCGATCGGCCACACCAACCACCTCTAGGATACTACACGATTTTCGTAGACCAATTGATGGCCGGTCTGCGCTTTCCTGTGCATCCCTTTATCACAAACATCTGTAGATATTTCCAGACCCCTCTCTCTCAATTTGCCCCGAACTCCATTCGGCTTCTTTGCGGGGCGGCTATCGTCTTTTCGACTTACAAGATCCCTCTCAACCCCCGCATTTTCCACTTCTTCTACTATCTTAAAAAGCAAGAAATCGGTACTTTTTTCTTTCAAGCCCGGGTGAATTCAGCCTTCGTAGATAAGATCCCTTCCTCCAACAAAGGTTGGAGGTCCCATTATTTCTTTATCCGCTCTTGTCCTCCCACCTCCTGGCCGACCCCTTGGATAGAGGAACTGCCCAAACATTCTCGCATGCGTAAAAAGTTCAAATCAGAGTCGGTCTTTCAGCTAGCTTTCTCCAAACTAGGGGGGCTCCGCTTCGACGCCGGCCGGCTGCTGACTGACCCCATGCTATACTTGTTCCAGTTGAGCCACAAGCCTGCTCCTCTACCTGAGCCCTTTGGTAAGTATTTTTATTGCTAGATTATGCTTTATGTCTAACTAAGCCTTTTTCTGTGTTGCAGCCGCCATCATGTTTAAGGCCCTTCTGGCCGGGGAGCTCGGCCTGGATGAGGCGGCACTGAACGCCCGGGTGGCTGAACAACGGGCCCAGCGTGAAGTGCATCCTATGGCTATAGTGATTGTAGCGACCCGCCTTCTTACTGTCTTTAGACGGATCGTTACTTTCTCTGTACTTCTCTACTTTTATACATGACTAAAAGAAATGCGGAAATCTTTTTTTTTTCTTTTAAATTCTTCTAACAATTATATTCTAACATAAGTCATCATGCATAATACCATGTCATACTTTCTTCTCAAATCTCGTAGCTAATACTTATTGAAACTAGCCTCACCCAATGTAAACTGCCCGTACCAGTCGACTGGTGACGTAGCAGTCGACTGGTACGCCTGTAATCAGTTTTACAGGTTTTCGGCTCTTGCTTCTTAAGTCCACCATTCATTCAGTTTCGAGCCATATCAAACTACGACACCATTTCTATACTCTATGTCAGTTTCCTAAACAATTTAGCCAATCAAACGAATCCATAAACTTGAATTTAAGACTTTTATGGAAGAAAATAAACTAAACAAGTTTATATAAACTTTGACAATAGAGTTTGTACCAATCTTGACTCCTAGGCATTCATAACACCAAATACATGTTCTACGACCTTGCTAAAGCATTATGAAATGTGATTGCAACTTTTCTAAACAATTTTAAGCAATAAAAACTTGATTCAAAGGGAAATTGATACTATCTTGGCACAAACACCTTTTTCTCTAACAAAGTATCAATATCTCTAACTACTCACACTTCTACTCATCCAATGCAATCATAAGGATATGTATGCTAAATGAAATGACATGGAATCTTTACTCTAAGAAATTGAGCATGTAAAACTATCCAAAACTCAAATACTCTATAATCTCCATAAAGCAAGAACTTGAAATTTGAATAAACTTAAACATTGCAATTCAAATAACTAAATTGTCTCGTCTCAAAGATCTCTCCATAATCAGCCACCACACACACTCTACTCAGCACCGCCTCGTCGTCTTCCTTCAGAATTGCTTGCCTTTACCTTTATCTGCAATAAGAGGAAATGCATCTATAAGCAAAAAGCTTAGTAAGTACTATCTAGCTCACAAAAACTCGAAATATGCAAACATGCTTCTAGATCAAACTGAACATCATATGAGATACTTATATGCTTGAAAGAAAACTAAGAACATGTATAACTCAAAACATGCATACTCAAGCATTAATAAATCTCAATTTACTTTTCTTGGCTCAACTTGAAACTTTAGCTATTCTTTAACTTTTTGAAAACTCTTTAAACTTTAGAAACTTTGCTAAAGCATATACTTGAAAATAATAATCACTTGGATCCACTGAAGACGTAAGTACCATCTGATGCGCGTTCCCTAAAAGGTTGGGGTAGCGAGCCACCAATCCTAATAGAGCAGACCTTGGTCTACCAGGGCCAAGACCTTGGAATTGGACACCTGGATTTCTTTAACGACGCCCTTGGACGCCGGGTACTGGCCTTAGAAAATAAAATAGCTTTTCTTTCTTTTCTTTCTTATCTGTAAATGCCTTGGCATTTTCTCGAGCACCTTGCGTGCTAAAATCCCTAAGTCTTGACTTTTGGGGATTTCTTAAGGCCTTGACCTTTTCTTTTCTTTTCTTTATCTTTTCTTTTCTTTTCTCATAACTTTCTTAGCCCCTAATCTCACATAGGGTGCTTAATCAAACTTATACAAACATATAATGAACTAAGATTACATGCAAAAACTTAAACAAAAGGAAATATCTCTTTTAAAAACTTTTAAGGGAAATTCTTGCGGAAAAACCGCCTCTTACTGCAGGTGAGCAGTACTTACATTGATATCTTGGACTTACAACCAAGATTGACGTCTAGGGCTCGGGAGAAACTTGAGATCTCGGAGAATTCTTCGCGCCTACGCGTTCTTCTCGTCGAGACGAACGCAACGCTCCGCTCTCCTTGATCCCTCCTTGGCCGGCGCCCCTTGGAAGAGGAGAGGAAGGCTTTGGGCGTGCGTGCGTGAGAGGGGGAAGTCGTGCGTCGCGCGGCTAGGGTGAGGAAGAGGGAAAAACAAAAAACCCAATTTCCTCTCTTAACTTATCTATTTATACTCATGGGGCGAATTTACCTAATTATACCTTATCTAATGTTTCGCTTAATCTATTTCAGCAAAATCAACCAGCGCAGCTGTTCGCCTGTTTTCCTCTCACAGCGCAGGTGAGTGGTTCGAATCCCTGCGGCTGCCTATGAAGGTTTTCTTTTTTTTTTGATCCGAAAAACTCTATTTCTTTTGCTAAAAATACTAAACGGACTCAGAAAAATCCGTAAAAATATCCTAAAAATTTCTAAAAATCTAAAGAATATTTCTAAAGTATTTTTAACTAATTTCAAGGACTTTAAGGACTTAAAATGGAAATTTTGGGGCGTTACAGTGATGGCCCCAGGACAAAGAGGGAGCGGAGATAGCAGCCCGGTTGAGGTCCCCCATGTTCCCGAATCAGATCCCCCGGTAGTAGATGTTGACTTGGGGGATCGATCAGAGGATGAAACTGAGCCCCCGGCTTCGGAGCTGGTGACTCGCAAGAGGCGCCGGGCGGGCGAGCAAACGAGGGTCCCGTTAGAAGTGGAGCTGACGAGGGAAGCACAGCCGCTGCCATCTTTCCGTCCGGGTGTCTCTGCTCCAAGCGCCCGGGCGGCTAGATCGAGGGAGACGACTCCCCGCGCGAGTGGCTCGACTTCGGCTTCGGCCATGCCCCTACCAGGGTCCCCTTCCCAAGCCATGCAGCTCCCCTCCTCCGCCCTGGGTGATTCTACAGGCGACGATGCGGTTGAGGCCCTGTTGTCCATGCATTCTCCCGCCCGGCTCCCGGTGGACATCCAACTTCCCTCAGCGACCACGGTAACCCGAATAATTCAACCGCAACCAATCAATCTACACGGCCGGCTAGTCTCCAGCTGGGACCAGGGCTCGGCGATAATCAATGAGAGGAGTCTGATAAGCCTGGCGGACAACTTCTTCATGGACGCCACTCAGGTACGCTACTTCTCCTCTAACAAAGACCCTTGTCTATCTTCAAGCTTCGCTAACCCCTTTTTCTTTTTCTTGCAGTTCTGGGTTGCTTGCCGCGTGGTTACTCAGTCTCTCGTGACCAGCACCAGAGAGCGCCGAGCAGGCGAGGCAAAAATAAAAGAACTGCAAGCCCAACTATCTGACACTGCCTTGCCGCCCGGCGAAGAAGGCTTACAAGCGCTTCGCTTGGAGGTTTCTACCTTGCGGGACCAGCTAGCGGAGGCTGACCGGCGCGCGGAAGAGATGCATCAGACGTTGGCTGCCGCTTCAAGGGACATCGACCAATCATTCAATCGAGCTGAGGCTGCAGAGGCGGTAAAGAAAACAGCCATCACCCGCCAAAACAGGCTGCGCTCTGACCTGGACAAGAAGACAGCGGAAGCGCAGGGTCTTCACCAGAAACTTCGCGAGGCGGCCACGGCCCATAACAAGACTCAGCTAGAGCTCAAGAATAAAGAGACAGAGTTGGCTGCCCAGTTAGAACTTTTGAAGGACTTGGAGACCCAGGCCACGGCCAAGGATGCCGACCTGACGAAGAGGGCTGCTGAGCTAGCCGAGCGGGAGGCGAAGTTGATGGAAAAAGTCGTGGAACTCGCACAGCTAAAGAGTGATTTTGCAAACTACAAGGCGGCGGAGCCAGCTCGGCAAGAAGAATTTCGCCTGAGTTACCTCCAGACACGCCCCTTCCTTCAACAGGTGGCCCGCCGCACGGCCACCATGATCACATACGGTATGGAGGGGACTTTGAAACAACTCAAGGAAGCTGGCCACATTCCCGCCGATCTGCCTGCCGATGCTGTCAAGCCTACCTTAATCCAAGATCTCATCCCGGACGACGCCTTCCCCGACTTCATTTAGGGACTTTCCGACATCTTTTTATGATTTTGGTTTTTGTATTGGGCTCCCGCCCTGAAAGGACATGGCCTGCTTCTTGTTCTTGTTGTAGGTTTCAACCCTTTCTTTTTTTTTTCTTTATATCTTTTTTTTTCTTTTTTATTTTATATTTGCGTGATTCCTACACATTAACACATTCGCCCGGCCGGCCAACACCACACCCGGTCAGCACCCGTTTGATGACGAAACGGGGAAGTCATTTGTACTCCGGCGCTTAAAGAGGGTATGGTCACCTTCAATAATCACATCCGACTAACCGAGATCACGACGTCCGGTCGGCGCTCACTCAGCAATGACCACGTTTATACTTCGCCTTAACGAGAATTTGAATGCCGCGTGGTAGGTACGCCTGTCCGGGCGCGCAACATGACGGCCGATCGGCCTCCACTTGGGGAGGGTGCAAATTTTCTTATATTTTATATTCAAGGAAAAATCTTGACGCCGATGAATAACCACGTCCGGCCGGACGCAAAGATACCGGCCGGTCGGCGTCCACTCGACGAGATCGAATCATTTCGCGATGCTTTATTTTTAAGGAAAAAACCTCGACGCCGATGAATAATCACGTCCGGCCAGCCGCAAAGATCCCGGCCGGTCGGCGTCCACTCGGCGAGGTCGAATCTTTTCGCGATGCTTTATTTTTAAGGAAAAAACCTCGACGCCGATGAATAATCACGTCCGGCCGGCCGCAAAGATCCCGGCCGGTCGGCGTCCACTCGACGAGGTCGAATCTTTTCGCGATGCTTTATTTTTAAGGAAAAAACCTCGACGCCGATGAATAACCACATCCGGCCGGACGCAAAGATCCCGGCCGGTCGGCGTCCACTCGGCGAGCTGCCATGGAGTCAAGCAGGGTGTCGGAGCATGCCCAATTCAGTCTTATAAGCGCAAGAGTCTGGACACCGGTCGGCTAACCCTGATCGTACGTGGGCCGCCACGTCCGACCGGGCCCGACCGGACGTGGAATGCCACGCCAGGCCGGCACCTACTCGGTGGGTACGTGGATAAAAATCCACTTATAATCCGCGTGGATGCGGATGTCTGGACACCGGTCGGCTAACCCTAATCGTACGTGGGCTGCCACGTCCGACCGGGCCCGACCGGACGTGGGACGCCACGCCAGGCCGGCACCTACTCGGTGGGTGCGTGGATGTAAATCCACTTATAATCCGCGTGGATGCGGAAGTCTGGACACCGGTCGGCTAACCCTAATCGTACGTGGGCTGCCACGTCCGACCGGGCCCGACCGGACGTGGGATGCCACGCCAGGCCGGCACCTACTCGGTGGGTGCGTGGATGTAAATCCACTTATAATCCGCGTTGATGCGGAAGTCTGGACACCGGTCGGCTAACCCTGATCGTACGTGGGCTGCCACGTCTGACCGGGCCCGACCGGACGTGGGATGCCACGCCAGGTCGGCACCTACTCGGTGGGTGCGTGGATGTAAATCCACTTATAATCCGCGTTGATGCGGAAGTCTGGACACCGGTCGGCTAACCCTGATCGTACGTGGGCTGCCACGTCTGACCGGGCCCGACCGGATGTGGGATGCCACGCCAGGTCGGCACCTACTCGGTGGGTGTGTGGATGGGAATCCACTTATAACTTGCTTGGTCAATTTTCGCATGTACAGAGCTCTCTCTCCTTTCTTCCTTTATCATTTTTTGCGACTACAATTACAAGGATACCCACTACTCAACTCTCCTCACGATACAATCTTAAATGTGTTGCACTCCATGGGCGCCCTAGCTTCTTTCCCTGTGCGTCTTGAAGGTAATATGCCCCCGACTCCAGCTTCCTAATCACTAGAAAGGGTCCTCCCCACTGAGGTTCCAATTTGCCGACCTCTCCGACCGGCTTTACTCTCTTCCAGACTCGATCCCCGACCTGAAAGCGTCGGGGCAAAACCTTTTGGTTATATCTCCGCTGCATCCTCTGTTGATAAGCTAACAACCGAGTGGCAGCCTTACTTCGCACTTCTTCGACCAAGTCTAGTTCCATCCGTCTTCTTTCTTCATTGTCTTCGATGCTCACAAGTCTCCTATCTGAGTTGCACCCGACTTCCAGGGGGATTATTGCTTCACTTCCATATACCAACCGAAAAGGGGTACAACCTGAGCCTTCCTTTGGTGTAGTCCTCAAAGCCCATAAGACACTAGGCAGTTGGTCCACCCAAGTGCCTCCTTCATGATCCAGCTTAGTCTTGATACCCCTTAAGATTTCTCGATTGGCCACTTCAGCTTGCCCATTACTCTGAGGATATGCCACAGAGGTGAACGCTTGTTGGATCCCATAAGCTGCACACCACTCTTGGATCTTCCTTCCCTGGAATTGTCGCCCGTTGTCGGAGATCAGCTTTCGTGGAATGCCATACCGACATAAAATATTCTGCCATAGAAACTTGATAACCGCTTGTTCAGTGATGAGGGCCAAAGCTTCTGCTTCTATCCACTTCGAGAAATAATCCACCGCTACCAGCAGGAACTTCTTCTGGGCGGCTGCTACAGGAAAAGGACCGACTATATCCATGCCCCATTGATCGAAAGGACACGATATAGTGGTGGTCTTCCATAGCTCCGCCGGTCGATGAGAAACATTTTGGTGTTTCTGACAAGAAAGGCAAGAGGCCACCAGGCGGTCCGCATCTCGTTGTAGGGTTGGCCAGAAATAGCCGGCCAGTAGGATCTTCCGCGCCAAGGCTCGGCCTCCAGAGTGATTTCCACAAGACCCCAGGTGCGCTTCCCTTAGCGCGTAGTCCGCGTCCTCTTCCCCCAAACATTTCAATAGAGGCCTCGAGAAAGCTCTTTTATACAACAAGTCGCCCACCAAGGTGAACCGAGCTGCTCTTTTTTTTCCACAACCGGGCTTGTTCCGGGTGGGGCGGCAGTGCTCCGTCCTTCAGATAAGCTATGAAAGGGGCCCTCCAATCTCCTCCAACTTCCAGCTCGGCTTCCCTCTCAACTTGGGCAACGAACATGCTTTGGGGGGAGGGCTCAGTGAATACCCACGGGATGACTGCACTAGCCAGCTCGTCAGCCTTGAGGTTTTCGCTTCGTGGTGTCTGAGAAATGTGCACCTCTTGAAATTCGGCCTTTAGCCGTTCGCAAGCCTCTACGTACATCTGCAGCCTTCCATTATTAACATCGAACTGGTCGGCCAGCTGCCGGGTCACCAACTGAGAATCTGAGTGCAAAGTTATCCGCGCGGCTCCGACATACTTTGCAGCCTGTAGCCCTGCCAGAAGGGCTTCATATTCAGCTTCATTGTTGGTGGCGCGGTATTCCAGCCTCACCGCCAGGTGTAAGTGGTCACCTTTTGGGGAGATGAGTACTAGCCCAATGCCACTTCCTGCCTTGGTAGCGGAACCATCCACATAGATTGTCCACATCTCTTCCTCTCCCCTAGTGTGGAGCTCACTGAGGAAGTCAGCCAATGCTTGAGCTTTGATGGCCGGCCGGGGGAGATATTGAATGTCATACTCGCTCAGCTCTGTGGTCCACTTAATCATCCGACCTGAGACCTCCGGGTTGGCGAGCACTTTCCCCAACTTGCTATTAGTCAACACATGAATGAGATGGGCTAGGAAATATGGACGCAATCTCCGAGCCATCAACACAAGAACATAGGCTAATTTCTCGAGTGCATTATACCTACACTCGGCTTCTTTAAGTAAATGCCCGAAGAAATATACAGGCTGGTGCTCTGCCCCCTTTTGATTTACCAGGACCGCACTCACTGCTCCCTCGGTGGATGATAAGTACACATACAATATTTCTCCTTCCTCAGGCTTGGCCAACACTGGCAGACCGGCCAAGTATAACTTCAGCTCCTCAAAGGCGCGATCACATTCAGCATCCCACTGGAATTTGGAAGCTTTCCTCAGTATCTTGAAAAAGGGCAGGCTGCGGTCGGCTGACCGGGCGATAAAACGGGAAAGGGCTGCAATTCTTCCAGTCAACCGTTGTACTTCTTTCATGCTGCGGGGTGGAGGCATACTCAGCAAATCTTTAACTTTGTCGGGGTTGGCTTCTATACCTCGCTCAGTCAGGATGTAACCCAGGAATTTTCCACTCGTGGCGCCGAATAAGCACTTGGCCGGGTTCAGTTTCAGGCCATACCTTCTCAGAGTTCTGCAGGTTTCTTCCACGTCTGCCACCAGATCGGCGCTCACGGCGGACTTGATGAGAATATCGTCCACATATACCTCGATATTACGCCTGATCTGCTCGCGGAATACCTTATTCATCATTCTTTGGTAAGTGGCTCCTGCGTTCCTGAGCCCAAATGGCATGACGTTGTAGCAGTAGGTACCCCCAGCAGTGATGAAACTGACTTTCTCCTGGTCGCCTGGCGCCAATGGCACTTGATGGTACCCTTGGTAGGCATCTAGCATGCAGATGAACTCACTTCCGGCTGTGGAATCAACCAGTTGGTCAATTCGAGGGAGCGGATAACAATCTTTGGGACATGCTCTGTTGAGATCCCGGAAGTCAATGCATACTCTCCATTTGTTCCCAGGTTTTGGCACCAGTACCACATTGGCCAACCACTCAGGGAATTGTACCTCTCTAATATGCCCGGCCTCTAAGAGCTTGTCTACTTCTGCCTGAATCACTTTGTTCTGATCAGCGTTGTGGTTCCTCATCCGCTGCTTCACTGGCCTAGCCCCGGGGAACACATGCAATCGATGTTCCATGACCTCTGGCTTGACGCCCTTCAGGTCTGTGACGGACCAGGCGAATACGTCTTGGTTCTGGGACAAACACTGCGTAAGCTGTTGCTTGAGACCGGGCGGCAGCCCCCTTGCTATCTTCACAACAGTGTCTTCTCGGCCCGGCAGGAGTTGCACCCCTTCCTCTTCCTCATGGAGCTCTGACCAGGGGGCATGTTGAACCATATTGCAGCCGCTCGGGGTAGCCCGGAAAGTTTTCCTCACCTCCACCCGGACGTCATCGACATAGCATTGGCGGGCTAACTTCTGATCCCCCTGACCTCTCCCACCTTATCCCCCACAGGGAATTTTACCTTCAGGTAAAGGTGGATATAGCAGCTCTGAATTCATTCAAAGCCGGTCGGCCCAATATAGCATTGTAGGCCGAGGGCGCATCCACTACTAGGAAAGTCGACCACCGGGTTCTTTTTAAGGGCTCCTCTCCCAAAGATATAGCGAGCTTGATCTGTCCGACCGGCTGCACCTCATTACCTGTGAAGCCAAACAGGGGGGTGGCTACAGGTTGCAACTCGGAGGCCTCAATCTGTAGCTGCTCGAAGGCCTTGAGGTACATGACGTTCACAGAGCTACCCGTGTCTACTATGACCCGGCGGATCTGGTAGTTTGCTATCACCGCGGAGATGACCAGTGCGTCTTCATGGGGTACTTCTATGCCCTGCAAGTCTGCAGGTCCGAAAGAAATCTGTGGTCCCTGAGCTTGGGCCGAGCTGCACCCCACCTGATGGATTTCCAATCGCCTGACCTGGGTCTTCCGGGCCCGGTTGGAATCTCCATACGTGGGACCGCCGGATATCACATTGACGTTTCCTTGAACCGCATTCCGTCGATTGGCCTGTTCTTCGCTGAGGTCTTCTTGGCCCTGCGAAGCGGTTGTTGGGAATAGCTGCCTGGCCACAGGAGTATCGACCGGGCTGCTTTGGTTGGGCCCTCCTGGTGACGCTCTTCCGTGCCCCCGGCCGCCCTCTTGTCTGGCTACTCCAGGGGTTCCTCGACCGGAGCGACCTCGGCCCCGCCCTGCCTGCCAACAATCTTGAAGATCGTGCGTATGGCTGTTGTGGAAAGAGCAGTAAGGTTGCCATCTGGTGGGCAAGCATCCTTGGGCAACCTGCTGTACTATTCCTTGTCCAGCTCCGAGTCTATGCCCCACAGCTCGGGGGCTCCGTAATGGTCCGCCGGGCGGCGTAACTCGGGGGTGCTGGGGAGTTTCATATGAGGACGGCTTAATCTCCTGTCGTCGAGCAGCCTGTGCTTCTTCTACATCGACGTACTTGGCAGCTCTACCCAGAAGACTTTCGAAGTCCTTCGGGGGCTTCCTGATCAGTGCTCTGAAGAATTCGCCTTCTTGTAGTCCTTGGGTGAAGGCGCTGATCAATACTTCGGATGTTGCTGAAGGCACATCCAGTGCCACTTGGTTGAACCTTTTAATGTAGGCTCTCAAGAGCTCCTTGGGACCTTGCTTCAAGGCGAAGAGATTCAAGCTGGTCTTGTGATGCCTTTTGCTGCTTGCAAAGTGTTGGAGAAACAATCTCTTGAAGTCGGCAAAACTCCCTACAGATCCTTCCGGGAGTCTGTCGAACCACCTTTGAGCTGGGCCAGCCAGAGTGGTGAGGAAAGCCCGGCACCTGATGCCGTCCAAGTATTGGTGTAGCAGAGTAGCGTTCTCAAACTTCATAAGATGTTCCTCTGGGTCTGTACTCCCTCCGTATTCTGGTATAGAAAGGAGCCGGAAGTGCTTTGGCACTGGCTCTTGTAAAACCAGTCTGGTGAAGGGGAAACCCGTGGGCTCCATTGAAACTTGGCTTGCGGGGGCTTTTCCCTTGGTGAGACGGCCCAGGCTGGAAGATACCTCCTGAGGGTCAGATTGTCCGACACCCTCGTCAGGACCGAAGAATGCGCGGGGAAATGCAGGGCTTCCTCCGGGCGGTCCTTCGGTACCCACGGGAGCTCCCAGCCCGGCGGGGCCGGCCTGCATTGTCCGGGCGGCTGCTTCTTGCTCCGCCGCCATCTTCTTGGCTTTGGCTGCCACCAACAGCTCCAGGTCTTCTTGTGTGAGGCTGACAGTCACTCTGTTGGAGTCACTCATCTTAGCTTATCGATGAGGCTGAATTCCCACAGACGGCGCCAAATTTGATCCTGTCGACAAGCTAACTGGGCTCTACGGAAAATGAACCGGCCCACATAAGAAAACCAAGCTACTGTTGCGCTAAGACGGCTCGAGGTCGGACTAGATTGCACGTGTGTGCTGAATGATTTTTGGGGAAAAAAGAGAGAGCCCCCTTTTTCTGAGGTCTAGTAGGGGTTTATATAGGAGGAGAGTCACCCTCCTGTCTTATCGGCAATCTCATCGAATTGAATGCTGACTTTCTGACAACCGGATCCTCTGACATCCTTCATAAATGACTGAGTGTGTGATAGCCGCCAACACGTCCATCAAGGGGTCAATCACGCCTCCAAGAATATTTGTCAGACACCTGACACATCTGACCGGTAATCATTTCTCTTGCCCCCATTAGGGATTTAGTGGCTCCTCTCGGGCTCCAGTGGTTTCCTGTTTCTCCTTGTGAGCCTGGGGAGAGAAGGGGAGGATGTAAACACGTCCGACCTCTTCCGACCTACGCCGACCCCCTCAAGTCTGGCCGACCTCCCCAATGAGCTTATTGCTCGACAAGGCCCACAGGCCTTGGCGACCTCCTTAACTGGCTGGCCGCCCGGCGAGGGACGCCCCGGCCTGCCGACCTCTCCGATGAGCTTATCGCTCGGCAAGGCCCACAGGCTTTGCCGGCCTCCTTAGCTGTCTGGCCACCCGGCGAAGCACGCCCCAGCCTGTCGACTTCTTCGATGAGCTTATCGCTCAGCAAGGCCCACAGGCCTTGCCGGCCTCCTTAGTTGTCTGGCCGCCCGGCGAGGCACACCCCCCGGCCTGCCGACTTTCTCCGATGAGTTTATCGCTCGGCAAGGCCCACAGGCCTTGCCGACCTCCTTAGCGGGCTGGCTGCTCAGCGGGGCCCATCCGCACGGCCCGGATCATACGTGATTCTATAATACTTGTACAAGAACAATCCTCCATTCCCTGGATCAGATAGGGATCTTCATGTGTTAGATTGGCTAGGAATCTTCTCCGTAAGAACAAAAAAAAAAAAGCAAATGCCAATAAGATTTTTTTTAACCATATATATAAACTAATTAATCACAATATGAAATTATATTCTCTAGCTCTCACATAATAAAAATGACATGACATGAGCAAAGCAGAGCAGAGCCAAATGGAAAACGAAAATAAGGAGCAGGTGTGGATGATTGTCACTGACAAGTTCATTATCAAAACTTTATGAAAAGCTCTTCTTCCTTCGATCTCTAATTTTCTGGAGGTGCTCTTGAGACTGTGGTGCAATGGTAAAGTGATTAATCATTATCTCAGGCATCTTCGGTTCGATCCTCAATTACGGCGTATTTTACAGGAATTTTTCCTCCAAATGAAGCGCGAACCTTAGGACGTTGGACTTCTAGACCGCTGACTGTGAGCGCTTTCCGATTTATCCTGATGACCGATGAGAAATTTCTGTGGAATCGAATCGATTATTCCAGGTTTAATTTATCTACCATCTGATTAATATTTTTTTTCTAATTTCCGAAAGGTCCGTGTTCCTATTTGTTGGAAGTGGCAACGTAACTGCACACGTTGCCAAGGGAGTGGGCCATGTTGCCCCTCCCTCCCCACTCATGCTCTATGTCTTGCTCTCCTATATTTTTCATTAAAATCAATATAAAACTAAATAAATAGAATAATAACTGAAAACCACTAGGACAGCTCGATTGACCTAGCCATTTAGGTGGGGAATGGAACCGGTTCACAGTGAAAAAGATCGGGTTCAATCAGCTCGCTTTATTGAATCGGGCTCTACATTGTAGTTTCTTTTATCATAATAATTTTGATTTTTTTGAAATTGTCATTACTATCTAAGATTTAAGCCTTACTGATTTGAATC
Organism: Boesenbergia rotunda; assembly: GCA_024364735.1. Classification (NCBI taxonomy): domain Eukaryota; kingdom Viridiplantae; phylum Streptophyta; class Magnoliopsida; order Zingiberales; family Zingiberaceae; genus Boesenbergia; species Boesenbergia rotunda. The sequence goes on from JAGFNQ010006012.1 coordinate 361,292, forward strand.
GATGTAGTTCCATAAAAAATTTTTATTGACCATCTAATAAATTAGAGAAGTGTATGTACGTGATGATTTATTTTGACCGTCAACATTTTCGATTTTACTATCTATCGTAGAGAAAATTTTTCACAATATTTAATTTACTTTGGAAGGTCTAATCACGGTATCCAATCTCGAAGCAATAATTTCAAATTTTAAAATATACGTCGGAGAGGTATTTCTAATCATCTTTCCTTTACACTAATAATTGTAAATATTACAAATTTTAAATCATATATTTTTTTTTGATAATTTAAATATGTAATTTTTTTATATTAATTAATCATAAAAATGATCAATTTGATCTTACAGATATTTTTTTTTTATTACCAAGATAAATCGAAAAAGTATATATGAAGATTTATCATGATAGCTACCATTTTAGTGTTCATTATATGTTAAAAAAAATAGAATGGCTGCTGAAATATACATTTATGGAGAGGAGAGATGAAAGATTTGAGGTTTGCTCAAAAATTTTTGCAACTAGTTCCTTGGTTTAATTTCAGATGTGAAATATTTAATTAAATGATTTTGATCACGTCATTATGCAGTTAACTGTATGTGTTTTTATCAAATGAATATGATAATACATTATAAAATTTAAAATTGATTGATATCTGTATACCGTATACTATTCGGTTCAAGAGAAGTGAAAACCGACCACGTGTGCATTTTATTGAGCGCTTCATCCGTGAGTGGATTTAAACGTGGGATCCTTTTTAGACTTTCATCTCAATCTAGATAATTAGGAAGCAACTTGGGAATCGGGAAACGAAAAGTAAGTTTACTGAACCTAACTAACTACTAGAGAGGGCAGCACCCGATCTTTTCCTCCGTTCCTTTCCACGCCAATGGCCTTCGTCTCCGCTGCACTGCTCCTCTTCGGCGTCGCCTCTTTCTTGTCAAATTTCGCAGCTGCCAGGCCTCAAGGGCCCTTCGACGATGCGCCTTGGATTGCCGATGAACTCGTGCCTGTTCTTTTGCAGTACGTCCGGATTGCCGTCCTCTTGACTTACGTCGTCATCTGTGGTTTCGTCTTGTACACCCTCAAGAAAGCTTTCGATTACGTAGTCGATCCCATCTTCGATGATTGCATGGACGTCTCTTCGAGAGTCTCTTCCGCCAATGTTAATTGACTGCATGGACGATTCTTCGACGGTCTCTTGGATCTGAGGAAACGGAATCTGCCACTGCCATGCACGGTCCTATCATGGAACGTAATTAGTGTTTGGGCCACTGAATAAACACTTAATATTGGTAAAATAAACAGCTTTCTCTCCTACAATTTGTATGATGTTCTTATGATCTTGGATTATTTTTATGCTTAAAAATCAGACTTTTGTTTGCTTAGGAAACATTTAGAGGAACAGCTAGCGCATTATTTGTTCTTCTGTTCTTGTGTTCTTTGATTATTATAATCATAAAGGCGTTGTTGTATCAGGCTTTTACGAACCTAATGCTTTATTTGGCTTCCTACGGCGCTCGCAGAAGATGGTAACGGCGCCTGTTGATTGAAATATTGCCTTTAGTTTTCTTCTCACGTTGCAAAAATGATCGATGAATAAACACGTTTTACAATCCATGTTTGGTTTTTCTTTTGGTTGCATTCAATTACCAGCAGACCAATATGGCCTTTGCTATTCTAATTCCATTGACCACGACAAAAACTTATATAAAACATTCAAAAATAGATCTGCAATTATACAAAGTGAAAAATTTTTGATCGATTTGAAAAAGTGCAGTTGTGTTGACGGCGGAGTTCTCGGACTGGGAGGAGGAAAATTACAAGTGAAGGGCTTCTCTTCTTTTATCAATAACATAGGAGAGATATAATTCCGGCAGGAGCGGATTTATACAGAGACCGGTGGATTATGATCCTCCAAAATTTTAATAATATTATTTTTATATAATTTTTTTTATTTTTTATATAAAATTTTTTATATTCTTAATATATATATTATTCGATCCTTTTAAAAAAATTTTATTTATAGTTCATCTAATAATAAAGTTAATTTTCCTTTAAATACATATCTAGAATTCAAATCTTTTAAATAACTAAATTTATAATTTTTTCTTTCTATTTCATAATTTCATATATTTTTGAAAGATTGGGGAGAAGATCATTATTATAATAATTATTTTTATAATCTAGTATGCGGCCCTAGATGTAATCCCGAGTTAGGACAAGCCTGGGCTCGTAATTGGGTCAATAAGTCGGTTGCTTGTTGATCCGTCGAATCGTAACCCGCTAGGGCTCTGGCCAGTTACGATTCAATCAGCCCATTAACCGTGAATTGGCCACGAAATCGACGGTTCACGATCGGTTCAATCTTTTTTTTTTAATTTATAGTTGAATATTTTTAATAAATTAAAAAAAAATTATATTAGTAAGGATTGAATCCTAATCTCTTCTTTAAAAGGTGAAGTATCCTAATCAATTGGAAGGGTTACACTCTTACATCAAATAGATATTCATATATATTAGTTAATTATTTAATAATTAATTGAATCAAAAAGTAAATATTTTTTTAATGGTTGGGATTATTTATTTATTTTATTAATGAATGTGATTTAATATTCATTATTTTTTTATATTTTAAAATAAGTATAATATTTCATTATTTTAAAATTATGTTCATTAACAATTAAAAAAATCTAATCACTAACAATGGAATGAAATCTAATTAATCACTCATTAATAATGTTACCCTATAAGATAATAGGAAAAAAAAATAATTAACGAAATATTTTCAACCTCAAGTTACCGGTTCAGTCTCACGAAAGTTTTCCACTATCCACCAGGGTAAATCGAGAAATTCTCGTTACAGGTGGTCTAGAAGTCCTGCTTCCCAAGGTTTGCGTCTCATTTTAAGAAAAAATTTTCACAAATATATTATGACTGAGAATTGAACCATAGATCCCTGAGTAACGATTAGTTATTCTTCCGTTATATCATAGCTTCGAGAGTTGTTTTATAAGATAATAGAGTAAAAAGTTAAGAAAATTAAGTAGATTTTGATTTTCTATATTCTAAGTATATATACACGTAATTTAAATAAGTATAAGTTTTTTTTATGAATTTATAATTTTAATTTTTTAAATATAATAATCTTCAATCATAATAAATCGTGTACGAATCATGAATCAACAATTTTAAATCGTGAATCGTAATCATCTTAGACGTTTAAGGTTAAAGGTCGACCTTCTAAGAACCGTCAAATTATCGATTCCGAACTAAAATTGAATCTAAATGATCATCTCAAATTTAAAATTTTAGATTCACCCTCGAGTATTGATTACGATTTCATGATTGGTCCCTTTAGAAAATGATTAAGTATCATTAAATTGATTAAGTTTGGGGTCTCTACCAAAATGTCGCTCTTTATCCATGAATATTTCTTCATGTTTTTAAAGGAATTCTTTGATTTGGGAAAATTTCCCTGTTGCCCCTTCTCAAGGTTTGCTAATGTTTGCATTCATTAGAAATTATTACGTGCATGTTAATTGTGATTTGTTTCTCATTAAAGTGAGACCGGATCCTCTATCCCAAAAATCTCCCTATTTCTTTATCTCACTCGCCGACGATGACCGACGAATCATCCGATCGTCGATCGGACACCACTAACGACCTCTGGCCGCTGTCCCGAACAAAACTATACTCTGGGGAGTACGGTGAACCCATTGGATATCGTCGTAATTGCGATTTCGCTTATTCACTGTCGAATCCAGCGAGATTGTAATGCGGCAATTCCGACCGATTCACAATTCTCTCAGAATATCGTTTGATTCGAGATGACAATAAAAAATTATCAACAATCTCCGATCATCGATCGAATGACTAATAGATCGTCACGGGCGATCAGAAAAGGGATTCCTGTCTCGCCTGGGACGAAGGATCCGGCGTCCATTAAAGTCAATATAAAATTAAATATAATAACTTAACAAATCTTTAATGGTGATTTTTCACCTTTATTAAATTTTATCATGTTTAATATTGTCAATTTATAAATTCTAGATATATTTAATAGATCGTGTCATTGAACTCAAAGAAGGATCCGTGTAATAGATACATAAGTTGTTGAGTTAATATAATTTATATATTTTTATTAATTATTAATTTATGAGCCGAGTAAAATGCTTAATTATATAACAGAGTAGACTCTGTGTCATGTCATTTAGCAAGAAAAGACGAGAACGGATTTTCTGTACCGCTCTCCGCTCCGTGCCCTCCGTCCCAAAACAAAATGACAAAAAAAAATCATGCGTCGTCCGTGTGAGCTGACGATCAAGCACTGGCCTAATCGGTCAGGCACTTTCCTGACCGATTCAGGCAAGTGCCTGATCGGTCAGGCAAGTGTCTGATCGGTCAGGGTGACCGATCAGGCACTTGCCTGACCGATCAGGTCAGTGCTTGATCGTCAGCTCACGCGGACGACACATGATTTTTTTTTTGTCGTTTTGTTTTGGGACAGAGGGCACAGAGAGGAGAGCGGTACAGAGGATCCGCTCTCAGAAAAGACAATGATTTTCACAGGATCAATCAGTCATTCTAATCCGGTCAAATAGGGTACCCGAGTCGATTAGTGCTTGATAGCTGATAAGGATTTAAGTAGTCAAGCGGATATCAGACGGGCGACTAGATTGTATAGTATCGTACCTGTCAGTCGGCCAGGGATAAACCCAGCCTAATCAGTCGGATGGTTGATTAGACTGTACAACACCCTACCTATCAGTCGATGTAGGGATATACCCGGCCTAACCGGTCGGACGGTCGGCTAGACTGTACAACACACTACCTGTTAGTCGGCCTAGGGATACATCCAGCCTATTCGATCAGACGGTCGGCTAGACTGCACCGTAGCCTACCTGTCAGTCGGCCCAGGGATACACCTGGCCTAACCGGTCGGACAGTTGGCTAGCGTGCGCGGCGTACGACCTGTCGATCATGCCACGTAAGGAAAGCCCCTCTAAGGGCTTTCGTCCTGTCGTTTGGGGCCACACAGGGCCCAGCTCCGAGCTTAGTAAATGACTAGCCTGAGTTGGTTAGCGACTAGTCGATCGTCATATCCGATCGGCCTACTGGGCATTCCCGCCCGGTCATAGATCATGCAGCCTCGTAATCCCAGGTGGTTCCCACATGCCCCATGAGGAGACCGCTCAGCTGACCGTCCGGTCGGCAAATCAAACAAGGGGTCAAAAGAGATTGGGAACCATCAAGAATCTCGTACGAAAGATAGTGTTTAATGGTGAAATGATATAAAAGCGTACAAAGGGATTCACAGGATCGGCCAATTACTTTGAGTGAGAGGACAGGCATGGGTTTCATGCAGCCGAAAGAGAGTCATTATTAAGAATAAGGCGAAGAGACATTTGGAATTGACTAGTGACCTAAATTACAACGGCTCGGCTCCACCATTTAGCAATTAAATCCTGACATAAGATTAGATCCTTAACATGATGTGATTGCTCGGGCAGGGTTGATTTGCTCACTCACTATATAAAAGTCTTCAGGACTTCATACGCAGGTATGTTCAATAATGCCACTCTTTGTCACCCTCATTTCTCTTCTCTCTTCGCCGGAGTATTGATTTGATTGTCGGAGTACCTACGTCGGAATCTCTCTGTCAGTCTCTAACGGTTATGTTCCTCGCATATTAGTCAAGTTCTTCCATTTCCCCGAGTGTCTGACCAGCGAATCCTCTTCATCAACTTTCATGCTCAGTCATCAACTAGTTGCCCTCCTTACTGACCGGATCATAAGGTAATGTTACGTTGAAAGCACAAATTAAAGCACATTTAGGTACCTTTGAACGAATGTTTATTTTATTTATTCGGTCTTAAGCAGATGCTCCGGCTTATGAAACCAGTGCGAACTGTAATATTTGTCAAATTAAAACCCTCTTTCAAATTATTCAGACACCAGGGGAAACCAACTAGCAGAAATTTAATTAAATCACTAACGTTGAACATCTAGCTAGTTAATTATCAGTCCCCTGCCCTATGATATCTACGTGATTCTATAATACTTGTACAAGAACAATCCTCCATTCCCTGGATCAGATAGGGATCTTCATGTGTTAGATTGGCTAGGAATCTTCTCCGTAAGAACAAAAAAAAAAGAGCAAATGCCAATAAGATTTTTTTTAACCATATATATAAACTAATTAATCACAATATGAAATTATATTCTCTAGCTCTCACATAATAAAAATGGCATGACATGAGCAAAGCAGAGCAGAGCCAAATGGCTCTTTATCTTGTGTATTATATTTTCCTAATTAAGATGGAAAATTCATGCATATTAAAATCACATCATGCACACGATAATTTCTTAACTCGATCGTGCGTGCAACCATTCACTCGTCTGCAATGGCACGGCATTTTATTTACATATCCATTGGCAGCTGGTAGAGACAAAATGGGTAGGTGAGAAGGCAAAAATGATAGAGAACTAGAGACAAAATGGGTAGGTGAGAAGGCAAAAATGATAGAGAACTCGGGTTTTAAGTTATGGTATACAGGAAAGAGTAAAACAAGAAATGGAGTGGGTATTTTTGTAGATAGTTCTTTAAAAGATGAAGTTGTTGGTGTAGTTAGAAAGGGGGATAGAATTATAGCTCTCAAGATAGTAGTGGCGAAAGAAGTTGTGAACGTAATTAGCATATATGCACCTCAAGTAGGATTAGATGAAGAAACTAAATCAAGATTTTGGAGCGATTTAGATGAGGTATTACAAAACATTCCGCCAAATGAAATGATTTTAATAGGAGGCGATCTAAATGGACATGTCGGAGCGAAAAATGAAGAATATGAGAGAGTACATGGGGGTTATGGGTTTGGAACAAGAAATGAAGAAGGAAAAACTATATTGGATTTTGCGATAGCATATGACCTTATACTAGCTAATACATTTTTTAAGAAAAAAGAAGAACACTTGATCACATTCAAAAGTGGGAATAATAAATCACAAATTGATTATTTTATGGTTAGGAAGAGAGATAGGAAGATTTGTAAAGATTGTAAGGTTATCCCTGGAGAAAGCTTAACTACCCAACATAAATTAGTAGTGTTAGATATACGCCTTAGTTATAATATTAATAGAGGAAAAATATACACGACTCCTAGAATTAAGTGGTGGAAGTTAAAGGATGGGAAGCAAAACATATTGAAGGAGAAGGTAGGAATACAAGCATTAGATGAAATATATAGCGACTCTAATACGACATGGGATAAGATGGTATCAAAGTTGAAAATAGTAGCTAAGGATGTACTCGGTGAGTCAAAGGGGCATGCACCACCAAGGAAGGAATCTTGGTGGTGGAATGAGAAAGTACAAGAGAAAGTGAAAGAAAAACGAATAGCTTATAAGGAATTATATATTTGTAAGAACGAGGAAAACTTAAAAAAATATACAATAGCCAAGAAAGAGGCTAAGAAAGCAGTGAATGAAGTAAAAATAAAACTTTTGAACGATTATATCAAAATTTAGATACAAAAGAAGGGGAAAGAGACATTTATAAAATAGCTAAAGCAAGAGAAAGGAAAACAAGAGACCTTAGTCAAATAAGATGTATTAAAGATGAATGCGATAGAGTACTAGTAAATGATAGCGAAATAAAAGAGCGGTGGAAGATTTACTTTCATCAACTTTTTAATGAAAGTTTAGGGGACCAACTTGACTTAGGCAATTTAAGTATTTCAAATGAGTATAGAAATTTTAATTTTCATCGGAGAATTCAAACTTCAGAAGTAGAACAAGCTTTGAAAGGGATGCAAAATGGAAAGGCCGTGGGACCGGATGATATCCCAATCGAGGTATGGAAATGTTTAGGGAAAAAGGTATTGAATGGCTTACAAAATTATTTAATTTAATATTGAAAACAAAAAAAATGCCTAATCAATGGAGGGTAAGTAGTCTGGTTCCCTTATATAAGAACAAAGGAGACATACAAAATTGTGCAAACTATAGGGGTATTAAATTAATGAGTCATACCATGAAACTTTGGGAAAGAGTAATAGAAAAAAGATTGAGGAAGGAGACCACGGTAACCGAAAATCAATTTGGGTTCATGCCTGGAAGGTCGACAATAGAAGCTATACATCTTCTTAGGCAATTAATTGAAAAATATCGGGAGCAAAAGAAAGATCTACACATGGTATTTATTGATTTAGAAAAAGCTTATGATAGGGTACCAAGAGAAATTATATGGAGAATTCTAGAAAAGAGAGGCGTTAGCGTAACATATATTGACCTAATTAAAGATATGTATGAAAATGTAACGACTAGAGTGAAGACTTCAGGTGGATTGACTGAAGCATTTCCAATAAGGATAGGGTTACATCAAGGATCAGCTTTAAGTCCCTATCTTTTTACACTAATCATGGATGAACTCACTAGGCACATTCAAGATACAGTGCCATGGTGCATGTTGTTTGCAGATGATATTGTTTTGATAGATGAGACACGTGAAGGAGTAAATGCTAAACTAGAATCTTGGCGGGAAACTCTAGAAATGAAAGGTTTTAGGCTTAGTAAAGTAAAGACTGAATATATGGAATTTAAGTTTAGCAATGCTAGACGTAGTGAAACAATTGTTAAGATAGGAGATGATGAGTTGTCTAAAATCGAGAACTTTAAGTATTTAGGATCGTTCTTGCAAAGTGATGGAGGAATTGAGAGAGATGTCTTACATAGAATACAAGCAGGATGGTTGAAATGGAGATTAGCATCGGGTGTCTTATGTGATCGTAAAGTACCTCTAAAACTTAAAGGGAAGTTCTACAAAACGGCAGTTAGACCTGCTATGTTATATGGTGCTGAATGTTGGGCTATGACTCGGGCACATGAGCAAAAGATGAAAGTTGCAGAGATGAGGATGTTAAGGTGGATGTGTGGACATACGAGGATGGATAGAATAAGGAATGAGAGTATTAGAGAGAAAGTCGGAGTTGCATCTATTGAAGAAAAACTTCGGGAGACACGTTTGAGATGGTACGGACATGTACTTAGAAGACCAATAAATGCCCCTGTTAGACGATGTGAAACTATGATAAATACGCACATTAAAAGAGGGAGAGGAAGACCAAAAAAGACTTGGTTGGCAACAATAAAACAAGATAAATTTTATTTAAATCTAGATGATGATATAGTAGGAGATAGAACTCAATGGCGTAAAAGGATCCATATAGCCGACCCCACCTAGTGGGATAAGGCTTTGTTGTTGTTGTTGTTGTTGTTGTATCCATTGGCAGCTGGTGCATTGGCAAGCCAAATGAAAAAGGAAAATAATTAAGGAGCATGATTGCCCCTGACAAGTTTATTATCAAATCTTTATGAAAAGCTGTTTTTCCTCGATCTCCAGTTTCAAGGTCGTCCAAGTATCTTATTAAGTGATAAGTACAGAGATATATATTATCTAAAATTTTGAGTTCGAATTTTATTAGCAAAAAATTTTATTGATTGAAATATTATTATCAATAGTATATAAGATATTATTTTCAATAATATGCTCGATATTACGTAATAATTATGCTCTTATCAATCAGTGGTACTTTACATCCAGAATCTCGGAAGGGCCGGAAGGGGATTTCTGATAAAGGAGACCATTTCGAACTTGGGGCTAGTTACTATAAAAAGTTTATCCATCCCAATTTAAGTCAAAGTGTCTTATCTCAAGTGGTAAGTATGGAGACATGTGTTGCTTGAGATTTCGGGTTCTAGATAAAGATATTATTGCCAATGGTATGCGAGCATTTCTCCGGCGGAGGAGAATCGCCGGAGAATCGCCGGAGAAATGCCGGAGGAGAATCGCCGGAGAATCACCGGAGAATCGCCGGAGAAATGCTCCAATTTAAGTCAAAGATATTATTTTCAATAATATGCTCGATATTGCGTAATAATTATGCTCTTATCAACCAGTGGTACTTTATCTCCAGAAATTTCGAAAGGGGGTTTCTGATAAAGGGGATCGTTTCGACAGTGAAGCTAGTCACTATAAAAAGTTTACCCATCCTATTTTTTAGTCCCCACGGGATATGTGAGTTGGTAACACACGAGATGTTGCCACCTCGAAGTCTTGGGGTCGAACCCTGATAAAAGTCAGATGTAAAATCTTCCTCATGTGTATACCAACTATCTGAGTTAGTAATTTCATAATTTACCTCTTTCGTATTAATCCTAAGATGAATTAACCAGAATATTGAGAAGTTTCATCTTTTTGCCACCTCTGATTTCCTGAAGGTCCATCTCATCCTTCTTATCCTTATTTAGCTCATTTGCCAACGCATGAACATGTTACTCCACCTTTTCGTTTTTCTTTTTTCAGAGAAAAATATCATTCAATTAATTGAAATTTTCTAAGCCATTAAAATATTTTCATTCCATATATAAAAAATTTCTATACAAGTTAACTCGTTTGTCTAATTTGATTATTGCCAAAAATTATTATAAAAAATGATGAATCAAACTTGGGTCCGGCCCCACGGAAGTACATTTAAAAAATCATGCTGATCCATATAAGTATAAATCCTCTTATTGCCACAAGTAAACAAGTTTTTATCATAATATTGTCACCCAACTAAAAAGTTTATAAATCATTCACTAAACATAATAAATTAATGAACTTACATACATATTTGTCAAAATACTACAACTCATCTAAATTCAATGCAACTATTAAATATTTTATTATAATGGTTAACTTATTGTCCTTCCAACTCTATTCCTTTCCCAAGTCCTGTTCTTTTCTTGCGTTCCACCTTGTGAAGGGCTGATTTTGATATGGCGATAGGCTTCAAGAATTATGGAGCCAGACTTCACATCAAAAAGTAGCCTCTGCCGATGTCAATTAAACTATTAAATTATTTCATTTTATTTTATTTTATAAAAACAAACTGCACTGCTTTTCATAGATGCCATGGCTTTATTATTATTATTATTATTATTTATTTTCCAATTTTCAACAGAATTGTCCTACCAACCTAATAAGTGGTTGGTGTCGAATTATTGTGTGCCATGTCTCTAAATTAAGAATGAGAAAGTTATTGTAGATCTAGAAAAATAAAATAATATTTATTTTTATTTTCAATATGTAGTTCTAGCTAGCTTTGTCCATGGGCTTCTAGCAATGAATTAATCTAATTCAAATCCGGGTTCCGTGTCACTAATTTCATTCCATATTTGGTAGTTATTACTCGCGATTTTAATTTTCAAGAGTTGTATATTCTAGTATTTTTGATTGAATTGAGTTCGGTCTTTTAATGCTTTAATAGGGTTAATTATAGAGTTTGATCCTTTACCTTTGACAAGTTAGGTTAAAAGAGAGAGTCGGTATAATGATACGGTCCCTACTAAAATAGGAAAAGCGACAAACGCGTTTTATTCGAGAGTAAGAGGAGAGTTACTCAAGTTAATTTGTAAAAGAAACAAGGGCAATGAATTTATTATTAGCACCATAAATAACTTAATATTATAACTATGAATTTCTAAAGGTAAAATTTAATTTACATAACTGAAAATTAAAAAAAAAAATACGGTAAGCGTGAACGAACTCGTCCGCAACCTAAACTCTCTCTCTCTATATATTTTGTTGATCGTCTGTTGCGCCTATGCACCCACTACAAAAAAAATTCACGATTTACGATGGATGAATTTGATCGTTATTCCGTCGCTAAACGATAATAGCGACGGAAAACACGCCGTTGCTTATTGCTCCGTCGTATTATAGGTTAGCGACGGAAACATTCTTATCCGTCGCTAATAGCGACGGATTATGATTTTAAAATCCGTCGCAAATAGCGACGGATTATGATTTTAAAATCCGTCGCAAATAGCGACGGATTTATAAACCCCCCGTTGCAAAATAACGGAACGTTTGGCTTTATACGAAAGATTAGCGACGGGGGACGAAAAAATCCGTCGCAAACATATCGTATTTAGCGACGGATTATATCCAAATCCGTCGCTAATAGCGACGGACTATTGACCCATCCGTCGCTATTTCTATAGTTGTTTGACTCTGTATCACAATTATAGCAACGAAAGTCAATTACCCGTCGCTGTTAGCGACGGATGCTGTAATTATCGGTCGTAATTAGCGACGGATTACTGACTATCCGTCATTATTTACGACGGATTTAAATATTATCCGTCGCAATTAGCGACGTATTTGAAAAATATCCGTCGCTAATTCTGGAAAATTTTCCAGCAGCCTCTCTCCTCTTTTCCTGCTTCCTTGTTTACATTCAATCCAAAACACAGAACATATTCAAACATTACAATTTTAACCATTACAGCATCCAACTTTCCTGTTTACATTCAATCCAAAACACAGAAGATATTCAAACATTACAATTTTAACCATTACAGCATGCAAACACATTTATCCAATCATATTAAACAATCCAAACACACATAATAACACAAATAATCCAAACATATATCCAAATATGTGTAAACATTCACATATCCAAATAACATTACAAAAAAACACATAAAAAGACATCCAAATTGTATATCAAAACTATCAAAATAGGATCCTATTCGTATCAAAATAGGATCCATCATTATATCTGATAATGGTGGATACAAAAAAGGCAAAAGTTCTTGCAAACAACAAATGAATATCATCATAAACTACATTAAGAATTAGAAATTCATGTCAGCAATAATTATTAATTCATGAGTAATGTCTGATTTCTTAAAAGTTTAGCAGATCTTGTCTTGAACTGGAAAATATTTTGGTAATCAAAATGCAAAATTAAAAAACATTTAGAGAGCAAAATAAATTGATATATAATTTAGAGAGCAAAATATAACATACCATAATAAAATCTCTACACATCTAGGGTATCCTCAGGATCTTGCGTCTCCTGAGACTCAAAAATAGGAGGGGCGGGCATCTGGGACATTGGGGATAGGTTTGCTCCGTAGGCTTGCATCTAACGCACTATCCTCTCAGTCTGTGACTAACGAGCCCGCAGCTCCATCAGCTCTGCCTCCCTCGCTGCGTCCTTCTGGGCCCACGTATCCTCCATTGATGTGAGCCTATGCCGCAGAGCATCATTCTCCGCCCTCAATTGACGAACCTCTCTAGAGGAGGAGGAGGAGGAACTCGGACGTCCCCTAACTCCTGGAGCTCTCATCTGATCATATGTGATTTTTGCCTGAGAGCCCAGGCCGTATAGGGCAGTCTTCCTCCTTTCACCCACGACATCATAATAAATGTCATTCACCTGGTCGGTGGAAAGAGGCTGTGAATCCTCCCCCTCTGGAGTAGGCTGAGTTGCTTCTGCAACTCTAGTGATCATTGTTTCCTGTGAAATAAGACTTTAATTAATCTTTATGAAATGTCAAAACAAATATACTAAAGTTAATATACTTACATTAATTGCTGAGGAGCGGCGATCGATAAATGACCCATCTTTTTTTTTATGAGTCATGCTGAATACCTCCCAACTAGTGGGAGGTCTCTGTAACTCAGCAGCCTGTATACATAAAATACAATATTTCATCGCTACAAAAAATTTATAATGAATGTTTATTATTATATAAATGAATAGTTACCAAGTCAGTGGCATGTTGGACAATCGAACGGGATCCAGCAGTGTGTTTGGTGGATCCGGTGCTGGGGCATACAATCTCTGAGTTGCAATTGGCTCGAGCAATCGCAGCATTATCTTGCCAATGCTGGGCATCCCAGATTGTTCTCCATGCTGCCCATACTGTCTCAGGGACCTCAGAAGGCCTATCTGCCTTCTTTCTCCACTTGTATAGCATATCCCTATACAGTTTCGAGCAGTAGGCATTCCATCTCTTCTTAAATTCCTCCTGTTCACCCTCCAAAATATATCGTTTCTGTAAAAAAAATTATTTGTTTAGTATTATGTTAGTTTCAATATTAAATTAAATATTATCTAAACAAATTACTAAGAATTCTCCGTAATAAACGTTTTTCAAATCTGCTTCTACATTTCCCCACGTCGTAGCAATCGAGGGCAATCTTTCCTTAATTTTTTTTGTGATATATGCTGAGACCTGATGACCATCTGGAATAAAATTGTAATACTAATATCATACATTAGCACTTCAGGCCCACGACCTATGCTGGGCCTGAAGTCGGGGCTCGTCGTGCCCTCTCCCTCGTCCGCGTTGTCGCAGTCTCCAGCCGCCGTTGCTGCCCATCGCCAGCAGAGAGAGGCTAAAGCACACAAATTTCTGATTAATAAGGGAATGCCTAGAAGGCTGGACAATTGGATAAAAAGATGTCTTTATGAATCTTTAAGCAAATAGCTGAGGTGCATGTACTTCTAAGAATTAAAATGAAACATCGTCCTAACATGCAGTTTAATAGTGCTAAGTTTCTATACAAGTAGTATCGCAAGCATATTACAAGCATTGTCAAACAAAAAAGTCTCACAAGTAGTATCACAAGTATCTCCAAAATAAGCCATGGTTAAACAAAAAAGTATTATCTCTAAAATTTATTCATCGCAAGCATATTACAAGTAACTGAGCACAAAATTTTCAATTTTAGAGGAATTATAGTTCAAAATTAGTTGGCTCAAGTCAACTGCATAAAGATGATCACTGAGTCAAAGTGTCAAGCTCTTCTTCTTTTGATTTCATCTTAAATACTTAGATCAGACCATCATGAACTACCAAACAAGGATTTCAAATTAAGGGTATCAAATCCATACATTAATTCTCATTCCCATTTACCAAGCATTAAATATGGGAATGAAACCAATTTCATTCCCATTCCAGCCTCTAAAACCCGCATACCAAGCACCCCCTAGTTTTCATCGCTTGACTGCGTTGATACATCAACCTCCTCACTGCTAGATTTCTCACCATCATCTATTTCCTCGTAAGAGACATTATCTTCTATAAGTAATTGTGATGCTGATTGTATTTCTGAATCAAGGGAGTTGACTATGAGTTCTTCATTTTGATAAGCCTCGGGGTTATGGACAGTTATCGTATTTGACATTTCAATGCTTGATCTAGGCTTAATTTGACAAACAGCTAACCATTCACTTGGTCGTCTTCTCTTAGTTGGATACTCAAGATAAAATACTTGACCAGCTTGCACCGCAAAGATGAAAGGTTCGAATTTGTTGAATCTTTTGGTTGAATTAACCTCAACTAAATTGTATAAACGATGTTTCCTAGTGTCTGTCCTAGTATTTGGATCATACTAAGAACACCTGAATAACACACATCGTTTGAAAGGTAACGCTGGGTATTCAACCTCAATAATTTCCTCTATTCTACCATAATAGTCAAATTGAATATCATTATTGTTTGTTAATCCTTTGACAGATACACCAGAATTATATATTAGCCTTTGTGAATCACGTTCGGCCACATGAAATCTGTATCCATTCACATAATAGCCGGAGAAGACAGTCACAGTACGCAGAGGTCCAAAGGTTAGGTTTTTTATTCGTTCGTTTTCTACATTTGAAATTCTATGATCATTCACCTATAATAGTTGTAAAAATTAGATTAACAGGTAATAATAAATAATTTCAAACTTAAAATGCAGATTAGTTTACTTACGTATATTTGAAACCAATATGCAAATTCATCCCCTATCTTCTGATCTACCTCATTTGCACTTATAGATGGATTTTGAATGTACAACTGTTGTTCGTACAACCTGACATATAAGGATACATGATATATATTATGTATGAACTTTAATTATATTTTCAGATAATAATTTGATGTAAAATCCCAATTTAAACTGGATTATACGTTTCTGAACCATGCATCCGTAAATGATTCAACTCAGCAATCAAAGGTTTCAAATATACATTTATTCGCCATTTTGGATTACGAGGACCTGGAATTAGCACGGTAAGAAACATGAATTCATTTTTCATACACATCCATGGTGGTAAGTTATATGGTGTTAAAATAACTGACCATGATGAATATTATTGTGCATAACTTCCAAATGGCTGAAATCCATCTGCAGAAAGTCCAAGTCTTACATTACGTGGTTCTATAGCAAAGGAAGAAAATGTTGAATCTAAATGTTTCCATGCAGGATAATTACATGGATGACGCATTATGCCTCGTTCATGTCCATGGTTTTCAGTCCAAATCATATGACTTGTTGTTGCTGCTGAAGCATATAAGCGTTGAAGTCTAGCAATCAAAGGGAAGTAATACATGACTTTGCATGAAATATTTTTCTTCTTCTTTCCAATTTGGTTGCGACTACTATGCTTGTAACGAGGATGATTACACATTTTACATTTCATCAACTCACTATCTTCGTTCCAATAAATCATGCAATTATTGATACAATAGTGTATCTTCTCAACTAGCAAACACAAGTCTTTAATTAATTTTTTAGTATTGTAAAAACTATCAGTCATGCAGTTATCTGTTGGAAGTAACTCTGACATCAATTGACATATGTCATCACAACATCGTTCTGAGAAACGATGTTAAGCTTTCATATTCAATAATCTTGCAGTAGCAGACAATTGAGAATGACCAGAAGGAATACCTTCCCATACTTCTCTTTCACTAGCCTTCAACATGTCATACATCTTCTGAACTTCAGGAGTAGGTATTTGATCTATATTTGATTGATCAAATGCATTCATTGCATCGTAAACTATTGATTGCATTGCATCAGCAGGCCTATATGATGTCTCTGGACCAATTTGGTTGGATGATGAAGCGACGGAAGATCCAACGTGTTCAAATATATATATGACTCTCCATGACAATACCAGTTGTAATAATCTGGAACAAACTCATACCTACAGATATGTGTTTTCACTATATCCTCATCACGGAAAACTGTATTTCTACATCTGGGTTAATTACAAGGACACTTTAACTCTGCACCATTCAAACACTCAGGATGACACTTTGCAAAATTCACAAATTCTTCAACTCCGGCAAAAAACTCTTCGCGGATAAATCCATTATCTAACCTATTATACATCTATGCCTTGTTCGGATACATTATTTCCTAATAACAATAAATATTCAATATTTTTAATCAAGTAAACATACAAATTATCCTACTATTTTTTCGATTAAATAAATATAAATTATCCTACATTATTATCTAATTAATCAAACAAATTTATTTTAATTATTAAAATAAGACATCCTAACAACAATAATGAAACTAAATCATTCTAATTAATCAAACACATATTAATGAAACAAATTTATATATTCTAATTAACATAACAAGACATCCTAATAACAATAATCAAATAAAATTTTTCTAACTAATTAAAAGGAGTCATCCTAATAACAACACATCCTAATCATTCTAATTAATAATCAAATAAAAATTATCCTAAATTATTATTTAACAAAATTAGTAATTCATTAATCAATTAATTAAGAAATTAATTAATTAATTATTTAATTAATTGTCGGCTGCCGGAGAAGGAGGCGCGCGGCCGGACAATGCCGCGCGCGGGCGGAGATGAAGAAAAAACATCAAAAAATAAATTACCTGGGACCGGAGGAGGGATTCGCTTGAGGAGGAGGAACGCCGGGGTCGAAGGAGGAGATATCGCCGGAGCCGGAGACGAGGAAACGGACAGAACACGTGATGGCGCCGAGGCGTCGGGGTCGTAAATAAACCTAAAATAGTGACGGAAATAACTTGTCCGTCGCTATTAGCGATGGACAATAACTCTTCCGTAGCTAATAGCGACGGACGATAAATAGTGTCGTCGCTAATAGCGACGGATATGGTCAAATCCGTCGCTATTTTAGGGTTGTTGACTGGTCAATCAATTATAGCGACGGATTGAAATTATCCGTCGCTAATAGAGACGGGAAAAAAAATCCGTCGCTATTTAATGATTTATTTTAGTCACCACTAGCCTAGGTGCCTGGATTTGGCTCTTGGGTCATTTTTTTCTTTTTGAATTTTTTTAATAAATAGTTTATTAATCTTATAATATACTCCGTTAGTATCTAAAATTGTTTATCTTGAATACTATAATTCGAGAGGAAAGTTTGAACCCTAGGAGGAAAAGTTTATTAATTTAAACTCACTATCACTCCATACTTAAATCCTAAAAATTTAAACGCTGAATACATATAACATATCCCTTGAGTATCTATTTTTTTTTATCTTGAACACTATAACCCAAGAGAGAAACCTGAATCCTAGAGAAAAAAATCTTATTAGTTTAACCCACTGTAACTTAATCTCTAAATCCTAAAATTTTAAACCCTAAATATACTTAAAAAAAACCTTCCAGTGAATCCAAAGCACCTTGGATGATTGATCCAGGCGCTCCGAGTCCGCATGGGTGCGCGGCAAATAGTCCCAGAATATCAATTTTTTGTGTGTGTATAGTTTTGTTATCTTAAAAACTTTATCACATACACTCTTTGTACACCTTAAATATTTTTTCGATTTGAAGGTAAAATTTTATTGTCATAACTAGAAGCATAAAAATATATATAAAAAAATAAAAAAGAATGAAAAAATGTTGTTGTGAGAGGCGTGGATGAGATTCACACCATTTAGTATGCAACATAACCTTTAACCCCTAAAGCTAAAATAAATGACTAAATCCTAAGCTAAAAAAAAAATGATGCACGCTGCATAATCACACATAGGCACACACTGCACAGTGCACAACAGATCATTAGTGTGTGTGTATATATACACACACTCCGCACTGCACAATGCACAACTACGTGCACGTAACATATCAACTTCATTTTTTTATTTTTTTTAAACATTGGGTAAAAAAAATAAACACCCTAAATATTATATCCTAAACCCAAAGCTTAAATAGTATATCTTAAACCTTAAAATACTATACCCTAACCTAAACCTAAAATTTAAATACTATACCCTAAATCTTAAACACAAAATCTAAAACTTCAATACTATACCTTAAATTCTAAACTCAAAACTTAAATATTATTCTTAAATCCAAAGTTTAAATATTATACTGCTCTCTCTCTCTAAATATATATATTTTATTTTATTTTTATATGTCACACCCCTTATGTTGTATACTTCATGAGCATCCTACTTTTTATTTTCAAAAATTATTTTTTTATTAATACTATATCTCAACTCTAAAATCGTAAACACAAAATATGATTGACATAATTGAGAGCTCAATGTCAATGCCCGACATATATATATATATATATATATATATATATATAGACCCTACACATCCAATGATACATATCCTGTGAGCATCAAAGTGTATTTAATTTAATCGAAAAAAATTTTAGGCATGGAAGGGGTTTAGAGTTTTGATATCTCTCATACCTTATGCAACACACCCCATGAGTATCTCAAACAAAGGACCACAACCCCCTCTCAAGAGAAAAACCTTTCCGTTTGACGTCTAATCCTCAACCAACTACGACTTTCTACCCTTCGGTTCACCCGACCTACTAGGACTTCGTCACCTAGCCACAACTAGGACTTCTCTATCTAGTGTCTGGTCCTCTTGATCAAGATACGAGAGCTCACACTTCCTTTGTTCAATGCTCAACTCACACGGTTAGATCTGGATCATAGCTCTAGCTCATGCTTCTTCCTGCTGTTAGTCCGATGAAGAGCGACCTGACTCTGATACCAATTCTTATGACCAAAAAGAATTTAGATATCTCCACAATGATATGATATTTTTCACTTTGGGTCTAAGTTTTCATGATTTTGGTCTTGGGCTCTCCCCAAATGGTTTCATATCAATGAAGATATCTTTCCCTTATAAGCCTCCTTATAAGCTTTTGATTTTTCTCATGTATTTTTAATGTGAGACTATGTTTACAACCTTACAACCCTAACACTTAATACTATAATCTAACTGTTAAATCCTAAATATAAAATCTTAAATGATTTAACTACAAGCCAAAAAAAAATGGATTGTCGCTTGCCATGAGTATGCAGGATATATATATATAATTCGTTGCGGAACTAAGAGTATAGTATTTTTTATTTATTTCTTTGATTATTTTTTTTTATCTTACGGGTATATTATTTAGGGGTTTCACTCTAAAATTTAAGGTTGAGTTATAATAATAAATATAAAAAATTTTCCAAATAATTTTTTTTAAATGCATACGAGGTATACAACTTAAGACACGCAGGTGAAACTAAATCAGTTCCTTCTCTTTATCTTCGTTGCAAAATAAATAGATAATCCGTGTTAGTCCTGGGATATGTTGATGAGGACGCTAGGATGAATGAATCATCTTTTAATACCAAAATAAATAGAGATAGTTGCCAAATTACTTTTTGCTCCTTTTCTCTCGGTGGGGAATAGAACAGAATCGTGGTGAAAAAGATCGGGTTCAATCAACTCGCTTTATTGGGTCGGGATCTACTTTGTAGTTTTTTTTATCATAATAATTTTGATTTTTTTTTAAATTGTCACTAGTATCTAAGATTTAGGCCTTGCTGATTCGAATAGGTGTAGTTCCATAAAAAGTTTTCATTGACCATTTAATAAATTAGAGAAGCATACGTACGTGATGATTTATTTTGACGGTTAATGTCTCCGGGGTTATGATACAGTGATAGGATGATTAATCGTTATTTCAAGCATTCACGGTTCAATTTTCAGTTACGGGGTATTTATAGGAATTTTTTTTTCAAATGGGACGCGAACTTTGGGACGCTAGGCTTCTAAATAGTCTACCGCGAGTGCTTTCCGATTTATCCTGGTGACCGGTAAAAAATTTTCTTGGGACTGAATCGGTCATCTCAGATTTATCTACTACCTGTTTCAACATTTTTTTTATTTTGACAGCTAACATTTTCAATTTCACTATCTATCGAAAAGAAAATCTTTCACAATATTTAATATACTGTTGGAAGATCTAAACACGGTATTCAGCCTCGAAGCAATAATTTCAAAATTTAAAATATACGTTGAAGTGGTATTTCTGGCCATCTTTCTTTTACTATAATAATTTTAAATTTAAATCATACTTTTTTTTTATAATCTAGATATCTAACTCTTTACATTAATTAATTTTTTAAATGATCTATTTAATCTTATAGAAATTTTTTATCGATTATCAGAATAAATCAAAGAAATATATGTGAAAACTTATTCTAATTTGCAGAATAAATCTCATTTCTATAAAAAGTCAACTTAGTTGACTTTTGATCAAAGGCTGACTTTGATTTTGACTAGGGTGCTCGAATGGGACTAGGGCACCCGAGTGCAGACGGCGGGTAAATAAGTTGGCGCAACGATCAAGCTTACGTGGTGAGTGCTGAGTGGATGATCCACGACGGCACTCTGGCACCTGAGTCAAGATAAGATTTGACTGCGCAGCAGATAGAGTGTCCGCCCGATACGCTGCAACTAGGGCGCTAAAATGGTCTTTCAGACGTCTGAATAAATACTATATAAAGGTTTCGAAAGAAGCAGTCTAATTAACTATTCTAATAACTCTTGTATAATCTCTCTAAATCTGTGCTACATCCGTAAAGACTTCTCCGTCATGAGGAACATTTTTAGTCGAGCTTCATTGTCTTGGAAGCAACCTTCCAATTACAATCAAGTAAAATCCAGTGACCCTTGTTTCAATTTCAAATTCGTCAATTCACCCTTCTCTTATCGGTTCATCTCGATCCAACAAAAATTTATTTTGATAATCAATATTTTCAATAATATACTGTAAGTAAATTTCAAACTTTAGATCTTAAGGGAGATTAGAGGGCTCAATCATGAAATCCTACTCTGGGGGTGGGGACATTTGCATTCGTTAGGGATTATTACATGCATGTTAATTCTGATATTTTTCATTAAAATTAATATAAAACTAAATAAATAGAATAATAACTAAAAACCGTCCAAACCGATTAGGACAAAGTAGTTACGTTCCTGACGCAACAGTCTTTGTTACTCCATTGAACCAGCCACTTCGGTGGGGAATGGAACTGGTTTGTGGTGAAAAAGACCGGGGTTCAATCAGCTTGCTTTATTGGGTCGGGATCTACTTTGTAGTTTCTTTTATCATAATAATTTTGATTTTTTTTTTGAAATTGTCACTAGTATTTAAGACTTAGGCCTTACTGATTCAAATCGGTATAGTTCCATAAAAAGTTTTTATTGATCATCTAATAAGAAGCATGCATTCGTGATGTTTTATTTTGACGGATAACATTTTCGATTTCACTATTATTGAAAAAAAATCTTTCATAATATTTAATTTACTATTGGAAGATCTAATCATGATATTCTATCTCGAAGCAATAATTTCAAAGTTTAAAATATATCTTGAAGAGGTACTTCTAGCCATCTTTCTTTTACTATAATAATTTTAAATTTTAAATCATACATTTTTTTGATAATTTAAATATCTAATTCTTTATATTAATTAATTTTAGAGATGATCAATTTGATGTTACAAATATTGTCTATCGACTATCGAAATAAATCAAAAAAGTATACATGCAAATTTAGTATGATCCGTTTTCATTAATATCTGTAAAAAAAAAATAGTGTGGCTTCTGAAACATACATGGATGGAGAGGGGAGATGAAAGATTTGAGGTTTGCTCAAAATTTTTTGCAACTAGTCCTTTGGTTTAATTTCAGATGTGAAATATTTAATTAAATGATCTTGATCTCGTAATTATGCAGTTAACTGTATGTGTTTTTCTCTAATGAATATGATAATACGTTACAAAATTTAAAATTGATGGATATCTGTATACCGTATACTATTCGGTTCCAAAGAAGTGAAAACTAACCACGTGTGCATTATTGAGCGCTTTATCCGTGAATGGATTTAAACGTGGGACCCTTTTTTGACATCCATCACAATTTAGATAATTAGGAAGCAACTTGGAAATCGGGAAACGAAAAAAAGTAAGTTTACGGAACCTAACTAACTAACAAATTTAGAGGGCCGCCCCCATCTCGATCTTCTCCTCCATTCCTTTCCACGCCAATGGCCTTCGCCGCACTACTCCTCTTCGGCGTCGCCGATTTCTTGTCAAATTTCGCAGCCGTCAGGCCGGGAGGGCCCTTCGACGCTACGCCTTCGAAGAACGACCACTCCGCCGATGAAGTCGTGCCCGTTCTTTTGCAGTGCGTCGTCGGGGTTGCCGTCATCTTGACTTACGCCTTCATCTGGTACAACTTCTAAAAAGAGATCCAAAACGATCTCTGCAAGCCGTTCTTCAAAGTTCGCAAGGATGATTCTTCGACAGTCTCTTGGATCTGAGGAAACGGAATCTGCCCCTGCCATGTACAGTCCTATGATGGAACTTAATTAGTGTTTTGGCCACTGAATAAATACTAAATATTGGTAAAATAAACAGCTTCTCTCCTGCAATTTGTATGATGTGTTGATTTTTGAATTTCAAATATTTTGAAAATGTGTTTTTGGAAGGAGCAAACCTACACCGCAGCTATGAATAGCCTGATCGGTCACGGTGACCGATCAAGCTATAGCCTGATCGGTCATGTGACCGATCAGGACATATCCTGATCGGTCACAGTGACCGATCAGGCTATATCCTGATCGGTCACGTGACCGATCAAGACATACTCTGATCGGTCATTGGTCACTGTGAACGATCAGAGTTGCGCGGATCAGGATTATGCGCACGACGCGACGCTTCGTGTGGTGGCCGCGATCCTTCGGCACGAACAGGCAATGCCTCTTCGGATCTATAAAAGGAGAGGAAGAAGGCAGAGAAAACTCACTCACTTTTCTCTCTTCTTCTCTGAGCGATATCTTCTGCTCTGCTCCTTTCTCTGAGCAATTCTTGTTTCGCTTTCTTCCGTTTTGGTCGGTCTTGAGGCTTGGTCTTGTGCGATCTGAGGTTGAGTTCGAAGGCAACGTTCGTCTTGGAGTGCACCTACGAACGTCGCGAGGTTGTCGGATCTTGGGAGGGTTTTGCCAGGAGCCTTTGCATCGTAGGGTGGCAATTAATTCTCTAAGGGCAGTTGGCACGCCGGCGCTTCAACCGGATAACGATTTCTAAACTCTGCACTTTTCTTAGAGAATTACGATTTTTAATATTTTACTGTCTACTTACTGCTTTGGTGCATATTACATTTTGTTGTACAATTAAATTTTTACTACAATATTAGAGAATTAAGTTTTGTGCCTAAGTAGACATGATAAATATTAGAACGTCGGGGTCTGATGAGGCTAGCGCCAAACCCGAGAGGTTCTCCGGGCAAAACTTCAAATGTTGGCAACAACGGATGAAGTTTTGGCTTACTACGCTGGGGCTTTTCTCCGTTATAGAATCGGATCCTCCTTCACCTAATGAAGAAGAACCTGCCCGTAGTGCTGCCACCGAGAGGTTTAAACAGAGGGATTATCTCTGCCATGGGAGAATCCTGTCTGCCCTCTCGGACGCACTATTTGATGTGTACTGCTCTACAACATTGGCCAAACAGTTATGAAAATCATTAGATAAAAAAATATAACTCCGAGGACTCTGGTTTAGAAAAGTATACAGTGGGAAAATTCTTAAACTTCAAAATGGTTGAGGGTAGATCTGTCATTGAGCAGACCCATGAATTTCAAATTTTGATTCACGGTCTTGCTGAGGGAGAAATATCGATACCCGAGAAACTTCAAGTCTTGTCTATCATCGAAAAGTTGCCTCCGAGTTGGGAAGATTTTGGCATGACACTTAAACACAGGAGAGGTAAAATCTCTCTTGAAGATTTAATGATTGCCTTAAATATCGAGGAAGAACATCGGAAGCAACATAAGGATGATGATAAGGGGATGCCTATGGATTTTGTTCTAAAGGCAAATGTGGTGGTCTCCTCTGACAAGAACAAGTTCAAAAATCTGAAAATGAAGAATAAAATGAAACCCAAATCAAATGTTCAAAAGAAGAATGGAGTTAAGACTTGCTGGGCTTGTGGACAAACCGGACATTTTGCCAGGTTCTGTCTTGACCGAAAGGATAAGAATAAGAACCAAGGCAACATGCCCAACAACAAGGCACAAGTCAATGTTGTGACCAGCACCAGCGATGAGTTTGTTTCCTTTAACCCCGAACTAAATTTGATTTATCAACCCAATGAGTGGTTAGTTGATGCAAGTGCTAATGTGCACTGTTGTGCTGATCGCTCTGCCTTCCTTACTTATCAGGTAATTGAAGGCACTTCCGTAATCATGGGGAACCATTCTGCAGTCAGGGTGTTTGGGATAGGACAAGTTGACTTGAGTTTTACCTCAGGAAAGGTCCTGTCACTGCATGAGGTGCATCATGTTCCAGCGGTCCGACGGAATTTGATTAGCGGGTCAAAATTAGTTCGTGCTGGTTATGAGTTAAACTTCAAATGTAATAAAGTTTTATTGTTACATTTAGGAACTTTTATTGGAAAGGGTTATCTTAATGAAGGTCTATTTAAACTCAATGTTGAAAATACAATTATAAATAAAACAAGTGATATTGGTTGTTCTTATAACATTGAGTCTTATGATATGTGGCATGATAGATTAGGACATGTTAATTTTCAAACTATAAAAAGGATGATGAATCTTGACATGATTCCTAAGCATACCATAAATGATAAGAAAAAAATGTGAAATTTGTGTGCAATATAAACAGCCCCGTAAACCCTTCAAATCAGTTGATAGAGATTCTAATATTTTAGAATTAATTCATACTGACTGTTGCGAGTTTAACGGTACAATAACGAGAGACCATAAAAGGTATTTCATTACCTTCATTGATGATTACTCTCGTTATTGCTATGTTTATTTGCTGAAAACTAAAAATGAAGCTTTAGACAAATTTATGATCTTCAAATCTGAAGCTGAAAATCTAACAAACCAAACCATTAAGAGGATAAGTCTGATAGGGGTGGAGAGTTCACCTCAAACCTGTTTAAGAAATTCTGTCAAGATTCAGGTATAATTCATGAGGTCACTGTTCCATATAGTCCTCAATCTAATGGTGTAGTAGAACGGAAAAACCGAACCCTTGAAGATATGATTAATTCCATGTTAGGCAGTTCTGGGTTACCCAACTTCTTGTGGGGGGAGGCTCTATATACTGCTTGTCATGTGTTAAATAGAGTACCAATGAAGTCAATGGATAAAAGCCCATATGAACTTTGGAAAGGTCGAAGGATAAGTTTGAAATACCTTAAAGTGTGGGGGTGCCTTGCAAAAGTACTAGTACCTGAACACAAAAGGAAAAAACTTGGTCCAAAGACTGTAGATGGTGTCTTCTTGGGTTATGCTCAGAATAGTTCTGCATATAGGTTTCTGATTATTAAATCAGAAATTTCTGGAATAGATGCAAACACTATTGTAGAACTTCGTGATGCTACATTCTTTGAGGATATATTTCCTATGAAGACTAGAACACCTCAGTCTATTTCTAGTACTCCTACTAGAAATGACTCTGCCTCCATAGATGTCCCATTATCCTTAGTGGGTGTACCTTCCTCAAGTCACTCTAGACTAGATAATTCTAATGAGTGTACAGAATTGAGAAGAAGCAAGAGACAACGTATGTCCAAGGATTTAGGTCCGGACTTTATCACCTATAATATAGAAGGTGACCCTGTGACATATAGAGATGCTATGGCTTCTCCTGAAGCTAAGCAATGGAAAGAGGCTATTAAAAATGAAATGGACTCTATTATCTCTAATGACACTTGGGAGTTGGTAGATTTGCCTCCTGGCTGCACCACCATAGGATGTAAATGGGTGTTTAAGAGGAAATTAAAACCTGATGGGTCATTAGATAAGTTCAAAGTCCGCCTGGTTGCTAAGGGATTCAAACAAAAGGAAGGGATTGACTATTTTGACACTTATTCCTCTGTTGCTAGAATTACTACAATCCGAGTGTTGATAGCACTGGCATCCATATATCATCTTGAGGTCCATCAAATGGATGTCAAAACGGTATTTCTTAATGGAAATCTGGAAGAAGAGATATATATGGATCAACCAGAGGGATATGTAGTTTCTGGAATTAAGAATAAGGTCTGTAAGTTAGCAAAATCCCTTTATGGTTTGAAGCAAGCCCCAAAGCAGTGGCACGAAAAATTTGATAGAGCTATGCTATCATTTGGCTTTGAAATTAATGACTCTGATAAATGCGTATATACTAAAATGAAAGGTGATAAATGTATCATTTTATGCTTATACGTAGATGATATTTTACTTTTTGGATCCAACCTTTCAATTATAAATAAGACCAAGGCTCTCTTAAGTGATAAGTTTGATATGAAGGACATGGGTTCTGCTGATGTGATTTTAGGGCTGAAGTTGACTCGCTCAACTAATGGAATAGCAATTTCTCAATCACACTATGTTGAAAAAGTGTTAGAGAAATATGGCTATAGCCACATAAAATCTGTAGTCACACCCTATGATCCTTCAAAGACTCTCCACAAGAATAAGAGTGGCGTGGCTATGTCTCAATTAAGATATTCCCAAATAATTGATAGTCTAATGTATTTGGCGAATTGTTCTAGACCTGATATTTCGTTTGCTATAACCAAATTGAGCAGGTTTACTAGCTGTCCGGACAGAACACATTGGGATGCTTTAGACAGAGTACTCAGATACCTAAAGGGTACTATATCCTTGGGCTTTTGCTATGGGAGATTCCCTGAAGTCCTGGAGGGATATAGTGATGCCAGCTGGATAGCTGACACAGCTGAGTGTAAAGGCGTTACTGGCTATGTTTTTACACTTGGAGGCGGTGCGATTGCTTGGAGGTCTGTTAAACAGACGATCATATCCCGTTCTACATCTGAGGCAGAATTGTGTGCTTTGGATACCACAGTAACTGAAGCTGATTGGCTTAAGGGTTTTCTTACTGAGATTCCCTTGATTGTGAAGCCAATATCTCCTATTTCAGTGAACTGTGATAACCAAACAACAATAGCTCAGATTAGAAGCTCCAAGTATAACCAGAAACAGAAGAGACATGTACGAATAAGATTGAAGTCTGTTCGTGAGCTAGTGTCTCAAGGAGTGGTGTCTTTGGACTTTGTAAGTCAAAAGACAATATTGCTGATCCACTCACAAAAGGACTTGATTCTGAGAAAATCAAGAGATCCAGTAAGTGAATGGGATTGAGGCCTATTCTGGTGTCATCTATAGCGGCAACCCAACCTATCTGATTGGAGATCCCAAGAAGTAGGTTCAATGTGGTATAAACAAGCTATAAGAGTGAACCATAAGCATAACTTGATTGAGATGTAATCTCAGAGTCTCTTCCCTGGATAGATGCTTGACTGCTAGTAAGGATGAGCTTAAGGCTCTTAATGAGTTTAAGGTCTTTATGACAGGATGCTTGCAGTACATCCTTAGAGAATTCACCTATGTAAGTGTAACTGTGGGGCCGCAGTGTGGGGGGTCTGGGCAATTCTCCTTAACACTTATGAAACAAGATTCGGTGGCATGGCCGTAATGCACCAACCCAGAAGGATTCAACCGTCGCCTGTGATGAGTTGTTGCCAATTGATTTTCATATATTAAAGGTTTAAGTTCAAGACTTAGTTCACTTCAAACCTATGTGAATAAGATTGGTTTAGTAGGTGAAAATTCAAACCGGAAGGTATTTTCACTGAAAGCTCATTACAACAAAGCCTCAGGACCTATTTTTTTTTATTTTTCCTAAAATATTTTGAAATTTATGGGAGATTATTGATTTTTGAATTTCAAATATTTTGAAAATATGTTTTTGGAAGGAGCAAACCTACACCTTGGAAGGAGCAAACCTACACCGCAGCTATGAATAGCTTGATCGGTCACGGTGACCGATCAGGCTATAGCCTGATCGGTCATGTGACCGATCAGGACATATCCTGATCGATCACGGTGACCGATCAGGCTATAGCCTGATCGGTCACGTGACCGATCAGGACATACTCTGATCGGTCACTGGTCACTGTGAACGATCAGAGTTGCGCGGATCAGGGTTATGCGCACGACGCGACGCTTCGTGTGGTGGCCGCGATCCTTCGGCACGAACAGGCAATGTATTGCCTCTTCGGATCTATAAAAGGAGAGGAAGTAGGCAGAGAAAACTCACTCACTTTTCTCTCTTCTTCTCTGAGCGATATCTTCTGCTCTGCTCCTTTCTCTGAGCAATTCTTGTTTCGCTTTCTTCCGTTTTGGTCGGTCTTGAGGCTTGGTCTTGTGCGATCTGAGGTTGAGTTCGAAGGCAACGTTCGTCTTGGAGTGCACCTACGAACGCCGCGAGGTTGTCGGATTTTGGGAGGGTTTTGCCAGGAGCCTTTGCACCGTAGGGCGATAATTAATTCTCTAAGGGCAATCGGCACGCCGGCGCTTCAACCGGATAACGATTTCTAAACTCTGCACTTTTCTTAGAGAATTACAATTTCTAATATTTTACTGTCTACTTACTACTTTGGTGCATATTACATTTTGTTGTACAATTCAATTTTTACTACATGATGTTCACATGATATATCTTGGATATATTATTTATGCTTAAAAATCAAACGTTTCCTTGCTTAGGAAACATTTTGAGGAACAGCTAGCTAGCTAGCGCATTATTTATTCTTTCTTTGTTCTTGTGTTCTTTGATTATTATAATCATAAAGGGGTTGTTGTATCAGGCTTTTACGAGCCTAATGCTTTATTTTGGCTTCCTACGCCGCTCGCAGAAGATGGTAACGGCTCCTGTTGATTGAAATTTTGCCTTTAGTTTTCTTCTCACGTTGCTAAAATGATCAATGAATACGTACACTTGTTTTACAATCCATGCCAAGTCTTGTTTGGCTTTTCTTTTGGTTCCATCCAATTACAACGGACCAAATTTGACTTATGCAAGTCTAATTCCATTGAACACAACAAAAACTTATATAAAACATTCAAAAATAGATCTGCAATTATACAAAGTGAAATTTTTTTTTATCGGTTTGAAAAAGTGCAGTTGTGTTGTGACGGCGGAGTTCTCTGCTGTCATCAATAACTTAAGAGAGATATAGTGCTGGTTGCGGTTTCATGATTTATCCCTTTAGAAAATGATTAAGTTTCATTAAATTGATTAAATTTGGGGTCTCTACCAAAATGTCGCTCTTTATCCGTGAATATTTCTTCATTTTTTGTAGGAATTCTTTGATTTGGGAAAATTTTACTTTTGCCCCTTCTCAAAGTTTGCCAACGTTTGCATAATATTCATTGGAAATTATTACATGCATGTTAATTGTGATTTTTTTTTCACATTAAAGTCAATATAAAACTAAATAGAATAACTTGGCAAATCTTTAATTGTGATTTTAATTTACCTTTGTTAAATTTTATCATGTTAAATATCGCCAATTTATAAATTGTAGATATATTTTATAGATCGTGTCATTGAACTCAAACAAAAAAAGGATCCGTGTAATAGATAGATAAGTTGTTGAGTTACTATAATTTATAATTTTTTTATTAATTAATTATTAATTTATCAACTGAGTAAAATGTGACGTGAACGAATTCTCTGTCCCCAGTATCCCTCTGTCCCCGTATGTTGATCAGTCGGCGATGCTCGACGAGTCATCTGATTGTCGATCAGATCAAGCACCACAAAAATAACCTGAAATAGCGACGGACTATTAAAAAAATCCGTCGCAAGTGGCGACGGATATATAGACTCCGTCGCCAAAGTTGCGCGGGATGTCAAATTCCTGTCAATAGCGACGGACATGGTCAAAGTCCGTCGCTATTGCGACGGATAATATAAATTATCCGTCGCTAGTTGTAACCGACGGGTCAAACCGCCTATTTATAGCGACGGATAGGTCAACGCCGTCGGTAATATTGCGACGGACAAGTTAATCCGTCGCAATATTAATTAAAAAAGGGCGACGCCCCCTCCCTCCGCGACCACGCGAACCCTAGCGACCGGCTCCGCGACTGAAGCATTTCTCCGGCGATTCTCCTCCGGCGAACCCTCCACCGATCCCAGGTACGCGATTTAGGCTTCATTTGCCGTATATTCTCCTCCGTCATCTTCTCCGGGCAGCGGCGTCTCAAATGGCACGGCCGCGCGCGTCCCCCCGCTGCCGCGGGCGTCCCCCCTCTGCCGCGGGCGTCTCAAATGGCACGGTCGCGCGCGTCCCCCCGCGGCCTCGCATTTTCAAGCGGCGCCTGCTGGCGGTCGCGGCCCAGTGCGGCTGGGCGCCGGCTGTTGCGGCCGCGCGGCGCCTGCTGCGGCCGGCCGACGACACTGCCGCCGGTCACCAACCCTGCGGGCGGCCGGTGACCTGCGGCCTTGCGGGCGGCCGGCGACCCCTGCTCCGGCGACCCCTAATTAATTAATCTAATTAGGGTATTAATTAGATTAATTAGTTCAATTAATTTGATTAATTCAATATTTAATCAGTTAATTAATTAGTTAAATTACCAATAAATTTTGTTATATAATTTGTTAAACCATTAATAGTGTAATTAATTGATTAAATGTTTTATTTATTTTAGATAAATGTTTGATTTATTTGATTATTTAGATGATTAATTGTTTGATTAAGGAGAACCCTTGATCTATTCATTAGATGCTGTTTGATTAAATTTAGATTAATTATTTAAAAAATTAGATTAATTTGTTGATTAATTGTATGATTAATTAGTATAATTGATTCAGAAATAATATCATGTTTGATTAATAAGATTTATTTTTTTAGTATACCATAAATATCATATTGCCTATTCATTTTATATGTATGGGTTGATTAAATTGTCCAATCTGAATTCAGATACAATGTATCCGAACAAGGCATGGATGTATAATAGGTTAGACAATGGATTTATCCGTGACGAATTTTTTGCTGGAGTGGAAGAATTTGTTAACTTTGCAAAGTGTCATCCTGAGTGTTTGAATGACACAGAGTTGAAGTGTCCATGTAATCAACGCAAATGTAGAAATACAGCTTTCCGTGATGAAGATACAGTGAAAACTCATATCGCGAGGTATGGGTTTGTTCCAGATTATTACAACTGGTATTGTCATGGAGAGCCGTATGTATATGAATTTGGTGGACCTTCTGTTACATCATCATCGAACTCAATTGGACCAGAGACATCATATAACCTTGCTGATGCAATGCAATCAATGGTTTATGATGCAATGAATGCTTTTGATCAATCAAATGTAGAACAAGTACCTACTTCTGATGTTCAGAAAATGTATGACATGTTAAAGGCTAGTGAAAGAGAATTATGGGAAGGAATTCCTTCTGGTCATTCTCAATTATCTGCTACTGCAAGATTATTAAATATGAAGGCAGAACATCATTTCTCAGAACGATGTTATGATGACGTATGTCAACTTATGTCAGAGTTGCTTCCAACTGATAACTGCATGACTGATAGTTTCTACAACACTAAAAAACTAATCAGAGAATTGGGTTTGCCAGTTGAGAAGATACATTGTTGTGTCAATAATTGCATGATCTTTTGGAACCAAGATAGTGAATCGATGGAATGCAAAATCTGCAACCATCCCCGTTACAGATTTTGGGATGGTTGCAGATTTTGCATTCCATCGATTCACTATCTTGGTTCCAAAAGATCATGCAATTATTGACACAACAATGTATCTTCTCAACTGGCAAACCCAAGTCTCTGATTAGTTTTTTAGTGTTGTAGAAACTATCAGTCATGCAGTTATCAGTTGGAAGCAACTCTGACATAAGTTGACATACGTCATCATAACATCGTTCTGAGAAATGATGTTCTGCCTTCATATTTAATAATCTTGCAGTAGCAGATAATTGAGAATGACCAGAAGGAATTCCTTCCCATAATTCTCTTTCACTAGCCTTTAACATGTCATACATTTTCTGAACATCAGAAGTAGGTACTTGTTCTACATTTGATTGATCAAAAGCATTCATTGCATCATAAACCATTGATTGCATTGCATCAGCAAGGTTATATGATGTCTCTGGTCCAATTGAGTTCGATGATGATGCAACAGAAGGTCCACCAAATTCATATACATACGGCTCTCCATGACAATACCAGTTGTAATAATCTGGAACAAACCCATACCTCGCGATATGAGTTTTCACTGTATCTTCATCACGGAAAGCTGTATTTCTACATTTGCGTTGATTACATGGACACTTCAACTCTGTGCCATTCAAACACTCAGGATGACACTTTGCAAAGTTAACAAATTCTTCCACTCCAGCAAAAAATTCGTCACGGATAAATCCATTGTCTAACCTATTATACATCCATGCCTTGTTCGGATACATTGTATCTGAATTCAGATTGGACAATTTAATCAACCCATACATATAAAAATGAATAGGCAATATGATATTTATGGTATACTAAAAAAATAAATCTTATTAATCAAACATGATATTATTTCTGAATCAATTATACTAATTAATCATACAATTAATCAACAAATTAATCTAATTTTTTAAATAATTAATCTAAATTTAATCAAACAGCATCTAATGAATAGATCAAGGGTTCTCCTTAATCAAACAATTAATCATCTAAATAATCAAATAAATCAAACATTTATCTAAAATAAATAAAACATTTAATCAATTAATTACACTATTAATGGTTTAACAAATTATATAACAAAATTTATTGGTAATTTAACTAATTAATTAACTGATTAAATATTGAATTAATCAAATTAATTGAACTAATTAATCTAATTAATACCCTAATTAGATTAATTAATTAGGGGTCGCCGGAGCAGGGGTCGCCGGCCGCCCGCAAGGCCGCAGGTCACCGGCCGCCCGCAGGGTTGGTGACCGGCGGCAGTGTCGTCGGCCGGCCGCAGCAGGCGCCGCGCGGCCGCAACAGCCGGCGCCCAGCCGCACTGGGCCGCGACCGCCAGCAGGCGCCGCTTGAAAATGCGAGGCCGCGGGGGGACGCGCGCGACCGTGCCATTTGAGACGCCCGCGGCAGAGGGGGACGCCGCGGCAGCGGGGGGACGCCCGCGGCAGCGGGGGGACGCGCGCGGCCGTGCCATTTGAGACGCCGCTGCCCGGAGAAGATGACGGAGGAGAATATACGGCAAATGAAGCCTAAATCGCGTACCTGGGATCGGTGGAGGGTTCGCCGGAGGAGAATCGCCGGAGAATCGCCGGAGAAATGCTTCAGTCGCGGAGCCGGTCGCTAGGGTTCGCGTGGTCGCGGAGGGAGGGGGCGTCGCCCTTTTTTAATTAATATTGCGACGGATTAACTTGTCCGTCGCAATATTACCGACGGCGTTGACCTATCCGTCGCTATAAATAGGCGGTTTGACCCGTCGGTTACAACTAGCGACGGATAATTTATATTATCCGTCGCAATAGCGACGGACTTTGACCATGTCCGTCGCTATTGACAGGAATTTGACATCCCGCGCAACTTTGGCGACGGAGTCTATATATCCGTCGCCACTTGCGACGGATTTTTTTAATAGTCCGTCGCTATTTCATGTTATTTTTGTAGTGTCTTGTACTCCTTTGAGTTCGAGCCGATGATCTCTTCGTCTTCTCTTCTTTTTCAGTGACGACGTTTTTCCTTTGTGTTGGAGCCATCCGTCGAGGGAAGAGATAGAGCCAAGCGCACACGCACGTAATCACGGCGATCCTACTAACGACCAGCAGCAACGCCAGCACTATGGCGATGAGCATCAATGGCTCACGAACCCCATGGCGGCTCAGCTCTTGACAGTCAGATGCTTGCAGTGTTGGAATTTAGTAGGTGAAAGGGCATCCCTTCACCTTCACCTTCCTCGTTTAATGATGGAATGGGAAGGGATACCCATTCACCTTCCTCCATCAATGGAAGTAGAGGAAGGGACTCCCTCCTCTTATAAATAACGTCCAAGTGCAAGATGATGAGTTCATCGCTAGCATCGCAAGCAAGGGTTCATCGCGAGAAGAGAACAGAGGAATTTGGTTTGTGGATTCGTCGAGAAGCGTTCGCGCCGTAACTTTCTTGCCGACGACAACTTCTGCAGTTTCTTCCCAACCAATCACTGTGAGTGTTTGTGATTGTTTTGTATTTCATGCTATAGATCTAACAATGGTATCAGAGCACGTTAGATTGTAAAAGCATGATTTGATAAAAAAAAGCCCTCATAAAGGATCGAACAGAAAACCTTCGTGAGGAATGCCAAAGCTTTACCACTCAGCTGTCATGATAGTCTCTTTGTTTTTTGATTTGGTTCAATTAATTTGAATTAATCTATGTAATTAGACTTGGTTACCATTAGTTGGTTTAATTAGATTAGGTTGGTTCAATCAAACCGGATTTTGTTCAAACCATCTGTTGGTTTAACCAGATTAATTTGGTCCAAACAGGTTAATTGGTTTGATCAATAAGTTTGACTTAAACTTAAATAAGCTTAAAATTAAATAATAACAATAAGATATCCAATTAAATCAGTTCTAATAAGGACAAAGGAATAAGCTAATACTTGATATCTAATTTCCAAATAGACCAATCCAATGTGTTAGTCAACTGGAGTTCCTCAAATAAAAAAAATTTATTTTTCTTATTTGCTTATGATTCTGTATGTTCTATGCATATATATGTGAATTGAAATGAACCAGTTTTATTACTGGATTGCCAGTTTTGTACTGACAATAATATTTTTCAATTCCACGTGCCAAGGATGATATACACGATGTCCTGTCTTGATGTGTGACAGAATGAGCTAAGGGAGGCGATTGAAGAGATAGAGCAAAGTCTAACATAAAATAAATTATGTTAACAACTGCACTAGTGTTTGTCCTAGTGACGATGACATTAGCTTATTTAATTTATTAAAGTTTTGTTATTATTATTGTCGTTATGTACAAATAGTATTGGCTCATTTAGTTTATGAAAGTCATGTGGTTAGACTGTTGTTTTGTACAAATAGTAATATTTTGTGAAAAAAAGGTAATGTTATATGTTAACAAATCTTACAAATGATTATTTCATTTTTACAAATGATTAATTCATTCTTACACATGATTAGTTCATTTAATGATTAGTTCATTCTCACAAATGATTAGTTCATATAATGATTAGTTCATTCTTACAAATGATTAGTTCATTTAGTGATTAGTTCATATTATGATTTGTTCATTAATATAAATGATTAGTTCATTTGATGGGATGTATGTAATAGAATTGATCAATGTTGATTAGATTTGATTATACGAATGATGAGTGGAAACGTAGTTATCACTTGATTTTGTAAACCAATTCTAATTTACAACGAGTCAATCATAAATTACATGCATATAAATTACATTGAGTCAATAAATAATATATTTATTTATTCAAGATCATGGCAACTAAGAACATCATAGCTGAACTGAATAGAGAGAGATTATATGGGGATAACTCTAAAATATGGCATCTAAAGATATAATATGTTCTTGAGGAGCAGAAAGTTCTAGAGACTGTGAATTAGTTCATGGAACAACCTATTAATGGTTCAACAGCACAGCATAACCTAATCTTGATGTCTATAGGGCATGGAAAAAAAAGACTCCACTACTAAGGGCATATTGATTAGTTCAATGGTAGACGACCTAGTATTTGAGTATGAGCCATTACCATCTGCTTATGCCATCTAGGTAGCTCTTAAAGAGAAATACCGTGAAGTTAGCATGAGGAAGCTTCATCAACTGACAATTAAGTTTGACAGTTATAAAAAGCGCCCAAATGTTATTATGGCCCAACATCTGAGGGTATTGGGGAATATAATTCGGTAGGTAAAGGTTGCTGGTCATAAGTTGACCGATGAACAACAGGTTCAAGCAGTTATTCGTTCTCTTCTTGATTCTTGGGAAACGATGAAACAGAATCATACTCACAGTGAGAGTATCAAAACTCTCACTGATGTCTTACGCCAATTGAATTGGAGGCGGAGAAAATAGAATCCATAAGGATTTCTAAATAAGCTTTTGTAGCTGAAAGTTCTGGATCCAAGAATAAGAAAAGATAATTCAAGAAAGGAAAGGGAAAAGAAGCTATTGCTGTTGCTAGGCAAAACCCAAACAAGAATAAGTTTCATGAGCATTATGTTGCTAGTTCAGTGTCGTTAATTGATTCTTATCCTATGTGGATTACATCTTTAGGAGCAACGAACCTTGTAGCTCGTGATCGAGCTAAATACGTGGAGTACCGTCGGGTACCAGTTGGCAATAAATGAATATATGTGGGAAACAATGCAAGAATTGAAGTCAAAGGAATTGACATTTACAAACTCAACATTCGTGGTAGACGTACCTTATTTCTGCATAATATCCTGTATGCTCCTGAGATTCGATGAAATTTGATTTTCGTTAATTGTCTTCTTGAATTGGGTTATTGTATGAACTTTTATAGTCGTTGTATGGAACTGAAAATTAACTCTATGTTAATTGGATATGGTTATGTATCAAACGGTTTCATGGTTCTTGATGCAGAACCAAATGTTAATTGTAAAAATAATTGTTGTTTTTCAAACATTGCTCTTACTAGCGATGCTGATGTTAATGATGAAGTTTGGCATGCTAGATTGGGACATATAGGACAGGCAAGAATGAATAGATTATCAAGAGAGGGTCTGCTCAGCACTCGTGCTAAAGTTGACTTGTCTATATATGAACATTATCTTGCTGGAAAAGCAACTAAGAAACTATTTGGTAAGGCTATTATGGCTGAATCACCATTGTAATTTATTAATTCAGATATTTATGGTCCAATAAACATGAAGGCTAGACATGACAGTTCTTATTTCATTACATTTATTGATGACTTCACACGTTTTGGTCATGTGTATTTGATTTCTCATAAATCTAAAGCATTGGATTGCTTTAGTCATTATTTGAACGAAATTGAGAATCAATTAGAACATAAGGTTAAAACCTTTCGCACTGACCATGGAGGTGAATATTTGTCTGATCAGTTCAAGATAATATGTAATGAGAAAGGGATTATTAGATGACTAACTATCCCCGGAACTGCACAACAAAATGGAGTTGCTGAAAGAAGAAATTAAACTCTTCTCGAAATGGTTAGGTCGATGATGGCTCAAGCTAATTTATCTATTTCTTATTGGGGATATGCATTATTAGCTGCATTCTATATACTTAACCGAGTGCCTTTTAAATCTGTTCCATCTACTCCATATAAACTTTGGACAGGCAGAAAATCAGATTTGAGTACTCTGAGACCGTGGGGTCAGCTGCTTATATTCATGACAAAACTCACAAAAATGAAAAATTAGGACAGAGGGGTAGAAAGTGTATCTTTGTAAGATATTCTGATACCTCTAAGAGTAATATTTTTATTAGTGAGCAATAAGATGGAATCATCTCTGAAATAGAGTCAAGAGATGCTACTTTTCTCGAAACTGAGTTCCCAACAATAGGTGAAGTTGATAAATCAACTCTTCTATTTGCAATAGAGGAGGAGGATATTGTTCCTCTATCAACGAATTAGGAATCATAGGGGATACCTGAATCTAGTCAACCTAGTGAGAGTAAATGATCTATAAATGAGTCAGTTTCTCAACAGTCTAACCTACGAAGAAGTAATCGTCAGATTATTCCTCGGAGAAGGTTTGACATTGAGAATGAGGCATTAATGATTCTCCCAGTTGATGATGAAGAACCTCGAATGGTTGAGAAAACATTGAAATGCTCAGTTAAGGAGAAATGGAAAGTTGCAATGGATGAGGAAATGGAGTCCATGAGAAAAAATCAAGTTTGAGATTTAGTCGATCTTCTTCCGGGTCGAAGGGCTATTGGGAATAAGTGGATTCTCAAAATTAAGAGGAAAGCAGATGGGTCGATTAATCGATATAAAGCTCGTTTGGTTGTAAAAGGATATACTCAAATGGAGGGTATTGATTTTGAAGAGACATTCTCCCCAGTTGTGAAGTTTGTATCAATATGAGTCATCCTAGCTATAGTAGCACATTTTGACTTAAAATTACATCAAATGGATATAAAGACGACTTTCCTTAATGGTAATCTTGACGAAGAAATCTATATGGTACAACCAAAAGATTATATAGTTGAGGGTCAAGAGAATAAAGTACGTAGACTTGAGAAGTCTATGTATGGGCTAAAGCAGGCGTTAAGATAATGGAACATAAGATTTAATGATGTCATTTTGTCTTATGGAACCTAAGGAAGGATAAAGGAATGTTTGTCAATTTATCATTATATGTTGATGATATGCTAATAGCTGAAAGTAACCTAAAATTTGTGATTGAAGTCAAGTCTTGGCTTTCATCACAATTTGGCATAATAGATATGGGAGAAACTAGTACATCTTAGGAGTACAGATCATTCGTGATCGATCAAAAATGCTTTTGGGTTTGTCCCAAGAAACTTATATCACTAAGATGCTACAACACTTTAATATGTTAGATTGCAACATTGAATAAACGCCCTCAGTGAAAGGTGTTTTTTCTGAGCTAAAGTATGTCTCCCAAGTCTCCTGAAGAGATAACCGATATGAAAAAAAATCATATGCTAGTGTCATTGGTAGTTTGATGTACACTATATTGTGTACTCCTCCTGATAGAAGCTATGTTGTTGGCTTAATTAGTCGTTTCCAGTTAAATCTAGGATCAAGACGCTGGAAAGCAGTGAAAAGAATCAAAGCTGAGCCAGAAGGGCTCTACAGATGCATATTGGACAAGGGACCTTGATAACAGAAAATCCATATCTAGCTATATCTTCTTGCTGAATGGTGGCGCCATCTCTTGAAATAGCAAGAAACAGGCTTGTGTAGTGCTATCGAAATAGGCTTGTGTAGCCCTGTTAAAATAGGCTTGTGTACCCCTGTCAAACAAGCTTATGTAGTGCTGTCGACAATGAAAGCTGAGTATGTGGTTCGTGCAATTGTTGCACAAAAAGTTATCTGGTTAAGAAGGTTCTTGATGCATTTGAGGATTGCTAACGATAGTGGGAGTCCTGTTACAGTGTACTGTGATAATCAAGCTACTATAATTTTTTCTAAGGATCTCAAATATCACAGTAAAGGCAAGCATAAGGGATATTGTTGACAAGAAAAAGATAATTCTTGAGTATATCCCTATACGTGTTATGCTTGTAGATCCTTTTACTAAGTCATTGACTAAAGAGTCATTTCAAGGACATGTGAAGTCTTTGGGACTTCGAAAAATATAACACAATTGGTTATATATGAAATGTCAGATATATTCAGTGTAAATATATTTGTTACATTTGGATAAAAATCTTGATGAGCATGTTGGCAGGATGAGATTGATCAACTCATATGGACAATCATCTCTATTTGTTGAGTATAGTTCTGAATAGAGACATACTCATCAGTTGGGAGTCGTCTTGATTTTTGTATCAAGATGAGATCATTTATGTAATGATCGAAGTAAATGCACCCACTATTTACTAAACCTGTTAAAGACCAGATTGGAATTCATAAGTTTAATTCGGATTAGGCATTAGGTATGTCTAGATCGAAATCTGTACGATGTTAAATATTTGAGAAAAACATGCACTCTTTTGGTAAAGAGAATAACATCGTAGCATGTGATTCATACCACATGTGTTATAGCGACAATAAGGGTAGTAGAAGTATGGATCCCTGCTTCTCTACTATGTGAGACCCTTGAGATTATAAGTTAATCTTAATCTTACCCTAAATGACTATTTAGCTGTTTACTTGAAGTTCTAATCAGTGTTTGCTACTTTAGTGTGTATCTTATTGGCTATGGATGATTCGGTTTATGGAGCATAACTAGGAAAGCGACTGATTAGAATGAATAGATTCTAGCTAAAAAGGAAGATTAAAATTGATTTACATTTGTAATACTTATTCACTGGTCGACCAATTACATTTTTGTTGAGTACTTAAAAATGTAATTGTAAATAAATATATTGAATGGAGATGTTGAACATGCTCTTGACATAGTAGTCAAATGAGGGATTAGAGATGTTCATATTTGTTAGGATCGAAAGGAATTTAGATATCTCCACAATGGTATGATATTGTCCACCTTGGGCCTAAGCCCTCATGGTTTTGCTTTTTGACTCTCCCCAAAAGGCCTCATGCCAATGGAGATATTTTTTTTCCTTATAAGCCTATGATCTTTCCCATGTGTTTTCGATGTGGGACTATGTTTACAACCTTGCAACCCCAACAATCCCCTCCCTCAAACAAAGGACCATAAGCCCCCCCTCAAGCGGAAACCCTTTCCATTTGATGTACGATCCTCAACCCACCAGGACTTTCTGCCTCTCGGTCCACCCGACCTACTAGGACTTCACCGTCTAGCCGCAACTAGGACTTCTCTGCCTGGTGCCCGGTCCTCTTGATCAAGACACGGGAGCTCACACATCCTTTATTCAAGGCTTAACCCATATGGTTGGATCTGGATCATGGCTTTAGCTCGTGCTTCTTCCGGTGGTTAGTCCGGTGAAGAGCGACCTGGCTCTGATACCACTTGTTAGGATCGAAAGAAATTTAGATATCTCAATAATGGTATGATATTGTTCACTTTGGGCCTAAGCCCTCATGGTTTTGCTCTTGGGCTCTCCCCAAAAGGCCTCATGCCAATGGAGATATCTTTTTTTCCTTATAAGTCTATGATCTTTCCCATGTGTTTTCGATGTGGAACTATGTTTGCAACCTTGCAACCCCAATAATATTGATTTATATTTTTAATCTGGGATAAAGACAAGTTATTGATGTCTCAGATTCATTCTGTAAAATACTTAGAAATTGAGGGGGGGTTTTTCTGTAAAATTCCAACCTTGAGGGTGAGAATGGAATTCCTTGCAAATGGAGGGCCTTTTTGCAAAAGTGCCACCACTTAATTAAAAACCTTTTTCCTCTTCTTCTCCGCCCGAAAGCCCGAAGCCACGCGATTTTTCCTTTTCTCGGCGATTTCCTCTCCGACGCAGGCAGCCGAAAACCCTCGACTCCTCTCTTCTTCCCTTCTTCCTTACGTGCCTTGCGAGAGAAGGGCTTCGGTGATCGGGTTCTTGCAGCGGATCGCGCGTGTAAGGCGTGGGAGCGTGAGGTCGGGCGATCAGGAGAAGCTAGGGTTGGATCTGTTCTTCCGGCGGATTTCAGGTGAGTGGAGAGTTCTTGATCTAGCCTCGGAATCATTGAATTTGTATTCGATCTTTCTGGTAGATCTCGAAGTGGATGGAATTTTTGTTGATCTTCCTCTACCCGTGAGCTGCTCACATTAGATCATATCGAATAGGGGCAGAGAGGGAGTTTCTACAAACAATTGTAAGGTAAGGTTATGCTTCGTTTTCCTCTGATCTTGTTTAGATTTCAATATTTACTTGCGTTCTGTTCTTGGTTGCTTGGCCACCGTGAGACTTCCCTTTTGGTTGCTTCATGATGGAAGGAGATTATGGTTTGCTCTAGATTTATAAGGTTAATTGGATCAGTTTAGGTTGAGCAGTGGGAGTGTGGCTCTGTTTTTGTTCTTGTTTGAGTTCTGCCGTGAGCTTGGAGTATGCTTGGAGTTTGGTTTGTTTTAGGCCATTGCCATGAGCTGTTATGGATTGAGGTTAGCTTAATTTGTACTAGTTGGACTCGATTATGGCTAGTTAGATAGGTTAGGTCTTTGGTTAGGTTTAAGCTGAACTTATCTTTGATTAGGATTAGGATAAATCTGAGTAGAGCCTAAGTCCTATAACTCGGAGTAATTGGGATTAACCCTAATTCAGTTGATTAGTTATTTATCTATTGAGTAAGTAGCTAAATAACTATATGTTTGATACAGGACACTGATTGACTTGGCTATATTGGCTGCGATTTATTTCGGACGGGGGGTTCTCTTCGTTCTTGGACTTATTCATCGGAGGCGGGTACCTTTGACTCTATCTCTATAGATATTGTCAATTCTGTGCATGGTTTGTTATGTGTAGTTGTAGGATTACCTTATCTGCCTTTTGGTATCTCCTACTTGGTACTTATTGCTTGTACTTTGAGATAGCTCACTGTTTACTTCTATACAGTCTCGATACTTGTTATTCTTGATTTGTAGAATAGACATGTATGCATATGGACTTAGGAGTAGTGATTTATCACTTTATACTCTGTTCTTGGTTGATCACTAGCTATACCATGCATGTACACCTAGTGGTTTGTTTTGGTGGCACACGATCTATGTTGTTGACACGTAGTTTTTGGTAGGACTACCAGGTGGATTGTTGCATTGGGTAGTGACATGCACCATCCTTGCACGGTTGATTAGCTAACGATCCTTGGCTCCCTTGTGGTTGAGACGGATCGTTAGTCTTACAGGACCTGACCACACAATCACTCATGGGTTAGTGATTATCGAGTGTGGCCGGTATATAGCTCCGTTTTTGCTCCGCTCAGCTGCTCATGGGTTAGTGGTTATCGGAGCGTGGTAGCAGGCGGGGATCCCTCCTTCGTATTGGTTACGTGGGGATGAGAGCGGGGCTCCCTCATATGACATGGGATAGGAGTGTAGTCTCCGACAGCATCCTGTCCACTCGGTCACTCCGGAGCAGTGACGGCTGGAGTGCGTACAGTTTTGTCATAGCCCTACCCACTCGGCCGTATTCATATGGACATGTTACGGTGGCTGGACTGGCGTCAGGGGTGACACATGACATTGCATCATGTGCATATGATGCATGGGACTTGCATTGACTGTGTTTTGCTCCATTTGATTGAGTTATGATTGCTGCACTTGGATGACATGCATATACAGGAGGTATTTTTACTTTTGGCTTTGGTATTCGAGTTATTTGACTTGCTACCTCACACCTAGGAGTGACACTGGTATGTATTGCACGGTTAGTTGTTCCAGTTATGCATTTTCTATTTCCTTATGAGACTGTATCTGTATTGTTTCTACTCTGTTGTATATCCTTTTGATACCATGCATATCTGTCTTATTATCCGCAGTGTTCACCTGAACTCACCCCCGATAGCTTATTTTTCTGTTTCAGGTTGATTGTTGTCAAGAGAGCCCAGTAGCCAGTCCCGACTTCCGTTTTGGTTGTGTTGTATGCTTTCTCGAGTATTCCTACGTGTACTTCATGATTTGTATTCGTTTCTTTGTTGATGGGCCCGTATTCGTGTACTTGTATTTTGGATTGTATTTTTGAGACCTTTGTTGGTCTATGTGTGATGTGTTTGTGTTGCGCGCCTGCCCGGAAGGCAGATCAGGTGGGTAGTCATGTTATTGTATAGTTTGATGCATTTACTTTTCATATATGCTGTGATTGAGGCCTGAGGCCTATTATACAAGTTGTTGTGTATGTATGCAATGTTCCATGCGTCCGCCGTACAGGGGAGGTGCTGTCCGATTTTATATTGGGCCAGCGGCTCCTCTCGGGGGCGTGACAATTTATGTGGTATCAGAGCGAGGTTGCTAGATACCTTGGGGATTTACGGATTTTTCGGAGTTTATCTGATACCAATTTTTGTTAGTTGGTATCAGAGGGAGGTTCCTATGTCTAAATGTGTTCGTCTTTTGTGGATT
Source organism: Boesenbergia rotunda (assembly GCA_024364735.1). Taxonomy (NCBI): domain Eukaryota; kingdom Viridiplantae; phylum Streptophyta; class Magnoliopsida; order Zingiberales; family Zingiberaceae; genus Boesenbergia; species Boesenbergia rotunda. Next base: position 405,750 of record JAGFNQ010006012.1, read on the forward strand.
TCCCGGGATTTATCGTATGTTTGCGATACTTGTTGGTTTTGAGTCCCGGAGGATTTGCTCGATTTACGAGTCTTTACGGAGTTGTTCAGAGTCATTTTTGTCGAAAAGGTCGTGTTTTGGGACTTGGCGGCGACGGGACATCTCCAGGCAGCAAATAGGTATACTGGTAAGTTTTTGAAAAACTTGTACACTTGGTAACACTTGGTCATATCGTCACAGGTATGCCTCGACGGATTGAGCTAACCCCGCCTCGTCGACGTGGTGGGCGACCACCTCGTAGGACGACTCGGGTGTCTGAGAGAGCTGCGATCGCTGACTTGGGGGTAGAGTCTCCGGAGAGACGGCCAGGGGTGGAGCCCCGTGGCCGAGGACAGACCCTTCCGGAGATACAGGGCAGCCGTGGACCTCGGTCACCGAGGATCCCTTCGCCGTATCTGACGGCAGTCCCAGCAGCACCTCCGGTGGTACCTATTCCAGTACCTCCTGTGGTACCGACCCCAGTACCCCCAGCGATACCACCAGTACTGCCTACTGTGGAACCTCTAGCCGAGCAGCCAGTACCTCAGACTATGCAGCAGATGTTTCAGATGCTGCAGCAGATACTTCAGTCTGTACAGCCCGTACCACCGTCGGTACAGGCCGTACCTCAGCCTGTACAGCCTGTGCCTCAGCCTGTACCGCCCGTACTTCCGTCTGTACAGCCATCACTTCAGACGGAGCAGTTGGTCCATTTATCTGCACCGCCAGTACCCCCAGCAGTACAACGAGTACTTCCGTCGGTACAGCCGACAGTTCAGACGGATCAGTCAGATCGTCCATCTGCACAGCCAGTACCACCACCAGCACTTCCGATGGTACCTTCTACATTTGCGGTCCCGACTAGGGACAGGTCACGGATTCCAGCTCTGGCTGCGTCCGTGAAAGGCCGGTTCACCCTATTTCACGGGGGAACTGACCCGTACGTAGCACGAGCATGGCTGGACACCTTGGAGGATACTTTCCGTTACATGGCCTGCTCCGACTGGGAGAAGGCCGAGCTGGTAGCCTACCATCTACGTGATAGGGCGTCGACGTGGTGGACGGCCCAGCAGACCATCTTTGCCGGGCGATTAGTCACATGGGATATGTTTAGAGAGGCTTTTGAGGGGAAGTATTTTCCGGCCGTATTTCGGATGAGCCGACGAGAGGAGTTCTTGGGTCTCCAGCAGGGGGACCAATCTGTGTTAGATTATGATGCGGAGTTTAACCGCTTGGCGGAGTATTGCCCTTATATGGTTGCTGGCGAGGCAGAGAGGACGACGCACTTCACCCGGGGTCTGGCCTCATACATTCAGGTTCGGCTATCCTAGTGTGTCATCACATCCTATCGTGAGGCACTAGAGCGAGCCCTTTCTATCGAGGCGACTCAGTTTAGGTTATTCGGAGGTAAGAAGAAGGGCAAGCAACCAGTTTCAGATACGACACAGACACAGCAGCCCCAGGCCACTGGCCGGAAATGGGGCAGTGGGACTCAGACAGATCAGAGTACCTCTGGGGCATCTACTCGACCCCAGAAGTCAGGACGCACCTCAGCTGGATCTTCCGGATCGACACAGCAGGACCGGAAGAAGTCTACGGGAGGATCTCATTGTTATCAGTGTGGTTCCAGAGAGCATCTGAAGGCTAACTGCCCAGTAGGGCAATCTATCTGCTATTACTGTAAGTTACCGGGACACACGAGTCGTGATTGTGCGCTGAAGGGACAGAACGAGGCCACAGGGGCCTCGACTCAGGGAGGACGTCCCGGTCAGACAGGAGCACGGCAGGGAGGATAGTCAGGTCAAACTGGAGGCCAGAGAAGATGGAGGACTCAGACATCCTCTCATCAGCAGTCAACTGGCACTCCTCCGGTGCACGTGTATTACATGTTCGGGTAGGGCCAGGAGCACTCTACCCTTCCTGTTGCACCACAGTACTCAGCTGCAGACTCTTATCAGCAGTTTCACTCTGGGTATCAGCTTGTGATCCACCAGCCCCAGACTGTCGGAGTATCAGCACCTCAGCCTCCGCCGGTTCCTGCCTTACCTCCACCACCGCCTGAGATGGGTCGGGTGTACGCAGTCACCCGAGAGGAGGCCCAGCGTGCCGACTGATCTGTTTTCCGAGGTATTGTTTTACTTTATACGCATTCTGCAGAGTTATTGATTGATACTGGCAGTTCATATTCGTTTATATCACGGATATTTTTGAGTAAGATTTGTAGGTTACCGACCCTCAGGGCACAACGTTTGTCTGTGTCTTTACCGTCTAGAGAGATCCTAGGGGTTACTCAGGAGGTCAGGGGATGTCCGTTGGACTTTGGTAAGGTTATCCTTACCGTGGATCTCTCCGTACTGGACATGATTGAGTTCGACATCATCCTTGGCATGGACTGGCTGACGACCTCCCATGCCACTGTTGATTGCCATTCGAGGGTGGTCACCTTCCGGCCTCCAGACCAACCCTCGTGGGATTTCCTTGGCATCAGGGATGATGGTATCTCAGTTATCTCCACACTCCAGGCGCAGAGGCTCTTATCACAGGGGTGTCAGGGATTTCTGATTTCACTGATCAGCACGGACACCAGTAGCAGCCCTCAGATCTCGGATGTTCCGGTGGTCCGAGAGTTTCCCGATGTGTTCCCAGAGGAGCTACCGGGTTTGCCTCCCAGGAGGCAAATGGAGTTTGCGATCGAGTTGATTCCGGGGACAGGTCCGGCATCGAAGGCACCATATCGGATGGCACCGAAGGAGTTGGACGAGTTGAAGGTCCAGCTCCAGGAGTTATTGGACAGAGGTTTCATCTGACCCAGTGTATCTCCGTGGGGTTCTCCGATGTTGTTTGTGAAGAAGAAGGACGGCTTCATGAGATTGTGTATCGATTATCGGCAGCTGAATGCCGTCACGGTCAAGAATAAGTACCCCTTGCCACGGATTGAGGATTTGTTTGATCAGCTGAGGGATACATCAGTGTATTCGAAGATTGATCTGCGATCAGGTTATCATCAGCTGAGGGTCAGAGATTCGGATTTTCAGAAGACGGCTTTCCGCACCCGGTACGGTCATTATGAGTTTTTGGTAATACCATTTGGGCTTACCAATGCTCCTGCAGTGTTCATGGATCTCATGAACCGGGTGTTTCTGGAGTTCTTGGATCAGTTTGTTATCGTGTTCATCGACGACATTCTGATTTACTCTCGATCTGAAGAGGAGCACGCTCGTCACCTTCGCATCGTTCTGGAGACTCTCCGGCGGGAGCAGTTGTATGCGAAGTACACCAAGTGTGCTTTCTGGTTATCTTCTGTGGGTTTTCTTGGACACGTGGTATCCAGCAGAGGCATATCTGTAGACCCCCAGAAGATCGAGGCTATCACCAGTTGGGAGCAGCCTCAGTCAGTTCACGAGGTGTGCAGTTTTCTGGGTTTGGCCGGCTATTATCGACGCTTCGTCGAGGGATTTTCTAGTATTGCTGCACCGTTGACACGCCTGACTAGAAAGGGCGTGAAGTTCACATGGTCAGAGGCTTGCGAGTCCAGCTTTCAGGAGCTGAAGCAGAGGTTAGTGTCGGCACCCGTCCTCGTTCTTCCATCAGGAGAGGACGGATTTGTGCTTTATACGGATGCGTCCTATCAGGGATTGGGCGCCGTTCTGATGCAGCACGGGCGGGTGGTTGCTTATGCTTCTCGGCAGCTGAAGGAGCATGAGAGGAACTACCCTGTGCATGATCTGGAGCTTGCTGCTATTATCTTCGCTCTGAAGATCTGGAGGCATCACTTATATGGGATCACCTTTGAGATCTTCACAGATCATAAGAGCCTCAAGTATTTGTTCACCCAGAAGGAGCTGAATCTCCGACAGAGGAGATGGATGGAGTTCCTGGAGGATTATGATTGTACCATTAGCTACCATCCAGGGAAAACTAATGTAGTCGCCGACGCTCTCAGCAGGAAGTCCAGAGGGGTTCTTACTTGTCAGAGAGTGATGGTCACAGAGCTGATCCAGGGTTTCTCTGAGTTGGGGTTAGAGGAGCATTCAGGGTTGGTCACAGAGCTGATGGTCACAGAGCTTGTCAGCGACCGCTCGAGGATCATTCAGATGCAGAGGCAATCACCAGGTACTCACTGAGTCCGACCAGGCGGTCGCTCGGGTGCTCGCTGATCATTTGTATTAGGGAAATCAGACATACTTCCTACTCGGGTCGGTCGGGTTTGCCGAGCCTCGGCTCACCTACGTTTAAGTGAGTCGATCGAGCTTATCCATACTCGGAGCCGATCGGGACCTAGTCGATTTGGGGTTCGGGGGTCGCTCGGTGTCCGATCGGTCACTCCCATGGAGTGGTTCCGACCGAGGGGACGTTGGAGCGGTTTCCCGACCTGGGCCTTGGGCCTAGATCCAGCGCGGCCCGTCCGGCCTGCTCAGAGACCGGCCTTTACCTGTATACTCGTTTGCTTTCTTTATATAAGTGACCGATCGGCCTACCACATGGGCTTGGGTATGCCTTGCTTGATGCCACGCTGGCCGACCGAGGTCCCACTGAGCTAGGACGGGATCGTATGCATATGAATTTTTTTTTTAAAAAAATATAAGATTGATTAAATTAAATTTTAGTCGTTATCATCGGCTTGTATTAATAGACTTCGATGGTAATAGAATTCTTTTTTATTTAATTTACAGAGTAATTTTAAGGTTAATTAGAAAAGATAAGTGATTAAAAATTATTAATAATAGGTTAATTAATTATAATTAATTTTGGTTTGGTTTAGGTCAATTTGCTTTTGTGATCTCTGTCCAATCAAAATAACTCTTTTGATTTGACTAAGTCGATCGCCTAGTCTGCCAATTCGCTTTACTCGAGTGGATTATCCAATTTGATTGGTTTTGCTGACTGTAAAGATTTATTTAGTTAGATTTGTTATTTATTTAGTTAGATTTGCTTGCATAGTACATTGAAAATCATTCAACATGTTGCCCATGGATCATTGGTCTACTTGGACCAATCAAATTGATCGGACCACTTAGATTATGTAGCTCACTTAGTCAATCAGTTTGCCTAGGTCTAGTTGGAACAACTTAGTTCGCCTTGAATCAATCATTTAACCTCAACTTAACTCGCCCAAATTGACCAATCCACTTCAAATAATTAGCATGCATAAACTTAATTTGCCTTATTATTATTATTATTATTTACATCAACGACAAGTCAGTCTACCTAGCAAGTCTTATGATCCTGTCGTCGAGCGAGGTGAAACTCCTGACCTGCTGACGGTGTGAGATAAGCTCTGCTGGCGCCGAGCTGTAAGTCCTCCGGCCTGACAAGGAAAAGACCGTTAGCAACCCGCCGAGAAAGCTTCCCGGCAAGGCCCTCCGACGGTCAAGTCAGTCTCCGACGAGAGTAGAGAAAGCAGGAATGAGAACTGAAGTGGCGAGAATGATCTCTGATGCGCGCGTACTTGCGGAGAAGATGGGGAGGGGCTTATATAGCCGGGGGATTCGACAGGATCTGCTTCCGCACCGCCTTCCTTTCTATCATCTACAGGGAAGCTGTCAGGACTGACCGCCTGTCAGGCAGGCGGCGCCGCTATTCTGTCATATCCGAGGAAGGGCGGGGGAACAGATTTGTCGGCATTTATGTCAATCCAGCGGAATATCCGCGATTTGAACTCAAGTGGTATTTGACAAGGGCTGACTTAGCCGCTCTCTGCCGGGTGATGTGACCTTGATGTTAGTGCAGCTTATAATGATGTCGTCTCGGGTGAAGGAACCCGGGATTACTGATTTGGTGTTATGTGCTCCCGTGATCTACCATGAGGCGTTTCTGCCAAAGCCCGAATGATGGATCCCGACCGACAGGACTTGAGCGCGAAGTCTCGAGTGGCGGGTATTTACTGGGCCCGAATCAAGAGGCCAGTCGGGTACTGGCCGACTATTCCTATTAGGGAAATTACATAGGCTCCCGACTCGGTTCGGTCAGACTATGCCGAGCCTCTGCTTTCCTTCTGTGTTTAAGTGAGGCGATCGAGCTATTAATGCTCTGGGCCGATCGACACTTTTCCGGCTTCGTGGGTCGAGTAGTTTAGGATTCAGGACTCGGGGTCAATCGACGTTCGGTCGGTCGTCTCATTGGAGTATTGCCGACCGAAGAGACATCCAAGTAGTTTCCCGACCCGAGCTTTGGTTCTCAATCCCGTACGGCCCGCTCGGCTTGACTAGAGACCAACCTTTATCTTTGTATTAACTTGCTTTCTTTATATATATATAGCTGGCCGATCGGCTTACCACGTGGGCTTGGGAGCGCTTCGCTTGATGCCACGCTGGTCGACCGGGGTCCTACTGAGCTAGGGCGGGATCACCTTAAATTAATGAATTGTGTTTAACAAATATGTTTTGATGGTTTGATTAAGTCCATTTGCATGCATTAAGGTTGCGTTTGATTAGAAGTAATGTAATCCAGTTTGTAATGTAATTGATCTTATAATATGATCCTGCCCTATCTTTATCACTGTACGGGCAGCCAACATGGCATCCAGCCTGGCCGGCCCAAGGATCCATGCGGGTCGGTCGGATGACATGGACGGCCAACTCACCCGGGCGTTGTCGCCCGGGCATCCGCTAGGGTTTCTACACCCTCCATCCGGCCGGGCGTAGCCGCCCGGCGCCAACTCGGGTTTCTACACCCTCCATCCAGCCGGGCGTATCCGCCCGGCATCCACTAGGGTTTCTACACCCTCCATCCAGCCGGGCGTATCCGCCCGGCATCCGCTAGGGTTTCTACACCCTCCATCCAGCCGGGCGTATCCGCCCGGCGCCAACTCGGGTTTCTACACCCTCCATCCAGCCGGGCGTATCCGCCCGGCATCCGCTAGGGTTTCTACACCCTCCATCCAGCCGGGCGTATCCGCCCGGCATCCGCTAGGGTTTCTACACCCTCCATCCAGCCGGGCGTATCCGCCCGGCATCCGCTAGGGTTTCTACACCCTCCATCTGGCCGGGCGTCTCCGCCTGGCGCCTGCTAGGGTTTCTACACCCTCCATCCGGCCGGGCGTCTCCGCCCGGTGTACACCAGGGCACTCGCCCTCCATTCGTACGGGGATAACGTTAATAGCCCTACAGCTACCTGCAGAATAACAGACTATCACCACTCGTGTGAACTGACACTGACACTGACACTTCCTGGCACGTCGCCCTGCCACGCCGTTGGTACCAGGCGGCGTCGGCCAGAGACTCGCAGAAGCCTGTCTTTTTCCTCACATAAGACAAGCAGTATAAGACAAGCAGCATACGACAGGGAATGTTGGTCACAAATCGACATAATCATACAATATTCCCCGACCAGGTCAGAGAATCCTGACACAGGTTAGACTTGGTCCTTTTCCCCGGCTATATAAGCCGCTCCACTCCTCATCATCAGGTACGCGCGCGAGACCCCTCATCTACAATGCTCCACTACTTTTTCTGTTCGCCGGAGTACTGACTTGACCGTCGGAGGGCCTTGCCGGGACGTTTCCCGGCTAGGTTGCTAACGGTCTTCTTCCCCAGCAGGTTTAGGTCATCCGGTCGGAAATCTCCCAGGCGACATCACCTTCCATCCGGTCGGAGATCCATCAGGTCATCTTCCCTCCAGTCAGAAATCCACCAGGCAACATCTTCTTCTGTCCGGTCGGAAGACGACCCCGCTTGCTGAGTCATCTGGACGGAGCATCCAGTCAGCATTCACGTCATCCCTCTACACACCGTCATCCGGTTGCGGCCCCATTCTGCTCGGCGACAGGATCATAATATAATCCAGATTATATGTTGTCAACCTTGTAATCCAGATTACAACACTTTAACTAGCTTTTGAAATATATATTACATTACATTACAGTTTTAAATCTATACCAAACAAAGTAATCAATCTTGTAATGTAATTCTAATTACATTATAAGACTGATCACTACTTATCAAACGTAGCCTAAATCGTTTACTTTAAGTGTGTGGAGTAAAAATTAGTAATAGAGCCTTAAGGGACTTTCAACTCTTAAATGATTATCCAGCTTAAAAGAAGGATTTAACGGTTATGTGACACAATATATTGTGTTGTAATTTTTGGTAATTGATCCTGTCGCCGAGCGGAGTGGGGCCGCAACCGGATGACGGTGTGTAGAGGGATGACGTGAATGCTGACTGGATGCTCCGTCCAGATGACTCAGCAAGCGGGGTCGTCTTCCGACCGGATAGAAAAAGATGTTGCCTGGTGGATTTCCGACTGGGGGGAAGATGACCTGATGGATCTCCGACCGGATGGAAAGTGATGTCGCCTGGGAGATTTCCGACCGGATGACCTAAACCTGCTGGGGAAGAAGACCGTTAGCAACCTAGCCGGGAAACGTCCAGGCAAGGCCCTCCGACGGTCAAGTCAGTACTCCGGCGAACAGAAAAAGTAGTGGAGCACTGTAGATGAGGGGTCTCGCGCGTACCTGATGATGAGGAGTGGAGGGGTTTATATAGCCGGGGAAAAGGACCAAGTCTGACCTGTGTCAGGATTCTCTGACCTGGTCGGGGAATATTGTATGATTATGTCGATTTGTGACCAACATTCCCTGTCGTATGCTGCTTGTCTTATACTGCTTGTCTTATGTGAGGAACAAGACAGGCTTCTGCGAGTCTCTGGCCGGCGCCGCCTGGTACCAACGGCGTGGCAGGGCGACGTGCCAGGAAGTGTCAGTGTCAGTGTCAGTTCACACGAGTGGTGATAGTCTGTTATTCTGCAGGTAGCTGTAGGGCTATTGTCGTTATCCCCGTACGAATGGAGGGCGAGTGCCCTGGTGTACGCCGGACGGGGACGCCCGGCCGGATGGAGGGTGTAGAAACCTTAGTTGGCGCCGGGCGGATACGCCCGGCCGGCTGGAGGGTGTAGAAACCCTAGTTGGCGCCGGGCGGAGGCGCCCGGCCAGATGGAGGGTGTAGAAACCCTAGCGGATGCCCGGGCAACAACGCCCGGGTGAGTTGGTCGTCCATGTCATCCGACCGGCCCGAATGGATCCTTGGGCCGGCCAGGCTGGATGCCATGTTGGCTGCCCGTACAGTGATAAAGATAGGGCAGGATCAATAGACTCCCCCTCGAGTCTAGTCGAAGGAGGCGATCAGTCCGACTGACTGGACTGTTAACGTTCACAAGCACTCCGCGGCCGGGCGGCTTTTGCCCCCTTCATAACAGGCCGGCTTAATCATGATGATTCACAGCTGACCCTTTCGGCGATGGAAAAGGAGATGATTACTCGGGAGTCTTTTCTTGCAGCCAATGAGGCGGAGCAGGACAGCCGAGCGGATAGGCCGAGCTCGGCCCTGGAGCATCAACTGGCCCAGCGGACCGCCGACCTGTTAAAGATAGGCCGGGACAGTACCATTCTCCAACTGAAGGAGGGTGGCCATTTGCTTGCTGACCTGCCTCCCAACGCGATTCAAACGAGCCGAATGAGGGAGATGATTCCCTCAACCTTTTATAGACCCTTTATTTAACTTCTGTAACTTGGTCGGGCCCTTTGTAACCGTTAGAACTTAATGAGAATGATTTTTTGGCAGTCCGGGTTATTTCCCTTTGATACTTTGAAAAACAACAGCACCATCCTGAGTTTTCCTAACCGAACGTCCTTACCTCGGGCGTCCGACCGGATATCGCTTTAGGCTTCTGGATGGGCACATCTTCCACGTGGGCCGCCACGCTTCCGACCGGGCACCAGTCCAGGCTTCCGAGTGGGCTGATATTGTAATCAGTCGCCGACTCAGGCTTCCAAAGGGAGCCAATCTTCCGCGTGGGACGCCACGCCTCCGACTGGACACCTCTTTAGGCTTCCGGATGGACTAATCATCCACGTGGGCCGCCACGCTTCCGACCAGGAGCCAGTCCACGCTTCCGAGTGGGCTGATATTGTAATCAGTCGCCGACTCAGGCTTCCAAAGGGAGCCAATCTTGTGCGTGGGACGCCACGCCTCCGACTGGGCACCTCTTTAGGCTTCCGGATGGACTAATAATCCACGTGGGCCGCCACGTTTCCGACCAGGAGCCAGTCCAGGCTTCCGAGTGGGCTGATATTGTAATCAGTCGCCGACTCAGGCTTCCAAAGGGAGCCAATCTTCCGCGTGGGACGCCACGCCTCCGACTGGACACCTCTTTAGGCTTCCGGATGGACTAATCATCCACGTGGGCCGCCACGCTTCCGACCAGGAGCCAGTCCAGGCTTCCGAGTGGGCTGATATTGTAATCAGTCGCCGACTCAGGCTTCCAAAGGGAGCCAATCTTCCGCGTGGGACACCACGCCTCCGACTGGACACCTCTTTAGGCTTCCGGATGGACTAATCATCCACGTGGGCCGCCACGCTTCCGACCAGGAGCCAGTCCAGGCTTCCGAGTGGGCTGATATTGTAATCAGTCGCCGACTCAGGCTTCCAAAGGGAGCCAATCTTCTGCGTGGGACGCCACGCCTCCGACTGGGCACCTCTTTAGGCTTCCGGATGGACTAATCATCCATGTGGGCCGCCACGCTTCCGACCAGGAGCCAGTCCAGGCTTCCGAGTTGGCTGATATTGTAATCAGTCGCCGACTCAGGCTTCCAAAGGGAGCCAATCTTCCGCGTGGGACGCCACGCCTCCGACTGGACACCTCTTTAGGCTTCCGGATGGACTAATCATCCACGTGGGCCGCCACGCTTCCGACAGGAGCCAGTCCAGGCTTCCGAGTGGGCTGATATTGTAATCAGTCGCCGACTCAGGCTTCCAAAGGGAGCCAATCTTCCGCATGGGACGCCACGCCTCCGACTGGACACCTCTTTAGGCTTCCGGATGGACTAATCATCCACGTGGGCCGCCACGCTTCCGACTAGGAGCCAGTCCAGGCTTCCGAGTGGGCTGATATTGTAATCAGTCGCCGACTCAGGCTTCCAAAGGGAGCCAATCTTCTGCGTGGGACACCACGCCTCCGACTGGACACCTCTTTAGGCTTCCGGATGGACTAATCATCCACGTGGGCCGCCACGCTTCCGACCAGGAGCCAGTCCAGGCTTCCGAGTGGGTTGATATTGTAATCAGTCGCCGACTCAGGCTTCCAAAGGGAGCCAATCTTCCGCGTGGAACGCCACGCCTCCGACTGGACACCTCTTTAGGCTTCCGGATGGACTAATCATCCACGTGGGCCGCCACGCTTCCGACCAGGAGCCAGTCCAGGCTTCCGAGTGGGCTGATATTGTAATCAGTCGCCGACTCAGGCTTCCAAAGGGAGCCAATCTTCTGCGTGGGACGCCACGCCTCCGACTGGACACCTCTTTAGGCTTCTGGATGGACTAATCATCCACGTGGGCCGCCACGCTTCCGACCAGGAGCCAGTCCAGGCTTCCGAGTGGGCTGATATTGTAATCAGTCGCCGACTCAGGCTTCCAAAGGGAGCCAATCTTCCGCGTGGGACACCACGCCTCCGACTGGGCACCTCTTTAGGCTTCTGGATGGGTTGACGCGTGAGTCTGCGTCCCGTTGAAACTTAGTGGCCCGGCGTAGTGTCTTGAAGAAATGCAGGCCTCGTTCAGCTGACCGGGAAATGAACCTTGACAGAGCGGTGATCCGCCCGGTCAGCCGCTGGGCTTCCTTAAGATTTCTTGGGGCCGGCATCTCCAGGATGGCCTTCACTTTACTCGGATTTGCCTCTATTCCTCTCTCAGTGACAATGTAACCGAGGAATTTTCCGCTTCGGGCTCCGAAGAGGCATTTGGCCGGGTTAAGCTTCAGACCAAATCTTCGGAGTGTTTGGCAGGTTTCTTCGATGTCGGGGATCAGTTCTTCTGCACGGGCGGTCTTGATCAGAATGTCGTCGACGTATACTTCGACGTTGCGCCCCATCTGTGCCCGGAACACCTTGTTCATCATTCTTTGATAGGTGGCGTCGACATTCTTGAGGCCGAACGGCATGACGGTGTAGCAGTAAGTGCCGTCAGCCGTGACGAAGCTAACCTTCTCCTGGTCGACCGCAGCTAGCGGTACTTGATGATATCCCTGGTATGCATCCAACATTGATATGAACTCGCTGCCGGCCGTCGAGTCCACCATTTGATCGATCCGGGGAAGCGGGTAGCAATCTTTTGGACACGCCCGATTAAGGTCTCGGAAATCAATGCATACCCGCCACTTGTCATTGGGCTTGGCCACTAGCACCACGTTGGCTAGCCAGGCCGGGAACTGGACCTCCCGAATGTGTCCTGCCTCTAGCAACCTTTCCACCTCCGCCCGGATAACTTGATTCTGCGCGGCGCTATGATCCCTTTTCCGTTGCTTTACTGGCCGCGCGCCCGGGTAAACGTGGAGCTGGTGTTCCGCGACTTCTGGCCGGACCCCCTTCAAATCTTTGGCCGACCAGGCGAACACATCTTGATTCCGGGCGAGGGAATCAATCAATGGTTGCTTCAGTTCTTCGGGGAGACCTGCAGCAATTTGTATTTTGGAATCCTCCCGATTAGGCAAAAGTTGTACCTCTTCCTTGTCTTCTCGTAGTTCCGCCCAACGGGATGCCTGCACCATGTTGCAGCTGCTATCGGCCCGCCTTGTCTTCTGGCCTCCTGCTCGAACATCATCAGCGTAGCAGCATCGGGCAACAATCTGGTTGCCTTTGACCTCGCCGACCCTATCGCCGACCGGAAACTTCAACTTGAGGTAGTAGGTGGAAACTACCGCCTTAAACTCATTCAGAGCGGGTCGACCGAGGATGGCGTTGTAGGCAGCCGGCGCATCCACGATCAAAAACGTCGTCCACCGGGTTCTCTTGAGTGGCTCCTCTCCAAGGGAGACGGCTAGCCGTATTTGTCCGATCGGCTGTACTTCGTTCCCCGTGAATCCGAACAGGGGAATGGCCACCAACTCCAGCTGTGACATTTCAATCTGCAATTGAACGAAAGCTCGTTTGTATAAAATGTTTACCGAGCTGCCAGTGTCCACGATGGTGCGATGAACTTCGTAGTTGGCGATGACAGCCGTGATGACCAGTGGGTCGTCGTGTGGCACCTCCAATCCTTGCAAGTCTTGCGGCCCCCAGCTGATTTGGGGCCCTTGAGCTTGAGAGGTGCTAACTCCGACTTGGTGAATCTCCAGTCGGCGCACTTGCGTCTTCCTGGCTCTGTGAGAATCGCCTTCGGTCGGCCCACCGGAAATCACATTAACGCCTCCTCGGACAGCGTTCTGGTTATTTGCTTGGTCTTCATCAAAATCTTCCGCCTCTTCCTGGTCGGACCGAGGGAATAACTGCCGGGCGGCGGGAGTCTCCCGCCGTTGTCCTTGCTGAGCCGCGAGTCCCTGACCGCGGCCGTGCCCTTGGGGCGTTTGCCGACCTTGGCCCCTGCCCTGTGGGGTCCGTACCCTGCCGCCCGCCCGGCAGTCTTCAGTGCTATGCGTATTGCATTGGTGAAATGCACAATACGGTGCCCACCGGTTGGGCCAATTCCCCTGTGCGACTTGTACTTGTAAGGGCCTCATTCCCGGCCGATCGACCGGTCGGGGGGTGCGAATCGGTCCTCCTGGTGACCTGTTGTGTTGAGGTGGTGCGGATTGCGGGCTAACTGTAACCTCCTTCCTCCGGGCGGCTTGCGCTTCTTCTACGTTGATATATTTAACAGCCTTTCCGAGCAGGCTGTCAAAATCCTTCGGCGGCTTCCTGATCAGGGATCGGAAGAAGTCCCCCTCCTGGAGTCCTTGCGAGAAGGCGGTGACCAGCACCTCCGGTGTGGTGTTAGGTACCTCAAGAGCTACTCCATTAAATCTTTTGATGTACGCCCGAAGTGATTCATTCGGGCCTTGTTTCAGAGTGAAAAGATTGAGGCTAGTCTTGTGATGCCTCCTACTGCTTGCGAAGTGTTGCAGAAACTGTTAGTGATATGAGAGAAGTGTCCTAAGGCAATCGCCTTAAGGTTGTAAACATTTATTTTAATAAATGAAAATTCACTATTTAAGTATACATGTTAATGTATTTGATTGAGATCTTTAACTCATCTACTGAATGTCCGCAATACAACTCACAGCATAAGAGAATTTGTGATGGGATCACAACTAGTGATTATCTCTAAGTATGCAAATGTGAAGTATTGAAAATATCCCTAGTCGATGAATTGATAAATACGGACACTATCAATTCTGTTGAGACTAGCATGGGTTATTCTCTAATCAAGCTGATTCTCACTGGCTGGTGACATTGGGATGTCCGGAGATAAACATGGATGCTAGTTAAGGGAACTAGTTCATTGGAGTGACTAGCTGTAAGACTTCATATGGAATCTATCTATAGAAATGTCAATGAAGTTCTTACTGCGGCTTAAGTACGATGTTCCTTTGACTTGCGGTGTTCAAGTCATCTTGGTCATGGAGACTTATACTTTAACATCTTAAGCAAGCATCTCCAAGGAGGTGTGGACCCAGGATGATTGGGTATAAGCCAAAGTGCCCGAAGATGTTTGAACAGCCTACAAAGGATTCACCACTCCTTGCGAGGAGTTGTATACCCAGGCCTATCGTCGGATTGTTACTCAAAATCTCTGGCCAGAGTATATCATGTTTAGAGTACGAGTCTCTGAAATACATGAGAGTAATTAGAAATCCTAAGGACGAGAAAGAAACTACTTGGGCTAGGTGTGACATAGTCAGCCTAGTGGGGACTGACACCATAGACCGTGTCCTGAACCAAGTGGGTATAAGGTGGTGAAGGGAATGAGGCACGATTCATTAGAGCTGCTGAGGGGTTTCAGAATAATTTCTTCTGGGGTCAAACCGTTGATCTTTCGATTAATTGGGGATCATGATGTACTACTAGGTGTCACTCATGATCGTTCTATAATTAATGGGTTGATTATAGACGGCCAACATAAATCGAAAGCCTATTTAGTCACACGCACTACGAGTAATCCGAGGGATTTAAAACGAGTTGAAAATTGGATTTTCCGATCAAAAGAAATAAGTCGAATCTGAGTTAATCAGAGGCGCAATGGAAGCTAAAAATGGCTAAGTCTTTTGAAGGCTTTTTGGGTGAATTAAATGGGTTTAATTCGCGACCGGTTCGGGTTGGTTTGGACGGCCAAAGAGGGTGCTAAACCCTCCTTGGATGGCCGGCCACATTGAAGGGAGAAACCAATTAATTTTGGTTTAATTAATAAATTAAATCTAGCGTGATTTATTTTATAAATTATGAATAAATAAATTTGTATAAAGAAATTTATATAAATAAGATTTATAGAAATTTATTCTTTTATGAATGATTAAAATAATCTATAAAATGATTTATTTTAATTTTATAAAATCAATTATGAATTGATTTTTCCATAAGAGAAAATTTATAAATTTCTTATAAAAATTTATTCCATAATTTAAAAGAGAAGAGGAATTAGTTTTATTATAAATTAGTTATAATAAAATTTGGTTTAAACAGAATTATCTATAAGAGAATTTATAGGATAAATTTCTTATAACTAATTCCGTTTAAAGGGAGACTTAGCAAAGGAGTTGCTACTATATAAAGGAACCAAGGCTAGCCCTTTTTCCTAAGCAATTAATCAAGAGATTAATTATTCTCTCCCTCTCTCTCTTACTCTCCTCCTTCTCTCCTTCATTCCTTAGGGCCGGCGCACCCTAGCTCTCTAGGGCCGGCGCACCCTAGTTCCTCTAGGGCCGGCGCCCAATCACAACACCAAGGAGGTGTTGCCGTGAGCCACTAGAAGAAGAAGAACCCGAACAAGAAGAAGAAGAAGCGGATAGCGACTCCTCTCTCTTCTCGGAAATCAATTCCGTTACTCCGTTGGTTAGTTTCCTAATTTTTCTCTTGTTCTTCTAGTTGTGCCTTCCGAGAATCTAGTAGTTCTCGTCGGCACAAAACTCGTGACTTCGCGAAGTCATCCCGAAGAGAACTCGGCGTGGACGCAAATAGAGGCGGAGCTTCCAAGGGACGCTACGGTTGGATCTCGTCCCTTTCTTCGAGTTACGCGAGGTATAAAAGTAAATTAGTTTACTTTTCCGCAAAATTTTATTTTATGATTATGTCAACACACCATAAGATTGCATGCTAGATACGAAGTTAAAATAATTTGAGAAATTATCTTATGCTAATTCTTCCGCTGCACGTAATTATTTGAAAATTACCGTAATTATTTGAACAATTACGAACTCGTATCCTTGTCGACATGCACCCGGTCCCAACAGAAACAAACGCTTAACCTCCGCAAAGCTCCCTACTGATCCACCTGGGAGTCCGTCGAACCAGCGTTGAGCCGGTCCGGATAGAGTTGTCAGGAAAGCGCGGCATTTAACGCCCTCCGGGTATTGGTGCAGCAGGGCGGCGCTTTCAAACTTCATGACATGTTCTTCAGGGTCACTGGCCCCTGAGTACTCAGGCATGGTAAAGAACCGTAGATGCTTGGGAACTGGGTCTCCAAGGATTTGTGAAGAGAAAGGACTGTGAGCCGGAGAGGCCGCGGTGGGGTCGGCCAAACCTTTTCCTTTATCCGGGCGCATCTGATGCGCCAGGCTGGATGCCGAAGCCTCGGTTGGGGCCGAGTGGGCCTCGTTTCGAAAAAACGCTCGGGGAAAATTAGGAATGAAAGGGTCAGGCCGAGCAGCCATACCTTCTGAATTTCCCCGCGTAGAAGGTCCGGGGGGCCGGGCTCCTTGACTGCCGGTAGGCAGATGCGATGGTTGAGCTTTCTGCGTCCGGGCAGCCATCAGCATTTCGTACTCCTCCGGAGTAAGAGTAACCGTCAGTGGAGTGGGGTTTTCCATCTTTCGCTCTCGATCAGGCAGAATATGTCCCTCCTTCTAGCGCCAAATTTGATCCTGTCGCCGAGCGGAGTGGGGCCGCAACCGGATGACGGTGTGTAGAGGGATGACGTGAATGCTGACTGGATGCTCCGTCCAGATGACTCAGCAAGCGGGGTCGTCTTCCGACCGGACAGAAGAAGATGTTGCCTGGTGGATTTCCGACTGGGGGGAAGATGACCTGATGGATCTCCGACCGGATGGAAGGTGATGTCGCCTGGGAGATTTCCGACCGGATGACCTAAACCTGCTGGGGAAGAAGACCGTTAGCAACCTAGCCGGGAAACGTCCCGGCAAGGCCCTCCGACGGTCAAGTCAGTACTCCGGCGAACAGAAAAAGTAGTGGAGCACTGTAGATGAGGGGTCTCGCGCGTACCTGATGATGAGGAGTGGAGGGGCTTATATAGCCGGGGAAAAGGACCAAGTCTGACCTGTGTCAGGATTCTCTGACCTGGTCGGGGAATATTGTATGATTATGTCGATTTGTGACCAACATTCCCTGTCGTATGCTGCTTGTCTTATACTGCTTGTCTTATGTGAGGAAAAAGACAGGCTTCTGCGAGTCTCTGGCCGGCGCCGCCTGGTACCAACGGCGTGGCAGGGCGACGTGCCAGGAAGTGTCAGTGTCAGTGTCAGTTCACACGAGTGGTGATAGTCTGTTATTCTGCAGGTAGCTGTAGGGCTATTGTCGTTATCCCCGTACGAATGGAGGGCGAGTGCCCTGGTGTACGCCGGGCGGGGACGCCCGGCCGGATGGAGGGTGTAGAAACCCTAGTTGGCGCCGGGCGGATACGCCCGGCCGGCTGGAGGGTGTAGAAACCCTAGTTGGCGCCGGGCGGAGGCGCCCGGCCAGATGGAGGGTGTAGAAACCCTAGCGGATGCCCGGGCAACAACGCCCGGGTGAGTTGGCCGTCCATGTCATCCGACCGGCCCGCATGGATCCTTGGGCCGGCCAGGCTGGATGCCATGTTGGCTGCCCGTACAGTGATAAAGATAGGGCAGGATCAGTAATAATTAAATTACTTATAAATAAAATTGTAATTTGGAAGTCATGTTAATTATCGTTGATGGTTCAAATGACAGACATCATGGAAGTTTACAAATCTACAAGTCGATTAAAGGGAGGTTGCCCATCCTAGTACCAAGAATTAGCCAATTAAACCAGTAGTCACTGTCAAATTAATTCAGTACTTAGCATATTTTTGTTTTTCGGGTAGGGTTATTTTTTTTTATCATACTGAAGTCTTAAATTTTTAAAACTATTTTCTTTTATATATATATATATATATATATATATATATATATATATATATATATATATATATATATATATATATACACGATTTTGATCTCCTGCGGACCAAATCACCGCGGACCAATGCGCGACAACGGCTGATCGGTCAGCGTGACCGATCAAGCCATGGCCTGATCGATCAGCGTGACCGATCAGGCGGTGGTGGCGTGACGGGTTCAGTCGCGCCGACGGTCACCGACGCCGACGGATTCACCAATTCCCTCCCTGATTTATAGTTTTCTTCGGGGGCGGCGGGCGGCGGCGAGGCGGGCGACGGGCGCAGGCGACGGGCGCGCCCTAATCGGTCAGCCTGACCAATCAGGCGTTGGTCCGCATGGGTCCACAGGGATTCGATCCGGAGGAGATAAAAACTCTCTCTCTATATATATAGGCGCACACACAGGGTTAGGCTACGGATAAATCCGTGTCCACGCCTATTATATATTTTTTTATTTTTATTTTAAATTTTGGATTATGTCAATTAAATTTTATTTTTAAAATTTCTACTTTGAATTATAATGTTAAGGTATTTATGGTGCTAATAATAAATTCATCGTGCTTGTTTCTTTTACAAACTTGAATAACACTCCTCTTACTCTCAACAAAAAAAAACAACGCGTTTATCATTTTTCCTATTTTAATACGGTCCATATTAATATTACGGTAAATTATAGAAAACTCCCAATCTCCATTTAATATTTGCATGCACTCCCCATTTGAGATTTTCTTTGCATTCACTCCCTAATGAATTGAGTATAAATGAGTGAAAATTGAGTATACATTAGTGAAAAATGAGTATAAAAGAGTGAAACTTGAGTATAAAAAAGTGAAATTTGAGTACATAATTTTTTGATGTGGTGGATGCAATCTTACATACTCAAATTTGTAACTTTTATACTCAATTTTCTTCAAATAATACTCACCAAACTGTCTTGTCAATCCCATCAGGGACTGTATGCAAAGAAAAACTTGAGTCGGGTTTGCATGCAAAGTTGAATTTGCATGTGGGGAGTTTATGAAAATTTCCCCTTAATATTATCGACTCTCTCTAACAATGTTAATGATCCTGCCGGAACGAGTTGGACCTCTCACTAGGTGACGGGGCAAGGTTGGTCAACGGAGGATGGTGGTATGCGACACGTGGCTTGGTTAAAGGCTCCGGCTGGTAACTGGCTCCCAAACTGCACAAGAATGACCATTAGCAACCTGTCGGAAAATGCTCCCGGTAAGGTCCTCCAACGGTCAAGTCAGAATCCCGTGGAGAGAAGAGGAAACCAAAAGAAAGAGAGTACTGTAACTTGAATTATTTTTCATACCTGCACGTAAGGGATGGACGGTCCTATATATAGCCGGGAGAGTCGACCAACTCTGTCTCCACTTTTGTCCTATGTGGGGGCAAAAGTTAGTGAACAATGTCAATCGACCAACTGGCACCCCGCTCACTGACACCGGCAGGTAGCTCCGTGGTATGACATTATTCATTGCAACTGTCAGAGGTCGTACTGAGCCAACAGGATTTCTACGATACTTGACACGAGTGATGTCAGGTCCGAGTCGGTGGACGCCGGCGCAGTCACCGTTTTCACACGCCAGGCGTCAGAAAGTCGGTACGAGTACTGACAAGAGAAACCACCAGGAAGACAACACGTCGAGTCGCAAAACGCTCGGGTGTCTGCCGATCAACGTCCTCCTGGGGACAGCCTTAGGTCTTCTCGAATGGAGTTTTTCGGCGAAGAAGACAGTAGTAAGGGGCTCCTAAGTTGAGAAGAGTCGGTCGACATTTGATCGGATCGGAGAACCTGGTAAGGAAGTAACCCCGACTGGCATATCCCGACCGAGGGTTCTCTAGGATAGGGGCTGCAACCAGAGGCTTGAGGTTCCTTCTGACCGGACAGGGTAGGGGCAACAAGTCACGGCGGAGGGAGGAAGAAGAGGATGAACGGAAGCTCGTATGGGTTTAGGGTTCGGGAAAAGGTTTCGGCGTCGGGGGAAAAGGTTTCGTGTCTAAGGAAAAATTAATCTACTCAGTGGTAAAAACACGCGTGAATTATTCTGCGCCCACGTGACGTGAACGACATGATATTCCATGTCGTTCACGTTGCATTCACGCAGCGTATCATTTCTCAAAAAATAATCGGGTTCCGGAAGAAGTCAATGCATTGGTAGAGTTCACTAGCTTAGCTAGTTTTACGTTTGTTTTGGAAAATATATTATTTTGTTTACATTTGTTTTGCATGTTTGGAATCAAATTGTATATTGCGTTAGAATAAAAATGACAAACAAGAACAAGAGGCGAAATCGTATAGAATATTATATATATATATGGAAGTAATATTATTAATGCCTAACAAACAAGGGAAACAGTCATATATATGAATTAATCAGAACAAGCTAAGCCTGAGGAAAGCTAGGCAAATAATAGAGAATATATTGTTTCAATCTAAATGCAATTATTTCAGACAAGAACAGAGTTTAAATTGGAGAGCAGATATATATATATATATATATACCAGTGAGCCAGAGGAGGATCGGAGCGGATTGCCGGAGGCGTTGTGCGTGGCCTCGAAGAACCAGTAGAAGAGCGCCCTTCCGTGGCTCGCGTTCACAGTAACATAGCCGGCGAACTGCCGGAACCCCACCGGCGGTTGGCCAGGGAGCCGCACCACCCGGTCAGCCTGCTGCTGCTCCAGAGTCACCTCCTCCGCTTCCAATCCTCGCCCCAAGTTACAAGAACATGACAAGAAGAAGAGGACGAGGAGAAGTAACAGAGGAGACCGAGGAAAAGAATCCATGGGGCAAGCAAATGAAGAAGTGCAAGATAACACAACAAATGTCGAGATTTATAGTGTTTTAGAGAATTAAGTAATATTTTTTCTTGAATTATTAATCATTAATTATCTTAAATATCATTATCGTATATATTAATATATGGTAGGTCTAATATTCTAACTCCTCTGAAAATTTAATCGAGAAGAAGACAAACACAAGCAATCATTCATATATTCATCATCCAAATAACAAATCAGCAGGTCTCGAACACTTGGCGGATGGTGATACATTTGATAGATTCCATGAGCATTCATTTTCCAAATTTTACAGCCCAAGAAAGCCCAATTTAACATAAGCAAGCCCACATCAAAACATTGAGCCGAAATGGGTATTATTTTGTCGATATATAATATGTAAGATATATTTTTTTTTCTTTTTCACACGTTTCCAATGTAAGTTTCTCCAGGGAATATCTAATTTTGAAAAAGACAAGGGGAAAAAAAATATAGTGCCATATGGCCTAATTAAAAAGGTGCATGATTTATCTAAAATCATGAATATTGAGTTGACACGCCAATCTCAATTGTGCCTAACGCCAAGCATCGGACCTAAATTGGTTCGACGACACTTGCCTTCTAAGAATGTTCTATGTGAGAGAGATGGATGGCAAGATGCATGTTACCTTCCCAATAATTTCACTAGACGAAGTTATCAATCATGTGCTATACCTAATCGATCAATTCAATTGAAAACCGACACAAGTCATTTTCAATTTTCAATAAAGTTTACCAAAATTGATGCACGGATTCGATAAAGTTCAATCAAAATCAGAACAACTGTGATAGTTGACATTATTTTTTGTTGGTTTATTGTCACCGCTAGCATGTATCAACGCACACTTTGTTGCATTATTGGCTTGTGGTATGGGCTTTCTCTCTTTTTCACTTTCTTCTTTCTCTTCCCTTAATTCCCTCCCCTGCCTTTTTCAATTATTTAGCTCATTTGCCAACGCATGGTACTCAACCTTTTTGTTTTTCTTTTTTTCTAAGCCATTAAAATATTTTCATTCCATAGATAAAAAATTTCCATACAAGTTAAGGCGTTTGACTATTGCCAAAAAATTATTATCTAAATAAGAAGAAGATAGAGATGGAAAACGAGAATAGAAAATGATGATGTTCCTCTAGTGCCATATAAACTAACCCTCTTATTGCCACAAGTAAACAAGCTTAATTTTATCATAATATTTTCACCCAACTAAAAAGTTTATAAATCATTCACTGAGCTAATTATGGACACCAAACATAATAAATTAATGAACTTACATACGTCTTTGTCAAAATTCTACAAACTCATCTAAATTCAATGCAACTATTAAATATTTTATTATAATTGTTAACTTATTGTCCTTCCAACTCTATTCCTTTCCCAATTCCAGTTCTTTTAATTTCTTGTGTTCCACCATGTGAAGGGCTGATTTTGACATGGCAATAGGCTTCAAGAATTATGGAGCCAGACTTCACGGATTAATAATTAATTTTGCGTGATGTAATAATCTGTAATTAAAAAGATTGATCAGTCGATGGATAAGTGTAAGTCTAAAATAGTAAATTTTGAAACAGAATTAAGAAGAAAAAAATGATTTCGTTGACTGATCAATTTGTATGGGCTAAACTGATGATTAATGATCCTGCCCTATCTTTATCACTGTATGGGCAGCCAACATGGCATCCAGCCTGGCCGGCCCAAGGATCCATACGGGCCGGTCGGATGACATGGACGGCCAACTCACCCGGGCGTTGTTGCCCGGGCATCCGCTAGGGTTTCTATACCCTCCATCTGGCCGGGCGCCTCCGCCCGGCGCCAACTAGGGTTTCTACACCCTCCAGCCGGCCGGGCGTATCCGCCCGGCGCCAACTAGGGTTTCTACACCCTCCATCTGGCCGGGCGTCCCCGCCCGGCGTACACCAGGGCACTCGCCCTCCATTCGTACGGGGATAACGACAATAGCCCTACAGCTACCTGCAGAATAACAGACTATCACCACTCGTGTGAACTGACACTGACACTGACACTTCCTGGCACGTCGCCCTGCCACGCCGTTGGTACCAGGCGGCGCCGGCCAGAGACTCGCAGAAGCCTGTCTTTTTCCTCACATAAGACAAGCAGTATAAGACAAGCAGCATACGACAGGGAATGTTGGTCACAAATCGACATAATCATACAATATTCCCCGACCAGGTCAGAGAATCCTGACACAGGTCAGACTTGGTCCTTTTACTCGGTTATATAAGCCCCTCCACTCCTCATCATCAGGTACGCGCGAGACCCCTTATCTACAGTGCTCCACTACTTTTTCTGTTCGCCGGAGTACTGACTTGACCGTCGGAGGGCCTTGCCGGGACGTTTCCCGGCTAGGTTGCTAACGGTCTTCTTCCCCAGCAGGTTTAGGTCATCCGGTCGGAAATTTCCCAGGCGACATCACCTTCCATCCGGTCGGAGATCCATCAGGTCATCTTCCCCCCAGTCGGAAATCCACCAGGCAACATCTTCTTCTGTCCGGTCGGAAGACGACCCCGCTTGCTGAGTCATCTGGACGGAGCATCCAGTCAGCATTCACGTCATCCCTCTACACACCGTCATCCGGTTGAGGCCCCACTCCGCTCGGCGACAGGATCAAATTTGGCGCTAGAAGGAGGGACATATTCTGCCTGATCGAGAGCGAAAGATGGAAAACCCCAATCCACTGACGGTTACTCTTACTCCGGAGGAGTACGAAATGCTGATGGCTGCCCGGACGCAGAAAGCTCAACCATCGCATCTGCCTACCGGTAGTCAAGGAGCCCGGCCCCCCGGACCTTCTACGCGGGGAAATTCAGAAGGTATGGCTGCTCGGCCTGACCCTTTCATTCCTAATTTTCCCCGAGCGTTTTTTCGAAACGAGGCCCACTCGGCCCCAACCGAGGCTTCGGCATCCAGCCTGGCGCATCAGATGCGCCCGGATAAAGGAAAAGGTTTGGCCGACCCCACCGCGGCCTCTCCGGCTCACAGTCCTTTCTCTTCGCAAATCCTTGGAGACCCAGTTCCCAAGCATCTACGGTTCTTTACCATGCCTGAGTACTCAGGGGCCAGTGACCCTGAAGAACATGTCATGAAGTTTGAAAGGGCCGCCCTGCTGCACCAATACCCGGAGGGCGTTAAATGCCGCGCTTTCCTGACAACTCTATCCGGACCGGCTCAACGCTGGTTCGACGGACTCCCAGGTGGATCAGTAGGGAGCTTTGCGGAGGTTAAGCGTTTGTTTCTGCAACACTTCGCAAGCAGTAGGAGGCATCACAAGACTAGCCTCAATCTTTTCACTCTGAAACAAGGCCCGAAAGAATCACTCCGGGCGTACATCAAAAGATTTAATGGAGTAGCTCTTGAGGTACCTAACACCACACCGGAGGTGCTGGTCACCGCCTTCTCGCAAGGACTCCAGGAGGGGGACTTCTTCCGATCCCTGATCAGGAAGCCGCCGAAGGATTTTGACAGCCTGCTCGGAAAGGCTGTTAAATATATCAACGTAGAAGAAGCACAAGCCGCCCGGAGGAAGGAGGTTACAGTTAGCCCGCAATCCGCACCACCTCAACACAACAGGTCACCAGGAGGACCGATTCGCACCCCCGACCGGCCGATCGGCCGGGAATGAGGCCCTTACAAGTACAAGTCGCTCAGGGGAATTGGCCCAACCGGTGGGCACCGTATTGTGCATTTCACCAATGCAATACGCATAGCACTGAAGACTGCCGGGCGGGCGGCAGGGTACGGACCCCACAGGGCAGGGGCCAAGGTCGGCAAACGCCCCAAGGGCGCGGCCGCGGTCAGGGACTCGCGGCTCAGCAAGGACAACGACGGGAGACTCCCGCCGCCCGGCAGTTATTCCCTCGGTCCGACCAGGAAGAGGCGGAAGATTTTGATGAAGACCAAGCAAATAACCAGAATGCTGTCCGAGGAGGCGTTAACGTGATTTCCGGTGGGCCGACCGGAGGCGATTCTCACAGAGCCAGGAAGACGCAAGTGCGCCGACTGGAGATTCACCAAGTCGGAGTTAGCACCTCTCAAGCTCAAGGGCCCCAAATCAGCTGGGGGCCGCAAGACTTGCAAGGATTGGAGGTGCCACACGACGACCCACTGGTCATCACGGCTGTCATCGCCAACTACGAAGTTCATCGCACCATCGTGGACACTGGCAGCTCGGTAAACATTTTATACAAACGAGCTTTCGATCAATTGCAGATTGAAATGTCACAGCTGGAGTTGGTGGCCACTCCCCTGTTCGGATTCATGGGGAACGAAGTACAGCCGATCGGACAAATACGGCTGGCCGTCTCCCTTGGAGAGGAGCCACTCAAGAGAACCCGGTGGACGACGTTTTTGATCGTGGATGCGCCGGCTGCCTGTCAAGACCCGACTTCTCTACCCTGTACTTAAGCCGGATCGTCGCTTGAACTTAACCTCAACTTTACCTTATCCTTAGCCTTAGGTTACACCTTCTCCTACCTTATTACGGACCGTTACTCCATTACTCCTCCGCTACTTTGAGGCATGGCAAAATGCGGAATCTACTTTTTTTTTTCTTTTTCCTACCTTAGACGAACCGTTACTTTGTCTACTACTTGGCAAATCATACTATCTCCGGACAGGGAAGAACACGCCCAAGGCGTGTTGACTGACACGCCCGTGGCCCCGGCTGTGCTGGCTGACACGCCCGTGGGGCGGATGGGCACGCCCGCGTCTGTCACCGGAGGGGTCTGCCAGTGAACGACACGCCCAGGGCGTGCTGAAGAGCACGCCCGTGCCCTTGTCCTTCTCTGCTACTGAAGAAAAGAAAATGCGGCTGATAAAACTTAATTCAAAAGCTCACAAAACATACACTTTCGAGCCATACAAAATCATGAAACCATTTCTATACTCTATACTAGTTTCCTAAACAATTTAGCCAATCAAAACGAATCCATAAACTTGAAATTAGAACTTTTGCGGGATTTAGCAAGTTATGAAAATCTATATAACTTTAGGCTAAAGTTTGTACCAACTCTTGACTTTATGCGGAAATAAAATAGGTTATTCATTCTCAACACGACTAAGACATGAAACTATATGTTTCTAAACATTTAACTTTACTAATACTTAACCCAAACACTTTTCCACGGTTCCACCGCCACTGAGCACCAATGCAAGTCCTGTCGCCTCCCAACTTACACCTTTTCTTTTCCTTTGTCTGCAATAGAAGGAAAATGCAACTAATAAGCACAATGCTTAGTAAGTAAATCCCTACTCACAAAATCACGATGTCAATACTAAATATGCTCATTTCAAAGAATGATTTAAAACTCTACTCACTTCAAAACTTGCAACTAAACAGGCTTACAACTTGAAACACTTTATCATGCTTGTTAATGTATCAATGTACACAACTAACCATGCTTACTACTTGAACTACTTTTTTCATGCTTGCATTGTAACAAGGTACACATATAATAATTAAACACTTTCTCAAAAAGAAACTACTTGATCATACTCATATACTTGAAAATAAATAATCAACTTTCTCTTTAGGCCTTGACATTGTACCATGGTATCAGTGTACCAATTGCGCGCTTTTCTAATAGGTTGCGAGGTAGCTAGCCACCGCACCCTATTAGAACTTTACTTTCTAACTTTCGATGGGCCTTACATTTGTCCGGTACATGTCTCTTTCTCAAAGTAAAATACTTTTCTTACTTACCATACTTAAACTTATCACTTTACTTGTTTTTGCATATATTTGCATGCTAAAAACCTTTACTTTTCTCACTTTAACTTTCCATCGAGCACCTTGTGTGCTCCTTAACTCAAATTCACTTTTAGATCTTTTCATAAGTATGAAAACTCATCATGCTTGGCCTACATACATTCAATACAAACAAATTGTATTTCTAACATGATAAAACATGCAACTTTAATAGCTAAAACATAGAATAGCAAAATTCTCTTCACCATACTTCTACTTTTCGAAAACTAGGGTTCTACAATGAGAATTTCGAAACGAAACTACTCCTATTGCAGGTGAGCGATTTACTTACCTCGTTCTTGAAGAAAACTCACAAAATATCTCGAAATTCCTAGTGTAGGGCTCTTTTCCTCTTCCTTTGCAAGAGATCTCCACTCCTTAGCCCTAGGGAAGAAGCCCTAGGCCCTCCACTCAAGAGGAGGAAGAAGGAGGAAGAAAACCCTTGGTTTTCTCCCCGTTTTCGCAGCCCCCAAGCTCCTATTTGCGCCGACCCTAATCCCCCAAGGCAGGGATTAATCGCAACTTAAGCGGGGCTTAAATACCTTTTCATGAAAAAGCGTAACTACTCCATAACATTATTTCTCTCCTCTCTTTTCTGTGCTTGATACCCTAGCCCAGCTGGTTCGTTGGCTTCCCTTCCTCCCTGTGGTCGCGGGTTCAATCCCCCAGCTGCCCCTTTAATTTTTTTTTCCATTTTTATTCCGAAAAATACTAGAAAAATTCCTAAAAATCCCTAATAATATAAGAAAATTATAGGGTATTACACTGCCTACAACGCCATCCTCGGCCGACCCGCTCTGAATGAGTTTAAGGCGGTAGTTTCCACCTACTACCTCAAGTTGAAGTTTCCGGTCGGCGATAGGGTCGGCGAGGTCAAAGGCAACCAGATTGTTGCCCGACGCTGCTACGCTGATGATGTTCGAGCAGGAGGCCAGAAGACAAGGCTGGCCGATAGCAGCTGCAACATGGTGCAGGCATCCCCTTGGGCGGAACTACGAGAAGACAAGGAAGAGGTACAACTTTTGCCTAATCGGGAGGATTCCAAAATACAAATTGCTGCAGGTCTCCCCGAAGAACTGAAGCAACCATTGATTGATTCCCTCGCCCGGAATCAAGATGGGTTCGCCTGGTCGGCCAAAGATTTGAAGGGGGTCCGGCCAGAAGTCGCGGAACACCAGCTCCATGTTTACCCGGGCGCGCGGCCAGTAAAGCAACGGAAAAGGGATCATAGCACCGCGCAGAATCAAGTTATCCGGGCGGAGGTGGAAAGGTTGCTAGAGGCAGGACACATTCGGGAGGTCCAGTTCCCGGCTTGGCTAGCCAACGTGGTGCTAGTGGCCAAGCCCAATGACAAGTGGCGGGTATGCATTGATTTCCGAGACCTTAATCGGGCGTGTCCAAAAGATTGCTACCCGCTTCCCCGGATCGATCAAATGGTGGACTCGACGGCCGACAGCGAGTTCATATCAATGTTGGATGCATACCAGGGATATCATCAAGTACCGCTAGCTGCGGTCGATCAGGAGAAGGTTAGCTTCGTCACGGCTGACGGCACTTACTGCTACACCGTCATGCCGTTCGGCCTCAAGAATGCCGGCGCCACCTATCAAAGAATGATGAACAAGGTGTTCCGGGCACAGATGGGGCGCAACGTCGAAGTATACGTCGACGACATTCTGATCAAGACCGCCCGGTCAGAAGAACTGATCCCCGACATCGAAGAAACCTGCCAAACACTCCGAAGATTTGGTCTAAAGCTTAACCCGGCCAAATGCCTCTTCGGAGCCCGAAGCGGAAAATTCCTCGGTTACATTGTCACTGAGAGAGGAATAGAGGCAAATCCGAGTAAAGTGAAGGCCATCCTGGAGATGCCGGCCCCAAGAAATCTTAAGGAAGCCCAGCGGCTGACCGGGCGGATCACCGCTCTGTCAAGGTTCATTTCCCGGTCAGCTGAACGGGGCCTGCATTTCTTCAAGACACTACGCCGGGCCACTAAGTTTCAACGGGACGCAGACTCACGCGTCAACCCATCCAGAAGCCTAAAGAGGTGCCCAGTCGGAGGCGTGGTGTCCCACGCGGAAGATTGGCTCCCTTTGGAAGCCTGAGTCGGCGACTGATTACAATATCAGCCCACTCGGAAGCCTGGACTGGCTCCTGGTCGGAAGCGTGGCGGCCCACGTGGATGATTAGTCCATCCGGAAGCCTAAAGAGGTGTCCAGTCGGAGGCGTGGTGTCCCACGCAGAAGATTGGCTCCCTTTGGAAGCCTGAGGCGGCGACTGATTACAATATCAGCCCACTCGGAAGCCTGGACTGGCTCCTGGTCGGAAGCGTGGCGGCCCACGTGGATGATTAGTCCATCCGGAAGCCTAAAGAGGTGTCCAGTCGGAGGCATGGCGTCCCACGCGGAAGATTGGCTCCCTTTGGAAGCCTGAGTCGGCGACTGATTACAATATCAGCCCACTCGGAAGCCTGGATTGGTGCCCGGTCGGAAGCGTGGCGGCCCACGTGGAAGATGTGCCCATCCAGAAGCCTAAAGCGATATCCGGTCGGACGCCCGAGGTAAGGACGTTCGGTTAGGAAAACTCAGGATGGTGCTGTTGTTTTTCAAAGTATCAAAGGGAAATAACCCGGACGGCCAAAAAATCATTCTCATTAAGTTCTAACGGTTACAAAGGGCCCGACCAAGTTACAGAAGTTAAATAAAGGGTCTATAAAAGGTTGAGGGAATCATCTCCCTCATTCGTCTCGTTTGAATCGCGTTGGGAGGCAGGTCAGCAGGCAAATGGCCACCCTCCTTCAGTTGGAGAATGGTATTGTCCCGGCCTATCTTTAATAGGTCGGCGGTCCGCTGGGCCAGTTGATGCTCCAGGGCCGAGCTCAGTCTATCCGCTCGGCTGTCCTGCTCCGCCTCTTTGGCTGCAAGAAAAGACTCCCGAGTAACCATCTCCTTTTCCATCGCCGAAAGGGTCAGCTGTGAATCATCATGATTAAGCCGGCTTGTTATGAAGGGGGCAAAAGCCGCCCGGCCGCGGAGTGCTTGTGAACGTTAACAGTCCAGTCAGTCGGACTGATCGCCTCCTTCGACTAGACTCGAGGAGGAGTCTATTGATCCTGCCCTATCTTTATCACTGTACGGGCAGCCAACATGTCATCCAGCCTGGCCGGCCCAAGGATCCATGCGGGTCGGTCGGATGACATGGACGGCCAACTCACCCGGGCGTTGTTGCCCGGGCATCCGCTAGGGTTTCTACACCCTCCATCTGGCCGGGCGCCTCCGCCCGGCGCCAACTAGGGTTTCTACACCCTCCAGCCGGCCGGGCGTATCCGCCCGGCGCCAACTAGGGTTTCTACACCCTCCATCCGGCCGGGCGTCCCCGCCCGGCGTACACCAGGGCACTCGCCCTCCATTCGTACGGGGATAACGACAATAGCCCTACAGCTATCTGCAGAATAACAGACTATCACCACTCGTGTGAACTGACACTGACACTGACACTTCCTGGCACGTCGCCCTGCCACGCCGTTGGTACCAGGCGGCGCCGGCCAGAGACTCGCAGAAGCCTGTCTTTTTCCTCACATAAGACAAGCAGTATAAGACAAGCAGCATACGACAGGGAATGTTGGTCACAAATCGACATAATCATACAATATTCCCCGACCAGGTCAGAGAATCCTGACACAGGTCAGACTTGGTCCTTTTCCCCGGCTATATAAGCCCCTCCACTCCTCATCATCAGGTACGCGCGAGACCCCTCATCTACAGTGCTCCACTACTTTTTCTGTTCGCCGGAGTACTGACTTGACCGTCGGAGGGCCTTGCCGGGACGTTTCCCGGCTAGGTTGCTAACGGTCTTCTTCCCCAGCAGGTTTAGGTCATCCGGTCGGAAATCTCCCAGGCGACATCACCTTCCATCCGGTCGGAGATCCATCAGGTCATCTTCCCCCCAGTCGGAAATCCACCAGACAACATCTTCTTCTGTCCGGTCGGAAGACGACCCCGCTTGCTGAGTCATCTGGACGGAGCATCCAGTCAGCATTCACGTCATCCCTCTACACACCGTCATCCGGTTGCGGCCCCACTCCGCTCGGCGACAGGATCAATTAATATGTGGGTGTTATCATTATGAGATTCGGAGATTAAATCTTGGTAAAACTAATATACCTATCCTCCCTATATATTAATCATAATATTTAAATTAATAATTTTCATAATTAATTTTTTTTATATTAATTTTGAAACGGATTAACGAAGATACTGTTTCACATCAAAAAGTAGCCTCTGACGTTGTCAATTAAACTATTAAATTATTTTATTTTATCAAAAAAACTGCTCTGCTTTTCAAAGATGCCATGGCTTCTTTTATTATTATTATTATTATTATTATTTTATTTTTTTTCAATTTTGAATAGAATTGTCCTACCGACCTAATATGGCTGGTGTCAAATTATTGTGTGCCATGCCATGTCTCTAAATTAAGAATGAGAACGTTATTGCAGGTCTAGAAAAATAAAACAATATTTATTTTTGTTTTCAATAGTTCTAGCTAGCTTCTTCCATGGGCTTTTAGCAATGAATTAATCTAACTCAAATCCTGGTTCCGTGTCACTAATTCCATTCCATATTTCGTAGTTATTATTCGTGATTTTAATTTTCAAGAGTTGTATATTCTAGTATTTTTGATTGAATTGAGTTCCATCTTTTAATGCTTTATTAGGGTTAATTACAGAGTTTAATCCTTTCACTTTAACTAATCCCGCCCCTAGCGGACGAAGGCGCGATCTGGCCAACACAGCTGGCTAGGAGGATGGGCCGGACATAGAGCCTGCCCCGATGGGTAGGATCCTAGGTGACGTGTGGCGCTAGGAATCGGCACGGGGACGCGACCCTCAGGATGATCAAGTGGAAGCACCCTAGCCGGTCAGAAGGAACCTCAAGCCTCTGGTCGCAACCCCTACCCTAGAGAACCCCCGGTTGGGATATGCCAGTCGGGGATACTTCCTTACCAGGTTCTCCGATCCGATCAAATGTGGACCGACTCTTCTCAACTTAGGAGCCCCTTACTGCTCTCTTCAAGCTGGAAAACTCCATTCGAGAAGACCTAAGGGTGTCCCCAGGAGGACGTTGATTGGTAGACACCCGAGCGTTTTGTGACTCGACGTGTCGTCTTCCTGGTGGTTTCTCTTGTCAGTACTCGTACCGACTTTCTGACGCCTGGCGTGTGAAAACGGTGACCGCGCCGGCGTCCACCGACTCGGACCTGACATCACTCGTGTCGAGATCGTAGAAATCCCGTTAGCTCAGTACGACCTCTGACAGTTGCAATGAATAATGTCATACCACGGAGCTACCTGCGGGTGTCAGTGAGCGCGGTGCCAGTTGGTTGATTTACATTGTTCACTGACTTTTGTCCCCACATAGGACAAAAGTGGAGATAGAATTGGTCGACTCTCCCGGCTATATATAGGACACTCTATCCCTTACGTGCAGGTATGAAAAATAATTCAAGTTACAGTACTCTCTTTCTTTTGGTTTCCTCTTCTCTCCACAGGATTCTGACTTGATCGTTGGAAGACCTTATCGGGAGCATTTCCCGGCAGGTTGCTAACGGTCATTCTTGTGCAATTTGGGAGCCAGTTACCAGCCGGAGCCTTTGACCAAGCCGCGTGTCGCATACCACCATCCTCCGTTGACCAGCATTGCCCCGTCACCTAGTGAGAGGTCCAACTCGTTCCCCAGCAGGATCATTAACATTGTTAGAGAGAGTCAATAATATTAATATGGACCGTATTAAAATAGGAAAAATGATAAACGCCTTGTTTTTTTTTTGAGAGTAAGAGGAGTGTTATTCAAGTTTGTAAAAGAAACAAGCACGGTGAATTTATTATTAGCACCATAAATACCTTAACATTATAATTCAAAGTAGAAATTTTAAAGATAAAATTTAATTGACATAATCCAAAATTAAAAAAAAATTAAATAAATGTATAATAGGCGTGGACACGGACTTATCCGCAGCCTAACCTTTTGTGTGTGTGTCTATATATATATATATATATAGTCGTGCGACAAGACGTCACTAGGCATCTAGGTCATTTTTTTTATTTTATAATTTTTTAATAAATAATTTCTTAATCTTATAATATACTCTGTTAGCATCTAAATTCTTTTTTATCTTAAACATTGTAATTCAAGAAGGAAGTTTGAACCATAAGAAGAAAATCTTATTAACTTAAACTCATTATAATCTCATTGACTTAAAGTCATTATAATCTCATCCCTAAATCCTAAAGTTTAAATACTAAATATATATAATATATCCCGTGAGAATCTAAATTTTTTTATCTTAAATAATATAACTTAAGAGGGAAACCTGAATCATAGAGAAAAAATTCTTATTAGTTAAACCAATTGTAAGTTAACCCCTAAATCCTAAATTCTTAAATCCTAAATATACCTAAAAAAATAAAAAATAAAAAAACCTCGGATTGTATTCAAAGCACCATGGATGATTGATCCATGCGCCCCGAGTCCATATGGGTACGCGACAAATAGTCCCAGAATAGCAAGTTTGTCTGTGTGTATATATAGTTTTGTTACCTTAAAAACTTTATCATGTACACTCCTTGTACACTTTAAATATTTTTTTTGTTTGAAAATTTTTATAATTAATAGGATAATTTAATTCTTGAATCTTAAAGGTAAAATTTTATTGACATAACTAGGAGCTTCAAAAATATAAATAAAAAAAAGAAAAAAAATGCTGTTGTGAGAGGCGTGGACGAGGTCCGCACCATCTCGTCTTCAACATGATCTTTAAACCCTAAAGCTAAAATAAATGGCTAAATCCCAAGCTAAAAAAACAAAACAAAATAAAAAAAAAATGATGTGCACCGTGTAGTCATACATAGGCGCACACTGCGCGGTGTACAACATATCATTAGTATGTGTGTATATATAAGGGTGAGTAAAAATTCGGAAAAATCGAATTAACCGAACCAAACCTACCGAATTTTGAAATTCGGTTCGGTTAATTCAGTTTTTGATTTTTTTTTTCAAAATTCGGTTCGGTTTCGATTTTGAATTTTGTAATTCAATTAAACCGAATAAATCGAAAATAATTCAAAACCGAAATTTTTAATTATATTTTGTATTTCGGTTTTGTAATTCAGTTTTGAATTAAATTATATTTAATTTAAATTATATTATGTAATTAAATATAATTTAATTACAAAATCGGTTTTGTAATTCGGTTTTGAATTAAATTATATTTAATTTAAATTATATTATGAAATTAAATATAATTTAATTACAAAATCGGTTTTGTAAATCGGTTTTGAATTTAATTATTCTCTTTTAAAAAATATAATTAAATTAAATAAAACCTCATTTTTTTTAATAAAAATCGAATAAAATATAAAAATTTCGGTTAATTGGGTTGAAAACTGAATTAACCGATATTTAATCGATTCGGTTGGTTCGGTTTTAAAAAAAAATTTGGTCGGTTCGGTCGGTTAAAAAAAAATCGATTTATTCGATTTTCGATTTATTCGGTTCGGTCGGTTCAATTTTGACGAAATGCTCAACCCTATGTATATATACACCCTGCGCATTGCACAGTGCACAACTATGTGCGTGTAACATATCAACTTTGCTTTTTTTAAATTTCTTTTAAGCTTTGGGTTAAAAATAATACACACCCTAAATATTATATCCTAAATCCAAAGCTTAAATAGTATATCTTAAACTTTGAACCCCAAACTCAAAACTTGAATGCTATACCCTAACCTAAACCTAAAATTTAAACACTATACCTTAAATCTTAAACTGAAAACCTATCACTTAAATACTGTAACTTAAATATTATATCTTAAATTCAAAATTTAAATATTATACTGCTCTATATATATATATAGAGAGAGAAAGAGTTTTGATCTGCCGTGGACCACCTGTGCGGACCTCGCGTGTGGATCGGGCAGCGTGACCGATCAGGGACTTCCCTGATCGGTCACTGTGCGCACCTCGCCCGCCCGTCCCCCCGCGCCCGCCTCGCCCGTCGCCCTCGACTGCCGACGGCGACCTCCGGCCGGCGCCACTGAACAAAACTATAAACCAGGAGGGAATTGGTGAACCCGTCACCATGCCTGATTGGTCACCGTGACCGATCAGCCGTTGTCGCGCACGCAATCTGCAGGGATCGGTCCGCAGCAGATCAAGTTCGTATATGAGTTTTGATCTGCCGCGGACCGCCTGTGCGGACCTCGTGTGCGGACCGTGCTGCGTGACCGATCAGGGACTTCCCTAATCGGTCACTGTGCGCACCTCGCCCCCTGTCCCCCCCCCCCCCCCCCCCCCCCCCGCCGCCCGCCTCGCCCGCCGCCCTCGTCCACTAGCGGCGGCCTCCGGCCGGTGCCACCAAACAAAACTATAAACCAGGAGGGGATTGGTGAACCCGTCACCATGCCTGATCGGTCACCGTGTCCGATCAGCCGTTGTCGCACATGCGGTTCGCAGGGATCGGCCCACGGCAGATCAAGTTCGTATATGAGTTTTGATCTGCCGTGGACCGCCTGTGCGGACCTCGCGTGCGGACCGGGTTGCGTGACCGATCAGGGACTTCCCTGATCGGTCACTGTGCGTGCCTCGCCCGCCCGCCCCCACCCCCGGCCGCCTCGCCCGCCCGATAATTTAATTACAAAATCGGTTTTGTAAATCGGTTTTGAATTTAATTATTCTCTTTTAAAAAATATAATTAAATTAAATAAAACCTCATTTTTTTTAATAAAAATCGAATAAAATATAAAAATTTCGGTTAATTGGGTTGAAAACTGAATTAACCGATATTTAATCGATTCGGTTGGTTCGGTTTTAAAAAAAAATTTGGTCGGTTCGGTCGGTTAAAAAAAAATCGATTTATTCGATTTTCGATTTATTCGGTTCGGTCGGTTCAATTTTGACGAAATGCTCAACCCTATGTATATATACACCCTGCGCATTGCACAGTGCACAACTATGTGCGTGTAACATATCAACTTTGCTTTTTTTAAATTTCTTTTAAGCTTTGGGTTAAAAATAATACACACCCTAAATATTATATCCTAAATCCAAAGCTTAAATAGTATATCTTAAACTTTGAACCCCAAACTCAAAACTTGAATGCTATACCCTAACCTAAACCTAAAATTTAAACACTATACCTTAAATCTTAAACTGAAAACCTATCACTTAAATACTGTAACTTAAATATTATATCTTAAATTCAAAATTTAAATATTATACTGCTCTATATATATATATAGAGAGAGAAAGAGTTTTGATCTGCCGTGGACCACCTGTGCGGACCTCGCGTGTGGATCGGGCAGCGTGACCGATCAGGGACTTCCCTGATCGGTCACTGTGCGCACCTCGCCCGCCCGTCCCCCCCGCGCCCGCCTCGCCCGTCGCCCTCGACTGCCGACGGCGACCTCCGGCCGGCGCCACTGAACAAAACTATAAACCAGGAGGGAATTGGTGAACCCGTCACCATGCCTGATTGGTCACCGTGACCGATCAGCCGTTGTCGCGCACGCAATCTGCAGGGATCGGTCCGCAGCAGATCAAGTTCGTATATGAGTTTTGATCTGCCGCGGACCGCCTGTGCGGACCTCGTGTGCGGACCGTGCTGCGTGACCGATCAGGGACTTCCCTAATCGGTCACTGTGCGCACCTCGCCCCCTGTCCCCCCCCCCCCCCCCCCCCCCCCCCCCCCCGCCCGCCTCGCCCGCCGCCCTCGTCCACTAGCGGCGGCCTCCGGCCGGTGCCACCAAACAAAACTATAAACCAGGAGGGGATTGGTGAACCCGTCACCATGCCTGATCGGTCACCGTGTCCGATCAGCCGTTGTCGCACATGCGGTTCGCAGGGATCGGCCCACGGCAGATCAAGTTCGTATATGAGTTTTGATCTGCCGTGGACCGCCTGTGCGGACCTCGCGTGCGGACCGGGTTGCGTGACCGATCAGGGACTTCCCTGATCGGTCACTGTGCGTGCCTCGCCCGCCCGCCCCCACCCCCGGCCGCCTCGCCCGCCCGCCCCCCCCCTCGTATATATATATATACGAACTTGATCTGCTACGGACCGATCCCTGCGGACCGTGTGCACGACAACGGCTGATCGGTCACAGTGACCGATCAGGCATAGTGACGGGTTCACCAATTCCCTCCTGGTTTATAGTTTTGTTCGGTGGCACCAGCCGGAGGCGAGGCAGGCGGGGGGGTGGGCGGGCGGGCGAGGCACGAACAGTGACCGATCGGGGAAGTCCCTGATCGGTCACGTAGCCCGGTCCGCACGCGAGGTCCGCACAGTCGGTCCGCGGCAGATGAAAACTCTCTCTCTGTTTCTCTCTTTCTCTCTCTCTCTCTATATATATTTTATATGTCACACCTCTTATGTCACATTCATCATGAGGTTCTAAATTTTTTTCATTTAAAAATTATTTATTTATTTAATACTATAACTCAATTCTTAAATCGCAAATACAAAAATATGATTAGCATAACCGAGAACTCAATGCCGATGCCAATATATAAACAATATTAACCTACACATCCAATGGTATATATCTTGTGAGCATCAAGTGTATTTAATTTTTTTTAGAGTTTAGAGTTTATACTGTAGTACATAAGTTATAAAAGTTTT
Organism: Boesenbergia rotunda; assembly: GCA_024364735.1. NCBI lineage: Eukaryota > Viridiplantae > Streptophyta > Magnoliopsida > Zingiberales > Zingiberaceae > Boesenbergia > Boesenbergia rotunda. The sequence goes on from JAGFNQ010006012.1 coordinate 443,127, forward strand.
AAAAAAAATTACGTATTGTGCTCACAAGGTGTCCCCCATTGGGAAGGTAGCATAACAATCCCCCCTCTCTCTTTATATATAGATATTAATTTTTTTATGTTGCAGAACTTCGATCCGGACTTGTGCTACTGACTTGTGCGGTGGCATTTATTTTTTGATTTTTTTTGTTTATTTTTTTATATTACGATTATACCATTTAGGGGTTTGCTGTAGAGGTTTAGGAGTTAGATTATAATATTAAGTAAAAAAAAAAATTCAAACTAGAAAAAATTTTAGGTGTGAAAGGGGTTTAGAGTTTTGATATCTCACATACTTTAGCGCATACCATGAGTATTTCAATTTTTTTTCATTTTAAATTTTTTATGCTTAATATTATAATTTAACATCTAAATTTATGTAAAATCCCCCCCCTCTCTCTCTATATATTTACAATAAGCCTTGAATAAATCCAGAAGTATGTTTCAAAATATTTCTTTGTTTTTGTGAACCTACCTTTCCTTTCCATACCTTAGTCCTTTTCCTAGTAATTGCTCTGTGAACTATAACTGTAAAGATTTCGCATTGTTGTGACCTGATAAGACCTGTGTGAGCTAAAATAGGGCAAGAAAGGGAACTGTCCATCCCTGAAAAAGTCGGGGCAAAGGTCATACCGTGAAATCACTTACAGGTGAGGCTCACTAGTACAAAAGGAAGGGTAAAGTAAAGTAAAAAGAAACCGTTCCTAATTACTGTTCACAATTACTATTCACAAAAGTTACTGTTCACAAAAGCAAAATATTGGCATCAGAGCCTTACGAATCTTTGGACCATATATGTATGACTTCTAACACAACTGTGTTTAACGAGTTTCAAACATTAGACTATTTAGACCTAGCACTAAAAACCCCCACTAGGAAGATCATAACAACTGATCATTTTAAACATAACTGTTATACTCAATCGAGAGCATTTAATCATTGTCTACATAGTAAGGACCCCCATTTAAATACTCTTACAGATTTAGTTCTTAGCTTAGGCACTTCCTTAGCATCTCAACAAAATCATATCTATCATATATTAGAACAAGTATCTACGATTGTAATCCAACAAACACAACTGCTAGACGACTTAAGAAGAAACATAGATTTCTTAAAAGACTACCAAGACTCATTAAATAGAAGAGTTAGCCAGTTGAATCTACTTAGTATTCCTACCAAGAAAGAAATTTTAAGTTTGTCAAAACTAATAGACGAAAACAATAATCATAATCCTTTTGAATTGCTAGCCAAGCAATTTGAGCGTCATACTTAAACCATCCTATTACAACTGAGAGAAACAATCACAACAATGATTGTAGAGGATCTTAAAAATATGCATGCTCTACTAGAAGACATTAAATATAAATGAACAAACTAAATTTTGAAAATACATATTTTGAAGAAGCCTTAGAATTTTTCAAACACTTTTCAAGGAATCAAGATATAGGTTATTGTAAACTTGAAGTTACTGGGCAAGCAGATCAAGTTTTAATTCAACAAAATAATACCATCTTAGCCTTATTATCTGTAGGATCGATGCACGTGAGAGGGGGGGGGGGTGAATCACGTGACTTTTAAAAACTTCGTTCGGAAATCAGAGTTAATCAAAACTTGTTCAATGCTTTAAAAAGCGTGCGCAGCGGAAAACTTAAAACGAAGTGCGAAAGCGATAAGTAAAAAGGACACGAAGAATTTTACTTCGTTCGGAGTCTTCGGCGACTCCTACTCGAAGGCCCAGGTTCCTCGGACCTTTCCTGTGGGCAATTCACTAAAAACCTCTACCGGTAACCTCCCGGTAGAGTGATCCGAATACAAACGGTGGGCGGAAGTGTAACAACCCTACACTTCCGCTTTAAGAAAGTTAAGTGCAGAAAGTAATAATAAACAATTAGTTACCAACACTTAAAGTGATTCGATGGAGTTTCGGTGTTGGGAGCGTTCTTCCAACAGAGGTTGGACACTTGGGCGCAGGGAATCGACGTAGAGCGAAGTAGAGAATCGTTGTCCTTGAAGCTTGGGCGTAGGGTGCTTTTTATAGCACTCTGGGGCGCCCTGATCGTCGGGGGCGCCCCCCACGTGTCTGCTGATCCGCTGCACTCGCGGTCAGCCCTTATCCCACTCGAACAGGGATGAGGTTTGACTGTGGGGGGCGCCCTGGACGCAGGGGGCGCCCTCGTTGCCTTGGTCAGCTGGCTTCTCTCTTATCCTCTTCGCTGACTCAGAGCTGGGGGCGCCCTGGCTGATGGGGGCGCCCCGGACATAGGGGGCGCCCTGGATATCAAGCCCCCGAAGCGCTTTTGTGTTTCCATGATTTCTCTTGGCCTTGGGGGCGCCCGGGACCACCGGGGCGCCCTACATCAGTAAGCAGATGAAGCTTTTTCCGTTTCACTTTTTGCCTTGGCCTTGGGGGCGCCCTGGACCTCCGGGGCGCCCTACTCAGCTGCTGCCTCTCTCCTTTGAGGCGTTCTGAGCTGCAGAGACTTGTTCCTTTAGTCCTGCATCCAGGGTTAGTACCAAAACATGCAAGGCCTATATATAAGATAAAAACATAATTTAGAGTTAATTAGATCCTGTCCAACCCTGGACCAGGATCTAATCAGGACTCAACTAAGGTCACCAAAATGGGCCTTAGTTGGACCGCGCCTACAGTCCTTCAATAGGACCCGTCCTCACTGGTTCGCTCCTCCAGTGACTTACCTCACTTACCTCGTGCAGCTCTACTCAACTTCTTGACCCACCAGGTCTTCCTGCCAGGACTCAACCACCCTGGTCTTCTTGCCAAGTCTCAACCAACTTGGGCTTCAGCTGCCAGGACTCAACCATCCTGGACTTTAGCTTGGTGTCAGGTCCTAAGTCTTTCAACCCTGCACACTTAGTAAAGAGGTCAAACCCAACAGCAAACCTAACTTTAACCTATTTGTCATTCATCAAAACATAGGTTCAATTATTAGTGCTAACTGCACCAACATTATCTTCCTTACACCATAGACTCACACACTTAGAAAATAAAGTACTCCAAATAGAAAAACAAATACAAAAAACAACACTAGCCACAGAATGGAAAGAAAGTATAGATAGTTTAGCAAAAGACCTAAATAAGTTATCTACTGGAAAAGTAATTCCCAGAAAAGAACCTAAAACTTACTCCTTTTACACCCCTCATTCAAAATGAATTTAATATGACCCTCCACTACAACTGAAACTTTTACTGGTCCGTCTAGGACACTAAGTGAAAGAAGAATAGAAGCAAATACAACTTCTTGGCTTGATACAATCACAACAGGAAGAAGAAATAGTATTTCTAATCACAGACTAAATGAATTAGTAGATGTAGAAAGAGATCTTACTCTCTTTTCAAATGCCCAACTTAACACACTAAATCCTAGAAGATTGTATAACCAAGGACGATTCTCTTTCAACACTTCACTATTTCGCCATCATAGAACTGAAGCACTTCACCTCCCTGATGGAGGAGAAGAACGTCTAACCCTTATGACTGAAGAATCAGCACGAATACTCCTCTGTAGACGACATAATTATATTCATTTAGGATTAATTATATTCGACCTTAGAGGCTTAACTAGAAAAAATATAGGAGGCAAAGTTTTACTGGTTCTATATGACTCTAGGTTTGTAGACAAAGAGCAGGGAATCATTGGGCTTATTGAAGTCGATATGAACAATAATATATGAATCACATATTTTTGCCCTAATTTCAATATGACAATTCAGGACTTTGTTAAACATATAAAAATCATAATCAAAGCAAAAGGATATGGAGACTTTAAGAAAGATAATATACAAATTGATATCATATTTTTAAGAAAAATAATGACTCAGATTAATAATAGTTTGAGTACAAATTAATGATATATCATTGAAGCTCTTACTTCTAGAGGAATATACTTCCTGAAACCAAGAGATTTTTCTTCTGAAACCTTAGCAGGATTAGAATGGAACATCAATTTAGATATACCTGTTGAGGCAATCGGCCCAAGAATGATCGGGAAGATCATGATTTTGATGTGTGTGTGCCAATAAGTTTAAGGTTAGGGTGTTGTGTTGTATTTGATATGTGTGATTAAGTTTGCAGGACTTGGAGAATCACACATGGAGAACATATCCGAGGGACGAGAGCCGAGGAAGGAGAGCTCCAAGGGCAAGCCGGGAAGTGGACTTCAAGGGCACACGTGAAGGGTGGCATGGAGGCAAGCCAAGGAAGGCTTGTGTGCGCATCCGAGGGACGATAGTCAGAGGAAGAAGACTTCCAGGAGCAAGCCAAGGGAGCACACCTGAAGGCACACGTGAAGGAGAGTGTTTGGAGTGATTGTAAGCGAGTTGAGAGGCTGGGCAGTCGACTGGCCCTAGGGCAGTCGACTGCCAAAACTCACAGAAAGTTTTCAGCCTTCTACCAGTCGACTGCCCTTGGGGCAGTCGACTGGTAACCCCGAAAACTAGCCATTGGCTAGCAATTAAGGCTGGACCAGTCGACTGCTCCTGGGGCAGTCGACTGGTGAGGGTCTGGACAGCTTGCGAAGTTGTCCTGTTCATTTATTTAAAGGAGACTTTTAGGCACGAGTTTGATACGGTTTTTCACTGTTCCAAAGTGCTACTAATGCCCCAATTGATCTACTCTTCCTCTAGCTTTCATCTTGATCTTGTAAAGAGGAAGAAGGCAACGTGTAAAGGTTTTCTCCACCTTGAAGGAGACTTTTCATAGTGGAGGTGGTGTACTCATGCGGATCCTTGGATTAGTCACCCTTTGGGGTGGATACCAAGTAAATACTCTTGTTAGCATTGAATCTCTTGTTGTTCATTATATTTTGTATTGTGCTAACCATATTGTAGAGAAAAATCGGAAAGAGCTATTCACCCCCCTCTAGCCGAGCCATCGATCCTAACAATTGGTATCAGAGCGCAAGGACGCCTTCAACGGACTAACCGCCAAGAAGAGCAATCATTGAAATTGTCGGCTCGTGCATTCAACCGCCAAAATTCGAGGGAGAATTTTTATGGTGGAAGAAGAGAATGGAGGTATTTTTCAACACCGACTTTGATATTATGCTAATCATGGAAAATGGTTTTGAGATACCTAGGGATCAAGAAAACAAGCTTCTTGAGAAAGTAAGGTGGAGCAAGAAGCAAAAAGATGATCACTTGGTAAATTCATAAGCCTTGCATCATCTACTTAGTGTGCTTCCGCAACAAGAAGTGACAAAGATTGGAAACTACTCAAGTGCCAAGGAATTATGGGAAAAGCTAGTAGAGCTTCATGAAGGCTCTTCGGAGGCGAAAATGGAAAAAAGAGATCTTCTCCGGTCCCAACTTCAAAGTATCAAACTCGATAAAGAGGAGAAGGTAACAAGTTTACATGCTAGATTTAAAGAAATACTTATGGACTAACAAATGTAGGAGAGCAATTGTCCAATCGAGACATTTTGATGAAAGCTATTGGTGCATTTCCAAGAACATCAAATTGGAGCTTGATGGTGGACTCCTACTACATTTCCAAGGATCTAGAGAAAATATCTCTAGAAGAATTTTTCTCAACCATGGAGCTTCATGAGACTCGAATTGGAGGGACCATTGAAGAGTTGTACAAGCCCAAGAGTATAGCCCTTGTGGCAAGCAAGGAAAAAGGTAAAAAGAAGGAAGTCCTATCATCCGATTTGGAGGAATCTAGTGCATCCATGGGTAGTGATGTGGAAGCATACATGGTAAGAAAGGTAAGAAGGGCATTTAAACATTTTTCTACTAATAAATCTCATGGTAGGAAAGAATTGAGGAGCAAAAATAAATCAAGAAAGATTATTTGCTACAATTGTCAAGAAGAAGGACACATGAGAGATGAGTGTCCCCTCTTGAAAAAGAAGGAAGAAAAGAAGAAAGAAGGAAAGAAGAAATCAAAAGAGAAGGAGAAGAAGGTGCAAAACTTGAAGGCTACATGGGATGATCCATCTTCATCGGAAGAGGAGGAGTATTTTGTATCCCATTTTGTACTAATGGGAATCAATGACATTGTCTCCACGACATCCGAGTGTGAAGATGAAGGGAGCTCAAGTGAAGGGGGAGGCTCCACCTCGGAATCGAACTTCTCGGTAAGTGAGGTACACAACTTACCCACTTCTATTCTTGTAAAAATAATTTCGAGTACTAGTGATGATTTGGTTGATGCTAAAAAGAAAATTAAATGCTTAAAAAGGAAAAATTGCATGTTAAAGGATAAATTAGCATCCATGGAAATTAAGGATAATGAGCATGCTTTTTCTTCTATCTCAAATGACCCATGTTTAGAAGAAGAAAATAAGGATTTAAGGGAAAAGGTAGATAGCCTTACCCAAACACTTAGGAAGTTTGAAGTTGGCTCAAAGACATTAGATATGATCATTGGGAGCCAAAGAGCAAGCTTTAGGAAAGAGGGATTAGGGTTTGGAAAATCTAGCAATAGAAGAACCTACCATTGTTTACTTGCTAGAGGACAAGCAAAGACCAAAACCCTAAGTAAGAAATGGATCCCGAAGGAATACTTGGTTAACCCAATTAGGAAACATTTCTATTCGGTACCAAAGTCAATCCTTAAGGATTAGAGGAGTTGGGTTAAGTCAATCATGGTGGTATAATTTCAAATTTTGAAATATGGTTGACTTGAGGTATTGAAGGGAAGTACTTAGCCCAAATAGGAAGTCTTGACAAAATGGGGCCGAATAAGGCTTACTTGGAAAACGGAAAATGATATGAAGAGTGAATTTTGGGAGAGTGAAAAGGAGAGTGAATGACAATTGACGACATGTCCGACGTCCGATCGTCGATCGGACACTACCGGCGGCCTCTGATCATCGTCCCGAATCAAACTATACCTTGGGAGGACGGTGAACCCGTCAGGATCGCCGGCAACCGTGAACCCGTCAAAATCGACGGTGAATGATGCGAGGTCGCAATTGCGGCGATCCTCGACGGGTTCACCGTTCCCCCCAGGGTATAGTTTGGTTCGGGGCGGCGGCCGGAGGCCGCCGGTAGTGTCCGATCGACGATCGTGTTAGTAGGAGCCCTAGAGCCAATTATGTGATGATTGACTAAGGACTTTTTGTATCATATTCTATTATTAATAAAGGCAGGGTTGGTTATTATACTTACTTTGAATTTGTGCCAAATAATTAAGTATAATAATGTCCTTGGGTAGTAGGTTCTCATCTACATTAATCGATTGGTTGAATCGATAGTGAGATGATGTAGAGAACATTACACTAAATCATTCCTAGTCAAGCATTAATATTCAAGGATAATATTAATGCATGGAGACTAGCATGTAGGTCAATTGATGACTTGAGCTCACAAGTCATGGATATGTGATATCAAATTGACACATGGGTATACATTAGAGAATGTGTACTGAATTGACCCGCCATGAGAAAGTTTCATAGATTGTCATATGAGTGTCATAAACTTTCTCATGTGACTATTAGTATGAATAGTCCTTAGACCTGAAGTCACTATGGTTCCCTACATAAGGAGTTATGTACTTTGGTATCGTCAAACATCACTCGTAATAGGGTGGTCCATAAAGGCGATCACTGGATATGTAATGAATTATGCGGAGGGATGTGAGTGATGTAGATGAGATCTATCCCTCCCATGTGACGGGAGTGATATCTGTGAGCCCCTTGATCGAGTAGGACTACTAAAACGCATGGCCATGCTCGAATGAGTTAATATGAGATATTGAGCTCATTTGTTTAAGTGAGTCTACTCGGGGATCAAGAAATACAAAGATTGATTGAGGATGACACGGTCTATGCCTCATTGATCAATCTAGATATCAAGGATAGAAGGACAAGGTCATACATTGTTATAGTCACGGAGGTTTAGTCGGATCTCGACTTTCTCGTTGCTTGGGTAGCAATGATGTATTGCTAGATGCCGCTCATTGCTTATGTGTCTAAAGTGGTTTAGACACATTGCCAACGCTACGAGAGCCTATAGGGTCACACACTAAGGACACGATGCTTCGGAGATTAATGGATCTTAGTTTGACTAAGATTTGATCCGAATTGGATTAATTGAGTTAGACTCATGTAGATTGGACTCAACCGCGAGGAATACCAAGAGACATCGGTTCATTGGATGAATAGAAGATGAAAAGCCAAGAAGAATATCAAGGGTTTTTGATATTCAATGTGTTCTTATTGGCATTCATTGTGTGTTTATTGGCTTTAATGGGAAGGAAGCTCAAGAGTCATGGGCTATATATATTCATTGGATGAATGAAGGAAGAGGCTATTCCACTTCTTCCTCCCTTGGTCATTTGCGTGAACACACAAGAGAGACAAAGGGTTGTCTTCTTCTTCCTCTTCCTCCTCCCATCTTGGCCGAAACCCTCTTCTTGGGTTTGTGGTGATTTTGTGAACTACCTCACGTTGCTAGCACAACCGAGGCGGTTCTTCTCCGAGGCGAGAGATCGTGTCTGTGTGGATACGTATAGAGGCACGGACGCTTGAACGTGCAAGAGATCCGGTGAAGTCTTGGACGAGCGGGATATACGTAAGGGCACGCTCCAAAGGTATAAATCATAGATAGATCTATTAGATAGATTTAATTTCGTATGAGTTTTTCGCATGGATCGCTCGAGGGATCGTATTTTTCCGCTGCGTTTTCTGCTATTGTCGCACACAGATCCCTACAGATCGGACGTCCGACGTGTCGTCGATTGTCATTCACTCTCCTTTTCACTCTCCCAAAATTCACTCTTCATATCATCACTCCTTGGAAAACATCTCATATTACTTAGATTTATGATTCTTACAAATGAGATGTTAGCATGATACAAATAACTCACTTATGCTTATGGTATCTTGATGAGTTATTGGATGCATCATATTAGTAATAATAGACCAACCATGGGAAAAGCAAGTGTTTAATCAATGGACACCTTGCCCAAAGATCATCGTTGGACATTTTAAACCTTTGAAAATTATTTTATGTTTTACATGTTTTGCCATAAGTTTAGAAGACATATAATTGCAAAACTAAGTTGGAAGTTTGATATAAACTTAGTGGTTTTCAAGAACTTTGAGATTTTGTCAAAAAGTCAAACATGTTTGGATTTTTCACGAAATGATATTTTTCCCTGATAGAGTATCTTACATGAAACATGTTTGCAAATTTTTATAATTTTTGGAATTTTCTAAAATTTTTGGGAGGTTTCTGAAATTCAGCTCAGAAGCTGAAAAGTCAGACCGAAAGAGTATCAGTCGACTGCCCATTTGGGCAGTCGACTGGTACGGCTGTTTTTGGCAGTCTGAATTTTTTTTCAGAAATCCGAATGTCTCTCATTTGATGCCATGGGTTTGGGTTGAAGGATCGAAGAGCGTTGCTAGAGGGGGGGTGAATAGCACTTTTCGGACTTTTTCTCCTACAAGGTTGTTAGCACAATACAAAAAATACAAAGAACGATAAGAAAACAATGCTAACACGGAGATTTACTTGGTATCCACCCAGATGGGTGACTAATCCAAGGATCCACGCAGTTGCACACACTCCACTATGAAGATCTCCTTCAGAGGTGGAGAAACCTTTACAACCGTTGTCTTCTTCTTCATAGAAAGTAATGAAAAACTAGAAGAAGATCTGAGGACTTGTCGCACGAACAGCACTTCGTTATTCTCAAAGAACCGTACCGTTCACGTGCAAAAAGCTCCTCTTTTTATAAGAGAACATGACAACCTCGCAGGCTGTCCAGACCCGCACCAGTCGACTGCCCCAAATGGCAGTCGACTGGTCCAGCAATAAATGTCGTCCAATGGCTAGCCAACGGCTAGTTTGGGGGGTCACCAGTCGACTGCCCATTGAGCAGTCGACTGCCCCAGTCGACTGCTCCTGGAGCAGTCGACTGGTGAGAAGCTGAAAACATTCTGTGAGTTTTGGCAGTCGACTGCCCTAGGGCCAGTCGACTGCTCAGCCTCTCAACTCACTTACAAACACTCAAAAACACTCTCCTTCACGTATGTCTTCAGGTATGCTCCCTTGGCTCGCCCCTTGAAGTCATCTTCCTCTGGCTATCGTCCCTCAGATGCGCACACAAGCCTTCCTTGGCTTGCCTCCATGCCACCCTTCACGTGTGCCCTTGAAGTCCACTTCCCGGCTTGCCCTTGGAGCTCTCCTCCCTCGGCTCTCGTCCCTCGGATATGTCTTTATGTGTGATTCTCCAAGTCCTGCAAACTCAATCACACATATCAAATACAACATAACACCTTAACCTTAAACTTATTGACACACACATCAAAACCATGATCTTCCCAATCATTCTTGGTCCAATTGCCTCAATAATCTCCCCCTTTTTGATGTGTGACAATATGTTTAAGTTTAGGGATAAAAATACCTGTCAACAAGTATAACAGTAGCAATTGAAAAATATAAGGCATGTCAAAAACTTAAGAGGTAACCTCCCCTTTAATCCATGTGTTCTCCATTTTCAATTTTACTTAAAAACCAAGTTAAGTTTCAAACCTAACTTAACCAGCAAGCAATAGCACCTAAACAATGAAATATAGCAAAACCTAAGAGGTAGCCTCCCCCTTAATCTATGCTTTCATTTACCCTTCATTGTTCTTCGAGATTTTAACTCAAAACACCCATTTTAAGTTAAAATTCTAACTTAAACCACTCATTCTCCCCCTTTGATACCATCAAAAATCATTGCCTCAAGCAATCTTAACCCATGGTATCAAATGGGAGAAACCCGAATTCTGAAAACCAACTCAGCAGGCTGAAACAGGCGTACCAGTCGACAGCCCCAAGGGGCAGTCGACTGATACGCTATCAGTCTGACTTTTAGCTTTTGTGCCGAATTTCAGAAATGCCCAAAAAAATTCTAAAAAATTTCAAAAATTATAAAAATTTGCAGGCATGTTTGAAATAATATACTTGATCAAGGAAAAATATTAGCTCATATAAAATTTCAAACATGCTTGACTTTTGACCAAAGTTCAAAATAGTTGAAAATCACTAAGTTTTGTATGAAATTCTCAATCTAAGTTTGCAAGCATATTTCTTTCAAATGTATGACAATGTATATAAAACATAAAATGATTTTCAAAAGTTTAAAATGTCCAACTATGATCTTTGGGCAAAATGTCCATTGATTAAATACTTGCCTTCCCCATAGTTGGTCTATTTTTCATATTTTGGTACTTTTATTGATTCAACATTGTGCCACAAGCACAAGTGAATCAATTGTATCATCCTAATGGATCAAGCACACTTTTCTCAATCTATTTCCAAAAGGTTCACCCTATACCTCTACAAAACACATTCCAAGACCTCTTCTTAAGGATGTAAACTCCGATTCGGGAAGAAACTTGGTAAAAATGTCGGCTAGGTTTGACTTTGACTCAACATAGTACAAATCTATGTCTCCCCTTGCCACATGATCTCTAATGAAGTGATGCTTCACTTCAATGTGTTTTGTCCTAGAATGGTGAACCGGATTCTTCGTCAAATTGATTGTACCTACATTATCACACAAGACTTTGACCTTCGAATAATGTAACTCATAATCCTCTAAAGTGTGCATGATCCAAAGTAGTTAGGAAACACAACCACCCATTGCCACATATTCGGCTTCCGTTGTTGATAGGGCAACACATGGTTGTTTCCTACTACTCTAACTAACTAAAGAAGATCCAAGAAAATGACACCCTCCACTAGTACTCTTCCTATCTAGCTTACATCCCGCATAGTCCGAGTCGGTGTATCCAATGAGTTCAACACTAGGAGTTCTAGGATACCAAAGTCCGACATTGAGGGTACCTTTAACATATCTTAGGATCCTCTTTACAACAACCAAATGAGACTCTTTGGCACATGATTGGAATCTTGCACACATTTCTACCGCAAAAAGTATATCGGGTCTACTAGCGGTTAGGTACAATAGACTACCAATCATGCTCCTATATTGCTTTGAGTCTATCATTTTCCCTTCATTATCACTATCCATTTTCACATTGGTTCCTATAGGTGTGGATGCTACCTTATCATTTTCTAGGCCAAATTTTTTTAACATTTCCTTAGCATACTTGGTTTGAAAAACATGTGTTCCTTCACTTGTTTGCTTAACTTGTAGCCCTAAAAAGAATGTTAGCTCCCCTACAAGACTCATCTCAAATTCACTTTCCATACATTTGATAAATTCTTGTATAAAGTCATTATTTGTTGACCCAAATATGATATTATCTACATACACTTGGGCAACAAATATATCCTTATCCTTAGATTTTAGGAACAATGTAGCGTCAATTATTCCTCTCCTAAACCCCTTAGACACTAGATATGAAGAAAGCCTTTCATACCAAGCCCGGGGAGCTTGTTTCAATCCATACAAGGCCTTTCTCAATTTGTAAACGTGTCTTGGATAGTTAGGGTCTTCAAACCCGGGGGTTGTTCTACATAGACCTCTTCCTTAATGACCCCATTAAGGAATGTCGACTTCACATCCATTTGGTGAAGTGTGAATCCCATGTGAGCGGCATAGGCTAGTAGAATTCTAATTGACTCTAATCTAGCTACGGGGGCATAGGTCTCATCATAGTCTAATCCCTCAACTTGGTTAAACCCCCTAGCTACCAATCTAGCCTTATTCCTAGTAATCTTGCCTTGATCATCTAGCTTGTTCCTAAAGACCCATCTAGTGGTTACAATGGTGCAATCATTGGGCCTAGAAACCAACTCCCAAACTTCACTTCTCTCAAATTGATTTAGCTCTTCTTGCATGGCTAAAACCCAATCCACATCTCTCAATGCTTCATCAATAGACTTAGGTTCTAATTGAAAGATTAAGGCTATTTGACTAGTTTGGTCTCTAAGGTAGGATCTAGTCCTTACTCCTTGAGTGACATCACCCACTATTTGGTTAATAGGGTGATCTTGGTGATATCTTAAGGGTCTAGAGGTTATAGGTTCATTTACTACTTGTTCCTCATCCTCTAGAACACTTTTTACTCCCCCTTGATCATTGCCCTCCAAATGTAGGTCTTGAGTTCTTTGGGCAAGGGGTTGGACTTCTTCCATATCCTTATCAATTGAGGCTTTCCTAGGGTAGGTAATTGTGATTTCATCAAAATTGACATTAGAGGACTCCTCAATCACCTTTGTCCTTTTATTGTAAACTCTATAACCTCTACTAGTGGATGAATAACCAACTAGAATTCCTTCATCGGCTTTTGACTCAAATTTCCTTAGGTCATCTTTGGTATTTAGAATATAAACTTTGCATCCAAAGACCCTAAGGTAATGAACTTGTGGAATTCTCCAATTCCACAACTCAAAGGGGGTTTTACCTAGGAACCTATGTACCAAAACTCGGTTTTGAATGTAACAAGCGGTGTTAACCGCTTCGGCCCAAAAGTAGCTAGGAAGAGAGTATGCATTAAGCATAGTCCTAGCGGCTTCTTGTAGGGCTCTATTTTTTCTTTCAACTACCCCATTTTGTTGAGGAGTCCTTGGGCATGAAAATTCATGCTTATACCCATTTTCTATACAAAATTGTGAGAAACTTGAATTTTGGAACTCCCCACCGTGGTCACTCCTAATTCGGTTAATTTTGAGATGCTTCTCATTTTCAACCCTCTTACTAAAACCTATGAAGATCTCTAAGGTATCATCCTTATGTTTCATGAAAAACACCCAAGTAAATCTAGAAAAATCTTCTACAATAACTAAATAATATTTACTACCTACTAGTGAGGGAGTACTATGACAATCAAATAAATCAATATGTAAAAGCTCTAAAGGTAAAGTAGTAGTGATTAGGGTTTTACCTTTGTGTGATGATTTTGATTGCTTACCCTCTTGGCATGTATCACACAATTTGGTCTTCTCGTACTTGATCATAGGTAGCTCCTTCACCAACTCCTCTTTGGCCACTCTTGCAATGCTTCTCATGTTGATGTGTCCAAGTCTTCGGTGCCACAACCATCCTTCTTCTTCTTTAGACATGAGTCACTTAGGCAAGTTGTTAGAAGCATAAGCAAGATCAAGATAGTACAAGTTAGCCTCCCTATATCCTTCTAGTATGACATCATTGGACCCATTTTGTTTGATTAGACATTTCTTAGCATGGAATTCAACCCTATAGCCCGCATCACATAATTGAGTTACACTAAGTAAATTAAACTTCATGTCTTTAATTAAAAGTACCTTATGTATGGAAATTGTAGAAGATACCTTAATAGTGCCCCTACCAATTATTTTTAGTTTTTCACTATTTCCAAAAGAGTCCGTCCCTTCTTTTAAGTAGCTAATAGTAGTGAATTTGCTCGCATCTCCGGTCATATGTCTTGAGCACCCACTATCTACCATCCACCTTTTTGAGGCATCCTTCACTTTCACCTATACAACATGGAAAACACAAGCTTTTGGTACCCAAATTTTAGTTCCACAAGAATCATTTAAATATTTTTTTGGTACCCAAGCCTTCTTTGCATTTCCCTTAGCCCCTTGTCTCCTAGAGGTACCAATTCTACCCGTAAGTGAAACAAAGACCACTTCCTTGGTCTTAGGCCTATATCCTAACCCGGCCTTGTTATAAACGGCCCTTTGACTGTTGATGATCATATCTAGGTTGCTAGATCCTACTTGGAATTTCCTAAGAGCCTTTGTGAGATCATCTACCTTTTTCCTTAGTTCTCTATTTTCAATTTCAAGATGTGAAGCATGTGAAGTGATAGAACTAGCATGCAATTCTTTAAGTTTGGTAGATTCTACTCTAAGCATGACAATTTCTTCTTTTAGATCCTTAATCTTACTTCTAGCCTTGGCTAAGTCCATGTTAGTGCTAGAAATGATCTTTACTAAAGTAGAGGAGGATAAGTGGTATACCTCACTTACCGAAGCTTCTGACTCGGATGATGAAGTGGAGGAGCTCTCATCTCCACTGCTTGAGCTTCTTTCATCATCTGATGAATCTGAGTGATCTTGTGCCATAAGAGCAAAGAGGTAGACTTGCTCTTCTTCTTCCTCTGAGGATGATGGATCATCCCATGTCGCCTTTAGGTTGGTAGCACCCTTCTCCTTTCCCTTCGACCTCTTCCTGTCACCTTTCTTCTTCTCCTCCTTCTTGTCATCTCTTCTCTTCAATTGAGGACACTCATTCTTCATGTGTCCCTCTTGGTGACAGTTGTAGCATATAATGTCCTTGGCCTTACCCTTGCCTTTGGACCTTTTCCTAGCATAAGATTTGTTAGAGAAATTTCAGAAAGCCTTACGCATCTTTCTTACCATGAATACCTCCTGGTCGCTGATAGGCCCGAATCTACTAGATTAAATTGTCACGAAAGTTGGGACCATCAAATTTAGATATGAATAAATGCTGGAAACCCTTTTACAATCAAAAATATGAAAATGTAATATAGGGGTCACAGGTCGTATTTTTCTCGGGGCTAGTTGACGTTGTGTGATTCGTGCTTGTATTTATGTGTCGTTTGTGTTTTCGGGTTTCAAATCAAAATTGGGTTTTGGGTTGCAATTGGAAATAAAAACTCAATGAAAAGGATAAAAACTTAACCATGTAACTTAACCAAGGTAATGGCAATTGAAGATTCAACCAATTGGATCACTTACTCATCTAAAGCCCTTAAGCAATTTGTTTAAAATTGATTTCTGATTTCAAAAGCAAATCAAACTGCCAAGCAATGAAATAAAGGCAGTGATGGAGTTTTCGGAAATAAACTAGCTTGATACAATGAAAAACATGCGAAATTAAGAACTTGAACAAGTACCAACTTCAATTCAATTTTAGCTACAAGTTTTGTAGCCAACAAATGCAAACTAAGTTCGGAAATGGATGAATTCAGTACCAATTGATTTCAGACAATTATGCACACTAGAAACACCCTATGACTTGGTACCCATCATTGCCTAAACAGAAACTTGATACAAGGTGTTGAATTTCAGCAAATTGGCACGCAAGAGAAGGAAAACTTCTTCCCAATTTCTGCTGCCCTTGCAGAAAATCTCCAGCTCAGAAGTCAAAGTGGAGGCTGGTCAATTGAGGTTAGAAGGCAAGGCTAATAGTGAACTAGTTTGCAAGAGTTGAAAGAAAAACTTAAGCATCCAAATGCAGCTCAAATCAAACACGTAAGGGCAGACAATGTGCAAAATTCATGTACAGTTCAATTGCAGAGATTAAGTTTAACTTCAGAGATTGAATGCTGCAATGTAATGGAAAAATAAACCAGCAAGCAACTTAATTCTACTGCTTAAACCTAGCTGCAGAAATGATGAATTCAGATGTTGATCAATGGCAGAAACAAGCAGAAATTCAGAAATCTGATGCAGAGTGGATGCGCAGATAAGCAGAAACTAAATGCAAGGTAAACTAAACAATTGAAATGAATGCTCAAACCAAGAAGAACTATGCAACTGACTCAAACTCAGAACACAAAACTGAGAATCACAGATCCCACTTGATACGCAAGCTGGAGCTGCTGAATTAGGCAGTTTTCAAACATGAACAAATTTCAGAAATGAAATTACCTATAAACAGAACTTGGATCACTGAATTCACACTCTAAATGTAATCTTTAATTGCAGGAAATGAACTAAATACTAATCGAATTGGAAAGGGAAGCTGAAAAATTCAGAAATGACTTGGCACGCAACAATGAAATGGCACGCAAGAAATAAAATTGCAAACTACTTGAATTTAGATCTAATTGTCACTAAAACAAGCTCTTAACTACTTGGCATCTAAGAATTAAAACCTAATTAAGCTCAAACAATTCAGAATTACAACTAAGTTGCTGGTATGAGACTGTAAAAACAGAACAAGTGCAGAAACGTAAAATTACAGCTACAAAACTTGAAATTAACTAAGCAAACTAAACTCAATCACTCCCTAAGCTCAAGTGCTTCTTGGTCGTCAATCAAGAGCCGGCTTCGAACCCCTAGGCACAGCAAATCAGTGGAAATTCGTTTCTGAATTCAAATCTGCTCCAATCTGCACTTGGTGGAAGTTTTGATCCGATTCACTCCATCTCAATTGGGTGAGCTGCGATGATGAGTTGCGAGGCTTCTAAACTCATCTGAGAACCCCTACAGATGGCTCAGAAGCTTGGAAGTGGATTGTGGTTGAGAAGAAAGGAGTCGGACTGAGGAAATGCCGAAACCCTCAAGCAAGCCCTGTTCCAGCGCAAATGGACAGAATTCTTCAAGAAATTGATCCCCAAAGACTCAGAACTCGATCCAAGGTGGAGATTGAGTGGACGCGCCTCCTTTGATGAAGAAAAACGAGCTAAAACAGTGAAGAAATGAAGAAGAAGATGACTGCGGCAGAGACGCGACAAAGGAAAGCTGCGCAGAAAATTTCCTTAAGTATTTGGCATTGGACGGCTCAGATCAATTTGAGGAAATCCAACGGGCTGATCTTGCTCTGATTTGAGCCAAACTTTTATGATGATGATCTGGGGTCAGGATCTACCTCGTGGTAGCTCGGATCCTCCAGATATGCAACGGATGGTCCAGATCAACTCTATCTGTGAATGGACGCTCTAGAGCCCTCCTTGCTTGATCCAACGGTTGATTTAGCTCTGATTGGGATGAAACCTTCAGATCATGATCATAGAGCTTGATCAACCCTAACCCTAGCTTGGATTACTTCAGATCGTCCCGGATGGCTCAGATCTAGCCGCTCTTTAATCGGACGGCCCGGATTAATCGTAGGCTTGATAATTCGATCCGGTTCACATCCGACTCAAGTTTGACCCAGTATGCCCTAGGTCTAGGATCCTTTCATGCCTACAAAAATATATCAGAAAATTAGTGGCCAAATAATCCAAAAATTGTGTAATTTTGCAATTAAGTCCAAAATAAGATAAAGTTCCAAAACCTAGGGTAAAATCATAATTAAGCAATAAAAACATGGGTCAAACATGGATTTTAGCAATTAAAATAATCAATAAAATGGTGCTTATCAGTCGCTATCCATGGAGGTGCTGGATTCCTCTGAATCTGACGAGGAGGAGTAGGTCACCTTCTTCTTCTCCTTCCTTTTCTTCTTTTCCTTTTCTGCAACAAAGGCAATACCCTTCTCTTTGGCCGAGACGTTAGCTTGCTCGTGCAGTTCAAATTCACAAAATAAGTCGTCTAGTTTAACAATTGACAAATCCCTTGATACCTTGTATGCATCAACCATGGATGCTCACAAGGTGGTTCTCGGGAAGGCTTGTAGAACATACATGATGATGTCCCGGTTTTCGATCTTTTCTCCAATCACATAGAGCTCATTGATTACCTCCTTCACCCTTCCATGTAGCTGGCTGACAGTCTCGTTGCTCTTCATGGACAGGGATTGGAGTTGGGCCACGAGCAAGTCCTTCTTGGCTCTTCTGGACTCGTTTGACCCCTCGTTCAATTCCACCAACTTGTCCCACAGTTCCTTGGCGCTCTTGAACGGCCCTACCTTGTTCAGTTGCTCCTTTGAGAGCCTGCACTGCAGTGTGGTGGTGGCCTTGGCATTGGATTGCGCCCTCTTCATTACCTCCTTTGACCAGGATCTCATCGGTGTCTGTTCTCCTCTTTCATCGACGGGTGCCTCGAAGCCATCTGCAACACTAATCTAGTTTTCAATATCGTTCATAAGATAGTATTGCATCCTACCTTTCCAGTAAGTGAAGTCATTCCCGTCGAAGAAGGGTGGTCGTGCAGTGGAGTATCCCTCTTGAAACACCATTATACTTGCTCCGGTTGACGGTTAGTTCTTTTGAAACGAACCGGCTCTGATACCAACTGAAGGATCGAAGAGTGTTGCTAGAGGGGGGGGTGAATAGCACTTTTCGGACTTTTTCTCCCACAAGGTTGTTAGCACAATACAAAAAATACAAAGAACGATAAGAAAATAATGCTAACACAGAGATTTAGTTGGTATCCACCCAGATGGATGACTAATCCAAGGATCCACGCAGTTGCACACACTCCACTATGAAAATCTCCTTCAGAGGTGGAGAAACCTTTACAACCGTTGTCTTCTTCTTCACAGAAAGTAATGAAAAACTAGAAGAAGATATGAGGACTTGTCGCACGAACATCACTTCGTTATTCTCAAAGAACCGTACCATTCACGTGCAAAAAGCTCCTCTTTTTATAAGAGAACAGGACAACCTCGCAGGCTATCTAGACCCGCACCAGTTGACTGCCCCAAATGGCAGTCGACTGGTCCAGCAATAAATGTCGTCCAACGGCTAGCCAACGGCTAGTTTGGGGGTCACCAGTCGACTGCCCATTGAGCAGTCGACTGCCCCAGTCGACTGCTCCTGGAGCAGTCGACTGGTGAGAAGCTGAAAACATTCTGTGAGTTTTGGCAGTCGACTGCCCCAGGGCCAGTCGACTGCTCAGCCTCTCAACTCACTTACAAACACTCAAAAACACTCTCCTTCACATATGCCTTCAGGTATGCTCCCTTGGCTCGCCCCTTGAAGTTATCTTCCTCTGGCTATCGTCCCTTGGATGCGCACATAAGCCTTCCTTGGCTTGCCTCTATGCCACCGTTCACGTGTGCCCTTGAAGTCCACTTCCCGGCTTGCCCTTGGAGCTCTCTTCCCTCGGCTCTCGTCCCTCGAATATGTCTTCATGTGTGATTCTCCAAGTCTTGCAAACTCAATCACACATATCAAATACAACATAACACCCTAACTTTAAACTTATTGACACACACATCAAAACCATGATCTTCCCAATTATTCTTGGGCCAATTGCCTCAACATGGGTTGCTTGGGGCAATCATTTTGATGGTGTTAAAGGGGGAGAATGGATGATTTAAGTTAGAATTTTAACTTAAAATGGGTTGTTTAAGTTAGTTGTTTAACTTAAATCTTGGAAGATTAAAAATGGATGAAGACATGGATTAAGGGGGAGGCTACCTCTTAGGTTTTAATATGTCTTACATTTTTTAATTGCTATTGCTTGCTGATTAAGTTAGGTTTGAAACTTAACTTTGATTTTGAGTAGAATTGAAAATGGGAGAAGATATGGATTAAGGGGGAGGTTACCTCTTAAGTTGTTGACATGTCTTATATTTTTCAATTGTTGTTGTTATTGGCTTTGTTGACTGGTATTTTATCCCTAAACTTAAATATATTGCTACACATCAAAAAGGGGCAGATTGTTGAGGCAATCGGCCCAAGAATGATCGGAAAAATCATGGTTTTGATGTGTGTGTGACAATAAGTTTAAGGTTAGGGTGTTGTGTTATATTTGATATGTGTGATTGAGTTTGCAGGACTTGGAGAATCACACATGGAGAACATATCTGAGGGACGAGAGCCGAGGGAGGAGAGCTCCAAGAGCAAGCCGGGAAGTGGACTTTAAGAGCACACGTGAAGGGTGGCATGGAGGCAAGCCAAGGAAGGCTTGTGTGCGCATCCGAGGGACGATAGCCAGAGGAAGAAGACTTCAAGGAGCAAGCCAAGGGAGCACACCTGAAGACACACATGAAGGAGAGTGTTTGGAGTGATTGTAAGCGAGTTGAGAGGCTGGGCAGTCTACTGGCCCTGGGGCAGTCGACTGCCAAAACTCACAGAAGGTTTTCAGCCTTCTACCAGTCGACTGCCCCTGGGGCAGTCGACTGGTAACCCCGAAAACTAGCCGTTGGCTAGCCGTCGGCTAGCCGTCGGCTAGCAATTAAGGCTGGACCTGTCGACTGCTCCTGGGGCAGTCGACTGGTGAGGGTCTGGTCAGCTTGCGAAGTTGTCCTGTTCACTTATTTAAAGGGGACTTTTAGGTACGAGTTTGATACGGACTTTCACTGTACCAAAGTGCTGCTAGTGCCCCAATTGATTTACTCTTCATCTAGCTTTCATCTTGATCTTGTAAAGAGGAAGAAGGCAACCGTGTAAAGGTTTTCTCCACCTTGAAGGAGACTTTTCATAGTGGAGGTGGTGTACTCGTGCGGATCCTTGGATTAGTCACTCTTTGGGGTGGATACCAAGTAAATACTCTTGTTAGCATTGAATCTCTTGTTGCTCATTATATTTTGTATTGTGCTAACCATATTGTAGAGAAAAATCGAAAAGAGCTATTCACCCCCCTCTAGCCGTGCCATCAATCCTAACAATACCATCCCGGACTTTACAACCAACTCAATCAATAATGTATAAAGATCAAAAAGGAGACCTGACGGTAAGATTCAACAACTATAAACCCTCTACTTCGCAAAATGAAGATAATGAAGAAGAAGATAATTTAAACCTAATGTATGAGAAGATACTAATTATAACGAGCAAAGCACACCATCATTAGACAACCTGACTTTTATGTTACATCAAGAACCACAATATGATTTTTTTGATGACTTAGATGAATTTTTATATTTGCCCTCTGAGATGGCAACCTATTTGACCTATAAAGAATTAACTGAACTTGATGACTTTGAAAAGGAACAACATAAACTTAAAAATGATTGGGAATTATATTTTGATGAAGACCAGAATATAATTGCTAGGAAACAAAGTAAAGATTTAAACCTTATGAACCCAGCAGAATCCACTAATACATCTATCACTTCTAGACCGCCTATAATACAATATCTTGAAAGTTCTATGCGAACAACTGATTATGGACAAGGTCATCCACCAAGAACACCAATCCTTCCATATACTAATAATAATCCACTTCTCAGAACTATAGGAAAAAGTCGTCCACCTGAGATCACTTATTTTGGAAAAAATTCAGTACTTCTAAATATAGCTGAATGTGATGATCTCCAACTGTATGATACTTATTTAGAACAATGGATTGTCTCTGTTAGAAGAGATTACCAAGCCAAACATGAGCTAGATATAGAAACAGGAGAAGCCATGATTCGTATAGGAGAAAATTACTTAGGTGACGTAGCTAGGGCCGCCTGGGAAGCCTACAAAGCAAAATTCCCAGAGGAAATAGCTCGTATAGCAGCCCAAGGCAACAACATACTAAATTTTTGTTATACTATCCATAGGCTTTTAACTGCTAGAGATGCCAATACAGAATTAGATATAAGACAAAGAGAAGCTATGAGAGACTTAGAACAGCTCCAATTATTCAGTTGGAATTGGATCAAACCTTTTTGCAATGACTTTCTAGCACTTACATCTATCTCAGGGAATTATTGTAATCCCGAATAAGGCGAAAGAATATTTAGTAAACTACCAGGAGACTTAGGTAATGAAATCCATAACGCCTGGATAGATTTAAAAGTAGCACCCCAATATGATAATATAGGAGTTAGAATTCAACATATCATCTCAATACTTAAAGAAAAATGCACTTACATTCAAATACGAAAACAACTTTAAAATCAACAATATGGGTTTTGCAGCCAAATATATACCCCACATCAATATGGACTAAACCAACATAGGCACAAACAAAGAAGAAAACCCAGCAATCCGGCTATACAATCTCAACCCAAAATCAAACCTAGAAAAGGCTACTACTTGAGAAAAAGCAAAGAAAAGAAGCCTTATCTAAACAAGACTAAACATGTCAGAAAATTCAAACCAAAGAAAACATATGTTAATACTATAACTTGTTTTTGCCTGTAACGAGCCAAGACATTTATCTTCTGCATGCCCAAATAAGAAAAACCTATACACTAGAGAAGCCAAATTGGTCTCTTGCACTAACTTGGACTTAATAGCAATACAAGAGGATGTATTTGATACCTCGTCTATTTACTCTATTATCTCTATAGAAGACCTAGAAGAAATAGCTACAAATACGCTGCCTCTAGTAGTAAGTTCCAGCAAGAGCTTGATGACTTAGCAGATCAATGGGAAGACTTAGATTCCATGAATCTTATGTTTACACAATCTATACCTCAAAATACAATATTAAAACTAGATCTGCTAGATTATGTCCATGACTAGGCCCTAAAAATAGGAACAGATAATTTTTCTTGTTTTCTATGCGGCTACTACCCAGCCATAGATAAAAGGGGAACATGTAAACTATGTAGAAAACAGATATGCAACTTATGCCTACAACAAAGTTTTAACATAATAATACCCACAACTCAACAAGCCCGAGGAAGTACTAGGAATATGCTCCTTGAAACTAGAGTCTCCGTTCTAGAAACTAGACTTAATATATTAGAAACAGAACTTGCTAGACTTAAGCAAAGTAATTTCTCCATATCATACGATAAAGGAAAAAGTATAGCCATTACTGAACCAAGCTCAGATACTGATATGGTTTTTATAAAAACCCCCAGTATATGCAATACTGGAAGAACCACTGATATCAGAGTTCGTTGTTTAATCAATATACACGGACATGAATTTACACTACATGCTTTCCTTGATAGTGGGGCTACAAATTCGACAATAGACGAGGAAACTATTCTATCCATAATACCCCCAGAACTCATCAAAACTGCTAATCAACCTATGGTTAGTACGCAATTTGATGGAAAACAACTAGCTTGTACCAAATTCGTTACAAACACACATTTAAGATTTTATACAAACTGTGATACATTTGGAACTTCTCTCTCCCTTCCCAAACTATGGATCAAACCTCTTCCACAGCCAAATCTTCACTTAATCTTAGGACTTAGTTTTCTTATAGCTCAAGAAAGAGCATTATTACTTACAAAAGACTATGCCATTTTTCTCTCCACACCTATAGTATCTCCAATTGTGTCAGATTATCCTTTAGTTCCCAGTAAGAAACCCTATCCTACAACCCCAACCATTAAGGACATAGCCTCAAAAGATACTGATACAAACAGTTGTCACTGTAAAAGTGACACGCCATGTAAAAGTTCTTGTTCCCTCATAAACCAAGAACTTTCTTGTTCTTTGGCACATCAAGAACTACTTCAAGATGAATTTTTTTAGATGACTTCAACGGCCCAGATTTAGATATTCCAAAAGATCTCCTCTCCCCTACATACTTAAGAAATTTAATAACTACTCAACTTGACTTAGACTCTCTAATCTCCCGACTAGAAAAACTAGAAATTATTGGTGATAACCCTACAAAATATTGGGAACATGATAAAACATATTGTCACCTAGCAATAATTCATCCCGATCTTACAATAAAGGCACAAGACTTGAAATATACTAACTGGAAAATCGAAGAATGCACAATGCACATTAACCAATTATTAGCCCTTGGAGCCATTAGACGTTCGACCTCCAGACATAGAAATCTAGCTTTTATTGTAAATAAAGGAGCGGAACAAAAAAGGAGACAATCTAGAATGATGTTTAACTACAAAAGACTAAACGATAACTGTCAGGAAGATGGATATAAAATCCCTGATAAAGACCAACTGCTTAACAAATTTCAAGACTCTAAATGGTACTCCAAATTTGATATGAAATCTGGGTTCTAGCAAGTCAAGATGCATCTTGATTCAGTAGAGTGGACTGCTTTTTCTTGTCCAGAAGGTCATTTTGAATGGCTAGTTATGCCATTTGGTCTAAAAGTAGAACCATAAATTTTTCAAATAAAAATGGACACTATTTTTAGAAACTTAGCCAATTATACTTGTGTGTATATTGATGATATTTTGGTCTTCTCCAAAACAAAGGAAGAACACTATGCACACTTACATATGATATTTAACTTATTGAGACACATGGTTTAATAATCTCCCGAAGCAAAATGAAGCTAGCAGTCAAACATATAGATTTTCTAGGAGCTGAAATAGGACAAGGAACAATCTCCTTACAACCTCATATTACTTCAAAAATATTAGGTTTTCCCGACAAGATGGAAGACACAAAAACTCTAAGATTATTTTTGGGACTTCTCAACTATGTCAGGCAATATTTGAAAGATATAGGAAAGATTAGTCGACCCCTATATAGCAAAACCTCCTTAACAGGACAAAAATATTTTAATCAACAAGACAGACCTAGTTAAACAAATTAGAGAAATGGTAAAAAAAATACCAGTCTTAAGACTACCTTTGGATACTGACTACTTAATTATAGAAATTGATGGTTGTGGAACTGGATAGGGAGGAGTTCTTTATCGAAAACCATCCAAATATGTCACCAAAATATTTGAGGCTATTTGCCGATATACTTCTGGTCAATACAAAGAAAAAGGTAGGTTAACTTCTCTTAATTATGAAATACTAGCGGTAATTTATTATTTAGATGCTTTCAGACTCTTTATATGCAGCAAACAGGAAATTACCGTCCGAACAGATTGTGAAGCTATAGTCAAGTACAGCCAGCAGACAAAAGGATTAAAAAAAGGACTTAGTACAAAAAGATGGTTAAAGTTCACAGATACAATTATAAATAAAGGATTAACTATTCACTGGGAACATATTAAAGGAAGTAATAATTCCTTAGCAGATACACTTTCTAGACTTCTACATTAATTTCATGATTATTACAGGTACAAAAATGGACAAACAAAAGAAGGTAAAAATGTTTGCAATGAGAACTATGCAGTTTGGCAATCAAGAACTTCAACAATTTACTCGTTACGAGGAACAATTCCACTTTGCAACTAGAGACAAACTTGATCACATTCAGACTTGCCTACTTGGCAATATATGGAATATTCCTACTATTCCAGGAAGTGCTAGCTACAAGATAGCAATCATCAATGCTCTGGCCAATTACTTTCAGACAACAGTACAAAGGCCAGTAGGAAAGAAATTCTCTTGTTATGTAGTCTTCTCCGGTACACAAGCAGGAGTCTACCAAGACTGGGAAGAAGTTACTATTGCTATACAAGAATGTGAACACCCTTCATTTAAAGGTTTTTATTCTCTAGAAGAAGCCTTTAATGCAGCAAGGACAGCTATTGGGCCAAACTTCTTTGTTAGTACACAATTTAAAACTGGCGAAAAACCACCCATGGAAACAGAAACAGAAGACTTAGACAAAACTTATGCCCAAGCACTGACAACCATACAACCTCTAAAGAATACAGAACCTGTGATTCACAGGCCCAAATATTTAACTTTGGGGCAATTAAGAGCCCGATCAGAAGCAACTACAGTACAAAGAAACTCAGAGGCAACACTATTAGGACTTCCAAATACTATCCCAGAAGACATTTCTATCCACATAAGAAGACTGGCCGAAGGATCTACTTTTGAAGTCTTTGCTGAATTATGTGCTGCCCTGAAAATTCTACACCAAAACACACCAAAAGGAATGACAATTCAGTATGAAGCAAAATTCAGTCCCAAACTCAAATGTCAAAACAGGAACAAAGTTTGTGAAACCTCAGAAAACTATGGTTGTCAATGTCAGCTTATATATTGTTTTCGCAGAGTCAATATTAACATTGACACTTATGAACCTCCAACTATCAAAGGAAGACAAATTACGTCATTCCTTCTAATGGACTATGGGCTACTAGCCAAGTTATGGGTTTATGATCCTGATTGTATCAAAAACTTCCCAAAGAAATTAGGACAGATTACTTCCTTAGTCCTTGAAGAAGAAGAAACCTATGTGATCTGTATAATTGATAGCTCTCCTCCGGAATTGATAAATTTAAAAATTGAACCTGTCCGACATCTAATCAGAATAGATGTTGATGACCTTCCTAACAGGCAACTAGAGTTTGAAGACTACCCTTCTGTTTCTGATACTGATTGGGATGCTTTTCCCTCTTTAATGGACCAACTAAAACATTGGAGAGCCTCGGTCCAAGGATCTAACTGGACTTGGGATAGGCTAGAAGATCTTAATGACTATCTCTTAGCAGGCGAGACATATACTGAAAAAATCTATTGGCCCAAAGACATGAGTACCAGATTTTCTCTTTTGCCTTCACCACACAATATACAACTTTATTTCAGCATTATCAAAAGAAAACAGAAACATCGGCCCACAAAGCAAGAGCCACCTCAGTCCTCTCTGCTCGAGCATACCGAGCTGCTTCAGCTCGAAATCAACTATACAATCAACCAGCCCAATCTGGCCTGACAACAGAAACTAGTCAGTCAGCCCAACAAGCTCAATTTCATGAAGCCCATGGAAACAGTACCCCATCACTAGACTCTACAGGCGAACACAACCTCGACAACATGATGGAATCCTAAGGGACCCACCACCACTGTAGACTGACATCCACTTCAGCATCACACTTTCCCAGCTCACCAGATTCGTTCTTATCATTTTGCTTGTTACCCTCTGCCTGTCACCCACTTTTCCACGCCCTCACGATTCCTTCTTATCCCCTTTTCCAGATGTCTTATCCTACCCAGGCCATGGGTACTCCAGCTGTCCACCAAGCACACCCCTTTCCTCCCTATAAAAACCCCCCTCTTTCTCCTTCAGAAACCACGGACCATCAGCCCTAGCCAACTCTCCAGTTCTAACCCTCAACTTTCGGCCCTCGAAGTTTGTAAGTGTTTTCTTTCTCTTCCCCAGTTTCCCCATCATGTCTATAGTCAGTGTAAAGGTCCATCGTGTAAATATGATAGTCATGTAAATTACTATGTTCATACATGTCTATGTTCTTAATTTTCCTAAGTTTGTATCTTGGATTGTAATATAAGCCTTGAATAAATCCAGAAGTATGTTTCAAAATATTTGTTTGTTTTTGTGAACCTACCTTTCCTTTCCATACCTCAGTCCTTTTCCTAGTAACTGCTCCGTGAACGATAACTGCAAAGATTTCACATTGCTATGACCTGATAAGACCTATGCGGGCTAAAATAGGGCAAGAAAGGGCAAACTGTTCATCCCTGAAAAAGCCGGGGCAAAGGTCATACCGTGAAATCACTTACAGGTGAGGCTCACTGGTACAAAAGGAAGGGTAAAGTAAAGTAAAAAAAAAATTATTCCTAATTACCGTTTACAATTACTGTTCACAAAAATTACTGTTCACAAAAGCAAAATATTAACAAAGAACTATTTCCCCATTCAAATTACTGTTCACAAATAAGTATCTTATAGTCCAAAACAATTACTGTTCAATGATATCATTAATTTGTACTCTAAAACTATTATTAATCTGAGTCATTGTTTTTCCTAAGAAAATGATATCAATTTGTATATTATCTTTCTTAAAGTCTCCATATCCTTTAGCTTTGATTATGATTTTTATATGTTTAACAAAGTCCTGAATTGTCATATTGAAATTAGGGTAAAAATATGTGATTCCTATGTTATTGTTCATATCGACTTCAATAAGCCCAATGATTGCCTCCTCTTTGTCTACAAACCTAGAGTCATATAGAACCAGTAAAACTTTGCCTCCTATACTTTTTCTAGTTAAGTCTCTAAGGCCGAATATAATTAATCCTAAATGAATGTAATTATGTCGTATACAGAGGAGTATTCGTGTTGATTCTTCAGTCATAAGGGTTAGACGTTCTTCTCCTTCATCAGGGAGGTGAAGTGCTTCAGTTCTATGATGGCGAAATAGTGAAGTGTTGAAAGAGAATCATCCTTGGTTGTACAATCTTCTAGGATTTAGTGTGTTAAGTTGGGCATTTGAAAAGAGAGTAAGATCTCTTTCTACATCTACTAATTCTTCTAGTCTGTGATTAGAAATACTATTTCTTCTTCCTGTTATGATTGTATCAAGCCAAGAAATTGTATTTGTTTCTATTCTTCTTTCACATAGTATTCTAGACGGACCGGTAAAAGTTTCAGTTGTAATGGAAGGTCGTATTAAATTCATTTTGTTGATAGAGTTCACTATGATTTATCGATAAAAGTTTTCTCGAAATTTTTTATTGTTAAATAAATTTTTATGAAATTTTATTCAAAAAGTAATTTTTAAATTTTAAAAATACTTAAATAATTAATTTTCATTAAATATAATTTTTTAGGATCTATAGATTATCGTTTGAACGTTAAAAAAAATTAAATTTAGTTTAAGTCCAAATCTAATTTTCAAATTATTTTTTTAGAAATTATTAACTTTGAATTTAAAATTATTTTCTTATAGTTAGAAAATTTATTTTACTTTGACAATTTTTATAGACATGAATCTGCTAAATTTCTAACTTAGATAAAAATTTGTGAATTTTTTAACTAAGAATAAAATTTTTAATTTTTTTTTTGATAATCAGACTTTTAATTTTTAAAATATTTACCAACCAATATTTGAAAAACTAAATTTTTTGAAGACTAATTATTACCTTTGACATGCCCTCATAACTTTTCAAAAATTTTGGGTGTCTAGATAATTTTCTATGATTTTTTTCCCAAAATATATTTGCCTTTAAAATTATTCATTTTAATTTTTATTTCCCCGACAAAGTTCACTTTAAATTTTCCTTTAAACTTTGTCAATTTTCACAAATGTTTGATAGAATCTAGTTTAAATTTTTTTTTGTATAGTTGATTTTACACTTAACATGTTTGTTTATGTGATCAAAGGAGGAGAAAATAGAATTAAGTTAAGAGAGATCTAAATTTTTAAATTTTTTGAATTGCATTGTCAAAAATTTTATTTCTATCCTTTTATATGTTATTTAACCATAACTTAATTAGGGTTATTGTACATTAAAAAGGAAGAGATTGTAAGTACCCGGATGAGTTTTGTTGTGGTCAACCAAGTCAAGTTAGGTCCTATTGGTATTTGATCTATATCTAAGTGTGAGGGAATTTAGGAGCATAGGAAGTCGAGCGGAAGACGCAGCGGACGAGAATGATGGCACGGGAAGAGAGTTTACGGGCTCGGTGCATTTGAGGAACGCGGAGATCTGCAAAAGAGTATATCGGTGGAAAGAGAAGAACGCCCGTGATATCCGAGGAATGAGAAACTGGAAGGAAACACATTCGAGAAGAAGGTCAGAGAAAGATTCGTCCTTCGAAATCGTCGGATAATGGAGGCTACCTACGCCGAGCGGATTGGGGCAAAGCAATACCTAGTGTAGCAACCTTCGCTGCTCAATTGGTTCAACCACTTCGATGGAGAATGGAACCAGATCGTTGCACAGAAGATCCAGTTCGATCCGCTTGTTATTTTGGGTCCAGGCCAAGGGATCTTTCCGAGTGCGATTACACGTTGTGTTGATTTTACATGGTAGTTGGTATATCCAATTCTGTAATAATTTCGAATCTTAAAGCACGTATTAATTTTAATCAAATTAAAATGATAATACATTACAAAATTTAAAATTGATTTATCATATTTATATAGTATAAATAGTTGTCATATTAATTAGATGATACAAATGTTAGTATTTATCCAATCCATTTATTAATGGACCGGCCCAATGAACCACGAGTAAGGGTGAGTATTCGGTTCGAACCGAATCGAACCGAATAAACCGAATGAATAATGATACGCACAGTAAAAATTTGCTCAGTGAAAAACGTAGTGAATGACAATCAACGACACATCCGACGTCCGATCGTCGATCGGACACTACCGGCGACCTTCGATCGTCGTCCTGAATCAAACTATACCTTGGAAGGACGGTGAACTCGTCAGGATCGCCGACAACGGTGAATCCGTTGAAATCGACGGTGAATGAATCAACGACCTTTGATCGTCGTACCCCTACGGGTTCATCGTATCCCCCAAGGTATAGTTTGGTTCAGGACGGCGGTCGGAGGCCGCCAGTAGTGTCCGATCGACGAACGGACGTATCGTTGATTGTCATTCACTACGTCTTTCACTGAGCGAGTTTTCACTGTGCATATCATTACTCAAACCGAATACCGAATTAACCGAAATTTTTCAAGAAAATCGAACCGACCGAATTTCGTGATAAAAACCAAGAAAACCGAACCGATAAAAATTCGATTAATTCGGTTTTTAACCGAATTAACCGAGAAATCACCGCTGGGTCTGAAATCAGTGATTTCAGTCCCAGCGTGGGCCTGAAATCAGTGATTATGGTGCCAAACAGATTATTATTCGGTTTATTCGGTTTAACCGAATTACAAAATTTAAAATCGAAATCGAATTAATAAAAAACCGAACCGAATTTTGAAAAAACACCGAAAATCGAATTAACCAAATCGAATTTTAAAATTCGATGAATTCGATTCGATTAATTCAGTTTTTTCGAATTTTTACACACTCCTAAACACGAGTTATGGGGAAGCGATAATTGACCACGTCAGCCAACGATTGAGAATTTATTGAACGATTCATCCGGGAACGTGGTAGATAAAGGAAGTAACTCGAAACGATAAAACGTGATCTCTGAAAAGAGGCCGCAGCCGTCTCTTATCCTTCATCCCTTTCGACGCCGATGGCCTCCGCTGTCCAAGTCTTCGCCGTCGCCGCTGCCCTCCTCTACGCCGTCACCGCTTGCTTGTCGAAGTTCTTAGCCGCCTGGCCTGACGGACCCCCTAGCTTCTCTTTCTCCTCGTCCGACGCGGAACAGCCTCCCTCAGATCTCCCCCGGCTCGTCTTCGAGGAAGTCTCCCATATAGTTTGGGCCCTTCTTGTGCGCAGCGCCGGCGCTCTTCTCATCTATTCTTTCACGATCCTTTTAGTTGTCGTCTGCTGCGCCTTCATATGCGTCCTCCATCGGTTTGTCTTCCGTCCCATCCTCAACGCCATCTCCGAAGCAGATCGAAGCCGCAAGAAGACAGAACACGTCATGATCCGACGGTGGACATGGGATCTGCCCCCAAGAAGACACTATCCCGACGGTCGTCCATCGGTTTGTCTTCCGTCCCATCCTCAACGCCATCTCCGAAGGAGATCGAAGCCCCAAGAAGACAGAACACGTCATGATCCCGACGGTGGACATGGAATTTGCCCCTACTTGCCAAAGTAGGGTATGATGGAAATATGGTAAAATAAACAGCTTCTCTCCTACAATTTGGATGATGTTCTTATGATCTTGGATTATTAATTATGCTTAAAAATAAGATTTTTGCTTGCTTAGGAAACATTTGGAGGAACAGCTAGCTAGCGCATTATTAATTTGTTCTTTCTTTGTTCTTGTGTTCTCTGATTATTATAATCATAAAGGGGTTGTTGTATCAGGCTTTTACGAACGTAATGCTTTATTTGGCTTCCTACGGCGCTCGCAGAATTAAGATGGTAACGGCTCCCGTTGATTGAAATTTTGCCCTTATTTTTCTTCTCACGTTGCTAAAATGATCGGATGAATAAACATGCATGTTTTACAATCCATGTCAAGTCTTTTTTTGGCTTTTCTTTTGATTGCATCCAATTACAGCGGACCAAATATGACCTTTGCTATCTAATTCAATTCCATTGACCACGACAAAAACTTTTATAACATTATATTCAAAAATAGAACTGCAATTATACAAAGTGCAAATTTTTTTGATCGGTTTGAAAAAGAAGCAGTTGTGTTGACGGCGGAATTCTCTTCTTTCATCAATAACTTAAGAAGAGATATAGTGCTGGCTACGGGTTTAATTTCATGGTTGATCCCTTAGAAAACGATTAAGTTTCATTAAATTGATTAAGTTTGGGGTCTTTACCAAAATGTCGCTCTTTATCCGTGAATATTTCTTCATTTTTTAGGAATTCTTTGATTTGGGGAAAATTTCACATTTGCCCCCTTCTCAAAGTTTGCCAACGTTTGCATTCATTAGAAATTATTTACGTGCATGTTAATTGTGATTTTTTCCCGTTAAAGTCAATATAAAACTAAATAGACTAACTAGACAAATCTTTAATTGTGATTTTAATTTACCTTTGTTAAATTTTATCATGTTTAATATTGCCAATTTATAAATTGGTAGATAATATTTATAGATCGTGTCATTGAACTAAAAAAAAAAAGATCTCTAATACATAGATAAGTTGTTGAGTTAATATAATTTATAATTTTTTATTAATTATTAATTTACGAGCTGAGTAAAATGCTTGATTATATAATAGACTCACTAGATCTGTGTCATGTCATTTAGCAAGAAAAGACAATGATTTTCATGCACAGGATCAACCAATCAGTCCATTGTTTCAAGAGTTGTCTTCCAATAACAACAATGATCTTTGTAATATTAATATGATTCCAATTCTTCTAAACAATACTTCAAAGAAATAAATATATATAACAAATAAACTATGATCGTTCAGTATCCTTAATTTCTTCGACAGGCTCTTCAATCTAAGGAAACGGAATCTGCCCCTGCCATGTACAGTCCTATGATGGAATTTAATTAGTGTTTGGGCCACTGAATAAACACTTAATATTGGGAAAATAAAAAGCTTCTCTCTTACAATTTGTATGATGTTCGCATGATCTTGGATTATTTATGCTTAAAAATCAGACTTTTGCTTGCTTAGGAAACATTTAAAGGGCATAATGTTTATGCATTCTTTATTCTTTCTGCTCGTTTCTTATGATCTTAAAGGGGTTGTATCAGGATTTATGATGACTGAGTTCAAGCGAACCAGGATGTATAACTCAGTGTCAAACTTTGGTTTGATCACGAATCTGAACCACAGGCCCGTGCAGGCTTAATTCTTGTCTTGTACATGAAAGTCGATTGGCTCCCTTCCGAATTTAATTCTTGTCTTGTACATGAAAGTCGATTGGCTCCCTTCCGAATTCGGCAGTTTCATTTGGCTTCCTATATGATAAATGGTAACGACTCTATTTGTACTCTATTTATGGAGATTTCACCTTTAATTTTTTCTATGATTTTGCAAAAATAATGTTTTTTTCTATGATTTTGCAAAAATAATGAACAAACACATTTCACAATCGATATTGCATGTATTTCTAGCAAAGTTTCCACAAGTAAATTGATGAAAAAAAATCATAAAATTTATACAGTTCATTTGATAGATACTGAATTTCGGGTGCACGGTTTGGTAAATTTTTTCGTCAAAGATCATTTACTCTAAATCCTTCGTATTTTTCATGGCTCTCTTCTTTGGTTTGTTTACTGTTTACTTAATTCCATTAAAAGTTCTTTTACTTCAACACTTGTATGTTTTTACTAATTCTTTGAGAAAATTTTCTAGAACAGGCAAGCCTGAGTTTTTCTTTTCTGCGGTTCGGGCAACATCATAGCTGATTATTCTCTTGCTACATATTTATTAACAAACATGGAATGCACCAAGAAAAGGCATTCAGATAGTCCCTAGATTTAAACTGGGAACGCTCACATACAAGTGCAGGATGCAATATTTCAACTATACAACTCTCAAAGAAACGAAGAAATTTTTATCACCAGTAGTCAATGAAAACAAGATATGTGTTTGGAGCAATAAACTATAGGAAACTAGTGAAGAAAAGATAGTTCAAAGTGCATAACACATTATGCAGTCTTCATGCAAACATTGGTTCATGGTCATAGCCCTGTTCTGATGTAACTGATCAAACTTATAGCGCAAACAGTCCTCTAGGCGGAAGCTCTTGATTTGTGATGCCTCTTCTTTCGAGGCGCTCGGTAAACCACTGTCACCATCTATTTTCATGAAGCATGCAAGATCAATCATCACAATTTACCCCAATAAGCAATGTATTTATTTAACTACCAAACAAAATATTTAATCTACAACTAGTTGTCAAACTTTTTACATAAATTTTATTTTTTTATTATTAATATATCACTTAATTAGAAAATTTATTGACGGTCTAAGTGTAGTATTAAGTAGACACTAAATAAAAGATTACAAATATTATAACAAAATAACCTTTGCTTTCATAAAATAATATTATGAAAATATATAAACCTAAAAAATGTTTTCTATCTAGAAACCTATGCAAGATCTTAAAATATGAAAACTTACCAATCCACTAAACATTAAAAATTGAATTCAATTAGAAGTATTATTTTTCTAGTATTTAATGTTCTAACATAGCAATAATGAATTTCTCACCTGATTAATGAAGAATGAGTTTGGCACTATGGTAGTGGACCCATCAGAAATGGTCAACGATGTGGAAGTGATTCCTATGTTTGCCACTGTACCTTCGATTGATCCAATCTGCATGTTCAAAATATTAATCATTAACATTTTCACATATAAAACAAATGTGCAAATAAAAAAACATAAATAAGAAGATAAAAAAACTTATATTCTATCTATTGTTTTAAGAAATATTGAAGCAGCAAGGAATAAATTAACATGCTATTATAACATAACATTTTCAACAAATATATATATAAGATTAAATACCCTTATATGGTCTCTAATTGCAAAAGGCTTTAGAAACTGCAAATGAAGGCCGCTGACAAAATTTGTAAATATGTCTCTAGTGACAAAAGTTATAGCAGCACCTGCAACAAAAAAGAAAGTACAATAGAATGATAAATTCGAAAACAATAATGATATGAATATTAACAATTTGATAACTTAGAATAATATTAAGATTTTATCAAAAAAAAAATCAAAATATACCTCCCATCCCACCAAAAGTGATAAAAGATTTCACGGGTAAATGATATATCTCAGCCAAGGCAATCAATCCCACTAGACTCAAGATCAGAGATACCAACTTCTCAAATGGCATTAGATTGTCTTCATTAAGCCCCATCAAACCCCATTTTAGGAAAATATTGGTCTTAAATCGGTGAAGAAACCAAGTGTACATACTACTACTGCCGCTCTCCCAATTGTAAAACAAATTTAGTAATAGCAGCTGGGATAATCCCTGATGGTTCCATCCTAAGAATAATCCTGTATGTAACATGAAAAAAGTCACTAAAATATTTTTAAAGACACATGCATAGATTAAAAAAGTTACTGAAATATTTTTAAAGACAAATGTATGGATTACAAAGACACGATAAAATTGTGCAAATCGATTAGGACAATAAAAAGATTCTTTTTGTTTACTTATCATGATCAATCACATTAATAACAATATTAAAAATAGAATCCTTTTTCTTAGCACCAAGGCTCTTGAATTGAGTATAATAATTAAATTTTATCCTACTGTTGCAGGAGTCTATTGATAATTCAATTCTAGAAACCTCTATTCATAGCCACTGAAACTAAGTGCATGTTTTCTTACAGAAAACTTGATAAGTGAAATTATTTTGCTAACTTTCTCATACTGACTTGAATTAGATCCTTTAAGTGGGCCCTTGTTGCATACAATGCATTCTATTTGTCCACCACACAACAGTAAATGGAAAATTAGCACCTTAGATCTTCAGGGGATTTTGGATTCTGAAATCTGACGAACAACCTATCTGGTAGTTAAATGGCACATGATCTTGACGGAAAAAGTCAGCTTCATAATAAAATACTGAGATTCATGCACATGGTCCAAGTTTTGTTGAGCTTCTCTTGCTTGAATTGTGAAGTTGGTGATGAAAAGGGCATATTACTTGTGGTCTTGGACTCAACTTTAATACCATAATTAATGGCAGAGAAGAAAACATACTGACGACCAAGAATTCTAGACTATATATCTATTGTGGTTGATTAGACATTTTAACATAATACAGTTGCCAACAACATGAAGACTGAAGATGTTAACTCATAGGTGACAACTGCATGTACCTGAAGTCAACTAGCATCATTTTATATGATTCAGACACATTTAACTGAAGATTTGGTTTTTCTGATCTTA
Source organism: Boesenbergia rotunda (assembly GCA_024364735.1). Classification (NCBI taxonomy): domain Eukaryota; kingdom Viridiplantae; phylum Streptophyta; class Magnoliopsida; order Zingiberales; family Zingiberaceae; genus Boesenbergia; species Boesenbergia rotunda. The sequence goes on from JAGFNQ010006012.1 coordinate 479,589, forward strand.
ACTGTACCATACATAACAAGGAGCACTGATGTACTGTACAAAGAGGTATTCTGCTTATATTTATGTCAATCCTTTTAGAATTAGAACCATTGCTTGCTATAGAAACTTTGGTAAACTAAAACGAATCACAGATTAACTCTATTTTGGTTTATTTAGATGAAGTGACAGGTGCCGCTATGGCTCAAGTTAGATTTATCATATTATGCCACAGATTCCACCGGAGGATTAGTTTTATCGAAAAGATAAAGCTTTTGCTGGCTTTTTTATGCATTTGCAATTTGAATCTTAATATTCAGCACATATGAACAACAGCTCCTTCAGATCCATAGATAATCAGATCAAAGTACAGATAGAAGTCTAGAACTAATATAGCATCATCTGCATAAAGGTGTTTATCGGCCAGCAAGTAGAGGAAATAAAGTTGGTTTTCATTTTCTGGATTGNTGTCCCCAGAAACCTACTGATGACAACCAGAAGGCACATTTGCTGAACTTCGCATATAGACGCTCTCATCTGAGAGTCTCCAATAGGATGCGAAGATGCTGTGCATGCTCCTCCTCAGAATGTGAGTAAACTAAGATGTCATCAATGAATACTATGACGAACTGATCCAGATACTGCAGAAATACGCGGTTTATCAAGTCCATGAATACCGCTGGAGCATTGGTAAGCCCAAATGGCATTACCAAAAACTCATAGTGTCCATATCGGGTGCGGAACGCTGTCTTCTGGACGTCTGACTCTCTGACCCTCAACTGATGATATCCGGATCGCAGATCAATCCTGGAATACACAGACGTGCCCCTGAGCTGATCAAACAAATCCTCAATCCGTGGCAGGGGTTACTTATTCTTGATGGTCACTGCATTCAACTGTCGGTAGTCGATGCACAACCTCAAAGAACCATCTTTCTTCTTCACGAAGAGAACTGGGGAACCTCATGGTGAGACGCTAGGTCTGATGAATCCCCTGTCCAATAACTCCTGGAGTTGGACCTTCAGCTCGTCCAACTCTCTCGGTGCCATGCGGTATGGAGCTTTCGATGCCGGCGAAGTCCCCGGTATCAGCTCAATAGTAAACTCCACTTGCCTCCTGGGAGGCAATCCTGGTAGCTCCTCTGGAAATACGTCCTGACATTCTTGAACCACTGGGACGTCCGAGAGCGGAGGGCTACTGCTGTCGTCGGTGCCAATGACTGACAGTAAGAAACCCTGACATCCGCGAGATAGTAGTCTCTGTGCCTGAAGCGCAGAAATAACCGATAAGCCCTCATCCCTGATGCCAGTGAAATCCCACGAGGGTTGGTCCGGAGGCCAGAAGGTGACCACCCTCATCTGGCAATCGACTGTGGCATGATACGTTGTAAGGATGTCTATACCAATAATAATATCAAAGTCCACCATCTCCAGAACCAACAGATTAACTGTGAGGGTAATACTACCGAAATCTAATGGGCATGCTCTGACCTCCTGTGTGATCCTCAAGATCTCTCCTGAGGGTAAGGATACAGATAACCCCTGTAGTCTAGCGGTAGCCAATCTACCAATCCTACTCATGAATAGCCGCGATATGAAGGAGTAAGAACTACCTGTATCAACTAATAGCTCAGCAGGAAAGGCATAAATAGAAATAGTACCGCGGAATACCGATTCATCGGCCCGCTGGGCCTCCTCCCGCGTGACAGCATAAATCCGTCCAGTCTCAGGCGGGGGTGGTGGTGGTGGCACTGCTGGGTACTGCTGCGAGGGGCCGGCGGGGTACTGCTGCGAGGGGCCGGCGGGGTACTGCTGAGGTGGTAACTGCATCTGAGACTGATGCTGCTGAACTGACCCTCCCACCGGGTACTGAGGCTGCTGCATCACCGTCTGATAAACTGGATAGGTCTGCTGTGGAAGTCCTGCAGCTGAGCTCTGAGATGAGGCTGGGGTATAACTGGCCTCGTGCCCTAGCATACCATAAGCAGGTGCTGGTGGGGCGGCATACGGCTGGCGGAATGAAGGCTGAGTCCTCCGTCCGCCTCTCTGAGCTCCTGACTGTCCTGAATGTCCAGTCTGGCTAGTGGCTCCCGTCCCCTCATTCTGTGCCTTCAAGGCACAGTCCCTGCTCAAATGTCCTGGTAATCTGCAGTAGTAGCAAACGGCCTGCTCCAGGCGACAGTTTGCTACTACGTGCCCTCGGGATCCGCAACAGGTACAGTACGATGGCTGTGCAGTCTTCTTCCGGTCCTGCTGAGAAGACTGGAAGGATCCGGTAGAAGAACGTCTCGACTTCTGGGGCCCAGAGGATGCCCCAGAAGTGCCAGAAGCTGCCTGAGTGTGGCGGCCGCGCTTCTGTCCAGTAGTCTGCGGCTGCTGTGGCTGAGCTGAGTCCGTCGTAGCCTGTTTCCCCTTCTTACCCCCAAATAATCTGTGCTGAGTCATCTCAATAACGAGCGCTCGCTCTAAGGCCTCTCGATAGGAGGTCGGGACAAATCCTGACATTCGAGTCTGAATATATGGCGCTAGACCCATATGGAACTGAGTCATCCTCTCTAGGTCATCTGCAACCAGGTGTGGGCAATACTCTGATAGGCGAGTAAACTCCGCCTCATACTCCAGTACTGATAAGTCTCCCTGCTTGAGAAATATAAAATCCTGTCGTCTAGCCATGCGGAACGATACTGGAAGGTATCTCACCTCAAACGCCTCCCGGAATGTGTCCCAGGTGACATGCTCCTCGCCAATAACGGTCTGCTGCGTAGATCACCAGGCATATGCCTGATCTCGCAGGTGATAAATGGCCAACTCAGCCTTCTCCCATTCTGAACACGTCAGATAACGGAAGGTACTCTCAAGTGTCCTGATCCACTCACGGGCCACAGCTGGATCTGGTCCTCCCTGGAATAGAGTGAATCGGCCCTTTACGGACGCCGCCAATATCGGAATCCGGGCTCGATCTCGAATGCCGTCGGTAAGAGCAGGTGCTGAAGGGGGCGCGGTGGAACATCCTGGGGCAGGAATCATAGAAGGTGCCGCAGGCATAGCCGGGGTGGACACCCCAGGTGGTACCACCGGTACCGTAGGAAATCCCGGGGCAACAAATGCCGGTGGAACTGAAGGGAGCACCGGGGCCTGCACCGTAGTCGGAATAGTAGGGTACGCTGCAGTAGTCATAGCCGGGGGTGCAGTAGCATACGTCGGTGCTGGTACGGCTGATGGCACAGTCTGATAGTATAGACCTGGTGCTGCTGGGGGAACTGTAGAGTACATCGGAGCAAGTATAGGCGTCTCCGATGGTATAGGGGAAATAACCGGGGCAGATACCACCGCGGTAACTACAGGCTGCCTCGGAATGGGTGTCTCTGATGGAACTGCCGGGAATATCGGTGCAGATCCTACAGGTACTGAATGGGTCGGCAGTGGTACGGCTGCTGACACAGTAAATACTACCGGAGTAGACACTGCAGGCGGGGCAGTAGGACCTGCTGATAGAAAAGGAGTAGGGGCCCTCTGAGTCGGGGAACCCTGACCTCTCTGGAGGTCTTGCGAAGTCTGACCTCGGCTATCCAACTCTCTCTCTGCTGGCTCTACCGCCGAAGGCTCTAAGGTCTCCTTACGTGGCCGTCCCCGACCACGTCTCAGTACAGGAATATGAGCATCTCGCGTCATACCTGTTAAATTATTAACGAGTATTAAAACCCAAAACCAAGAGGCTAACCTTAATTTACCTATTTGCTGCCTGGAGAAGTCCTGTCGCTGCCAAGTCCCCAAATTGCTGTCGCATCGCAACCACGACTTTAAAAATCCGTAATGTACTCGGATGAATAACATCAAACCCGAGCTCCGACACCTACCAGTTCAGTGTCAGATTTAAATTCCGAGAAATCCACGAATCGATGGTATCCCGCATCCTGGGCTTGATACCAAAAATAAATTGGTACCAGATAAACACCGAAAATCCCGTAAAACACGTAGGCATCGAAACCTACGCTCTGATACCAAAATTAAATTGTCACGCCCCGAGACCCAGGAGCCGCTGATCCAATAGAAAATCGGACAGCACCTCCCCTGTCCGGCAGACAATTTACACATACACACAGATAATATAACACAACCACGCAGTTTAAAGGGCCTCAGGCCTCAGATGTATGTAGAAACAACAATTATATGATTATATCTATCGAAAAACCAAATCCGGACTCAACTGAGCTGCCAGGGGGCAGGAACAAAGCCAAACCCGAACGAAGTCCAACATAGGACTCAAAAGTACAATACCTTCAAACAGAACGTGCATACATGTTCAAAACATACAGCGGAAGCATAGGAATGCTACAGGGTCCATAACAAAACAAGGAAAACCAAAAAGGGCTCCTCGGGAGCTGGGGACTGGCGGCTCGGGATCTCCTCGCAGACATCAACCTGAAATAAATATATATGGCAACGGGGTGAGTCCATAGCTCAGCGGATACCCAAACAGATATGCATAGAAGGTTATACCAACAATAAGAGTTCAGCTAGTACAGACTCATATCAACAGAAGGGGAAAGACTAGCACTGAACAAACTGGGATAGATACATACCTGAATCCATCTAACCTGTACAGAGGGTAAGAAATACCGGTGGAATATTAGTAGACAGATAAGCACAGATAACAAGTCTCCAGTATATGCGATGTCAAACAAGCGCAGCAAATAAGTGCAGCAAACAATGCACGATGCAAAGTATGCACATGGTGCAATGACATGTGTCACCCCTGACACCAGACAGAATCATCGTACACCTGTCATAGGGACGTCTGAAAAGGTAGGGCTCTGACAACTGTACACCCTGCCATCACTGCTCCTGAGTGACCGGGTGGCCAGGATGCTGGCGGAGACCACGCTCCTAACCCCAAGCAATGGGGGAGTCAAGCTCTCATCTCCTCGTGGCTCAGTACGAGAAGGGATCCCTGCTTGCTACCACGCCCGCGCTCACCCTCCAATAGTGGCCGAACGGAGCAATACAGGGCAAATGCACACATCTACGGTATCCACTAACCCATGAGTGGCCGTGTGTGCCCGTCATGTACCGGAAGACGATTAGGCTCAACCACAAGGGAGTCGCTGATCGCCGGCATGCAATGCAAGGATGGTGTATGATAGATACACATACCTCCCTCCCAAGTCCTCAGTATACTAAATCTCAGTCTGAAATCCTATAACAGGAAATACAGGTAACCTACAAGGTATACTGACCAGAAAACTACCCATCCCTCAAGGTCAAATGCAGGAGACGCTACCACGAGCTCTAGCATACCAATAGATATGACAATACCTGGGACTGTATGAAACTAACAGCAGAATAACTCAGGGATAAACCACAAGTATCCAGAACAGACATAATAAGCACGGATAAACAACAAATATCCAGAATAGGCATAATAACCAGGGATAAACAACCAATATCCAGAATAGGCCTAATAACCAGGGATAGCGTATAATCTTACTGCTATCTATAACAGAGTATGCATAATCACATGACAATATCAAAAGAGATAAGTCAAAGGGTACCCGCCTCCGAAAGTGTATAAATCCGTATCAAACCGGAAGAACCACCCGTCCGATATAATCCAATCAAGCTCCTGTATCAAGGATTGTATTTAATTAGCTATTATACAAATACAACAAGCTAATTAATCCCTAATTCGTTTTAGGGTTAACCTAATTCATCCTTTTCCGTTTAATTACCTCTAATTAAATGAAAGGTTCCTAATTACTCATCGTAATTTAACATTAGGTTTATTTCCAATTCAACCTCATCAAGATCACTAAGTGTATAACACACCAATCCTGCCAATTCCCCATTAATTGACACCGATCAATTATTGCTAACCTAAACACCAATTGTATCAAGGTAAGGCTCCAATTCCAATCCCTATGGTCTCTCCCATATTAAGCTCTCGGTCAGGGAACACTATGAACAAGACCTCCCTAACATCTGAACACAACAATCTACTGATCAACAACCAATAGCATAGATTCAAATCCGTCAGTCTAATACAAATTCACCGAGCTTACCTTAAGAAGCTCACAGTAGGGATTTTCTACTGCTCCACCCCAGCAATGTTCCAATCAATCGGAAATCTTACAGAACATCTCCTACACATGAATTGGAGCTCGATATCCCAGCAATATTTGGAGCTCGAGTGAGGAAGCCCACACCAGCGGGACCTAGGAGATCGTAGAAAGCATCCATGGCATTCTGTTCAGTTTCTATTCCAAACCACGCATACATCATAAACCAAAACCTAGCTCCTTATCAAGGGAAGGAACCTTACCAGAATCCGGCCAATCTCGCTGCTCAATCTGGCCACAGAAACGATCCTCAATCAGTCGGATAGATGATGTCCGACGTCGGATCTCAGCAGAGAGCAGAAGGTGGAGCAAAGCAAGAGAAAGGGGCGGCGCCGCAACTCGGGTACGCGAGTTGTGGGAAGAAGAGGAATCGCCGACCTTGAGCTTTCCGGCTTCGTGTGGAGAAGAAGGGTCGCCGGGCAAGGGAGAAGAGAAGAGGTCGTCGGCTTTGGCTTCGCTGCGCTAGGGCACTGCGATTGGGCGTGGATGGAATGCGGCTGCCACACCTAGCCCTAGCCGGCTATTTAAGGGGCCCTTTTTGCATTTTGGTCCAACCCAGTTTCGTCTAATTACAAGATCACCCCTAGGGTTCAAACTTGATTACAAGTTAGTCCTTATAATTGTTTGTTCAATTTCATTTTGGTTCCTAAGTTTGTCTCCAAGGACTTGGAAACCTCGAAACCTATCTGGTAATCCTCCGAAAATTATCGAGACCAAATCAAAAGTGTCGGATTTAACACGTTATATATATGCATTAGTAAGTTCTATTGTTCAATAGTTATAGAAGTCCACTGAATGCATGCTATCTCAAAATTTCTTAGCCCATGCTATTATATAACGTTACATGATGCTACTGGTCATATAAAATTGCGTTATCTTTTTTATCCAACAAACTAGTGATACCTGTGAGCTTTTATTTGTCTTGTCTGGGAATTCCTTGGACTTCAAAATTAGAATATTAAATACTTGTCTTTGATCGATTATCCTTGTATACTATTTGGTCACTGTACTAGTGAATTTTTTGGTTTTATTATGCTTCTTTTTTTATTGGATTATTTGAAGCTTCTTTTTCACTTTAAATTTGGCATCATCAACTCTTGCATCTGAATTGTTTGCAAAATTCATATGCATTCTTATTTAAGATCCGTGCTTACTTTGGATTTGTTCATATGCAGAATTCATATATCAACCGGAGTTTCTTGTCTAATGGTCTCAATATTTGTTGGACTACATTATCATCTCGTATATGCTATATGATGCTTCTACATTATCATCTCGTATACACTATATGATGCTTCTTTAGTTTTGGTAACCTGTGTTCTAACTCTTCTGAGCCTCTTAGGCTCTTTCTTTTTTCCAGATGCAGTTTCTTGATTAACGATACTCTCCCTGTTGTTTGAAGTTCTCTTAAGTTAGTTATTTTTAAAATTGTTGATTTTTTTCATGTCAATTTCCAGAGTAAGCTTTGCTTTTCCAGTTCAGCAAGTGGTACAGTTGCTGAAGGAGACAACAAAACAGAAGAAAAGTAAGTCCTTGAAGATTTGGCGTTTTTTTTTTCATTTTTTTTAACTCTTTGAACTTTGCAAATGGTTCATGGTTGATAATTGTTTTCTCGTTTTCTCTGTGAAAGTCAGCTATTCAGAATCAGACCCTTTATAATATTTAAAATCCATGTTTTTCTTGTTGAGTTCTTGGAACTAATGTTGAGACCAAATATTCAGTGTGTTTTTTTAATCTGTAATTTTTATCAATTTTCTTTTTAACAAGTCAAAACTATTGATCCAATGCCAATGATTCTTCCTTAGGACCCACGATGGTTTTGTGAATGCATCTTAATAATTTAACTTGCACATAATTGTAGCTCCGGCCTCTCAAACTGTTTCATTCTTGACAAAATCTTCTCTTCTTTGGTGAACAGGACATCAGAACATGGAATTTCTGGTAGGGAACCTTCTGAAACTCATTTTCTTTCCTTGTTTGATTGTGGCATTTAGTTCTAATACATCAAATGTTTGCTACTTTGCTTTAAGCTGTCATTTAGTTCTAATACATCAAATGTTTTATTTTTAATAAAGAGGTGACACTTTTGTCACATAACATTACTGTGCCTTTGAAGGTGGTTTTTAGAACACTGTTAGCTTCCTTGGTGCCTATAGTTGGTTTCAACGCAGTGATGACATCTGAGCATTTTGCTTCGTTTTTGGTTTGCAATTCAATATCAAATCTCATGACATACTATTTTTCTATGCTTTATGAGAGTTATATGACTTAAGGACCAAAATTTTGTTGGTACTTGCTTCATTCTGCATGATATATGACTGATGTTAAGTTCCCTTAAGAAATTGCTACTATTTAGTATGAATAGTTTCAATCTACATTCTAACAGTACCATGTTTACATAACATAATCTATAATCTTATTTAAGTAACTTGCTACTTTACTGAGAGCCATGTTGCAACTTGATGATGATGAGGTGCGAGTTTCTGCAACAAAAGTCATGAGAATCATGTCTCAGGTACAACATCTTTTATGTGATTGATTTTTGGGATTTGTGTCTATTGCAAGACAGTGGTCTGAAGTTGATTACCATATTTGGTCTAGCTGTGAAATGATAGATGAATCTACTATTAGAGAAATACTTACAACAACTTGCTACAAATGCTTCTGCTTCGTTTTAGTTTCTTTAAGATGCTTTATGAGATTTTTTGTATACTTTTGTTTTATTTTGCATTGAGGCACTGATGTATAATCTTATTTATTCTCAGTACATGGAAGATAATGAGTTCCAGGATCTGCTACAAGTACTTATGGATATGACTGAATCTGCAACCTAGTTCATTAGACATAGATCTTTTCAGTTAAAGAATGGGAGTGGCCCAGTAAGACTTACCGTTGAGCGTTGTGCTCTGCATATTTTTCAGTTAACAAAAGGTCAGTGTTACATTGATTCTGTTTATCATAATCTCTAATAGTTCATCTAGGTATGCTTTATATTCTTTTTAGTTGTCACATATGGAAGCAGTCTTATTTGTGTGTATATAATCTCTTATCCCAATTTATTATTTTTATGCAGTGTTAAAGCAGATCGAGTGAACACGCAGCCCCAAAGAACAACTTGTGAATGATGAAGTTTTATAGAACTTGTGAATTGAGATATTTTTTGTATTTAATATGGAATACAAACACTTTTGTAAATAATGCACTGTATTATAAGTGAATTTTGTAAACTATTATCAGTGTAAATTGTGAATATTATCAATTGTGAATAAAAATGCTTGTAAATTGTGAATATTGTAAATTGTGAATATTATCAATTGTGAATAAAAATGTTTATAAATTGTGAATATTATAAATTGTGAAAAACACTACCTATTAAAAAGACAACGTTTTTTAAGTAACAATACACAACACGATTTTTGCGTTGTCTTTGTGCCAAACCACAACGCTTTTTCCGCGTTGTCTTTGATACTCGACTTTTAACAACAGCGTCAATAACAACGCTTTTTAAAAACTAATAGACAACGCGAAAAAAACGTTGTCTTTGCTCCAAACCACAACGCGGAAAAAGCGTTGTCGTAGATATACTTTCTACAACGGCTTCATCAACATCGCTTTTTAAGCATTAACGACAACGCGGAAAAAGCGTTGTTGTTTAACTTTTTTCTTGTAGTGAGAATCTCAAACAGCAAGCAAACTAAGAGGAAATAATTAGACTGAGGATGATTTGCATGGTGATTTGAGGAACCTTTTACTGAATCAACTGTGCCAAGAAGAGTTACATAGAAAAGGTACTTTTTGTATCTTCTATTTTATTGCAAAATCACAGGCTTATAGAAAAATGATAGTCAATCAGTCATATTTAATTTCTTATACAATCTTTCTCAGACTAAAGGCACAAAAATGGCTATGGAGAAGGAAACTATACCGATCAATGAGGGACATGCAAGCATTGTTGAAGAAAGAAATAATTTACTTCAACAACTGAAGAAAGTTCAAAATGAATTATCTTTAGCACATTGAATCATAGAACAGCAGGTAATCTATGCTAATTTCTGGTGTCAATACTTTCTCAACCATAGTATTTTGACTACAACTTGTGCTTATTTAATGAAATCACTATTTAGTTCTGACTCGTTGGTACTCATCAACCATTTTGGAGAAATTCATTATGATCCTTCTACAATGTCTAGCATGCCACCCGATGTAGCTTTGAGAAGTTGGCACTATGATGTCATACCAATTGAAATTCACAAAATAAAAGAAATTCATAGGAGTTTGAAAGGTAGATTCCCTGGTTGAAGATATGGGGAGCTTACAGATCCAAAAATTGACTAGACTTAAATTTTGGAACGTCAGTCAACCAAAGCTTGAAATAGGAAGTTGACTAGAAACAGATTCAGAATTCAGAATCTATATCAGTAAGAACTGATCATTGTGAGTGCTAATTTTGAATGTGGTTGTGGAACAGCAACAACTATGGTTCAATGATTTGAAGTCTCAGTGATTGATGAGGCCCCTTGGAACCAAGCTAAAGTGTCCAAAAGGAGGGAATAAAGAACACCAATGGCATAGCTAAAGATAACACAAATGGATGATCAGTATTGAGTGCTAGGGAAACTACAACCATTAACTAATCTGATTTTTTTTTACTATCGTTCCTTCCAAAATTAATTGTTGTTGTTAGTTTCCAACCTTTACCAAATCACTTATAGTTTCATCTTTTAGCATGAACGTGAACGATAGTGCTTTCACGTTTTATTCATGCAATGCATCCTATCATTATGTTGGATGCTTCATTTCATTCTTTCCATCTATAACAGCAAACAAGATTGAAGGATGAGTCATTAATCAGTTGAGACAAGCTTTTCCTAAGGCTTGGGTTCAATAGCATTTCACCGTGCTGTCACAGTAACAACATTGGTTAAGCACCAAATCAATATGTTTCAATTTGCTAACTGATTTCAACTTCACTAAACTTCCACTAGCTTGTTTATCTTCCTAAATAAGCCTACGTATTCTTAGGTCGAATGAATTAAGATTTTAGAATACATTATAATATGTAATTTACCATCCTGACTAATGATTAAATTTGACTAACACCAAAATGAAATATGTGTATGTTTAGTCGCTAGCATCTATGCCTACTTGAGGTATCCCGTAGGTACTTACACTAAATGTCGAACCACAAATTCCCCAATGTCCTGATCCAAGTGTCAAGAGGTCGCTAAACAAATGAGTGAAACATCTTATCATGACAACTTAAGAAACAACATTCTACTACAGTCTTCAGTAACGCTATACCAAAGAATGACAACAACACAGTACCCTAAAGATATTCAAGTAGAACTTGATATACAATTCGATCTAAATAAGAAAATTATTACTAGAGTTAATTCTTAACCTCCCATAAATGATTGTCGGTTTAGACCCTTGCCTTTCGACTTGTCATCGGTATCGAACAGATATACCATTTAAACTAGGAAATATCTAACCGACTCTATACCAGATAATGAATATCGAAAATTAAGAGAATTCCCAAAGAGATATACCTCCTGTCGCCTGGAGAAGTCCACCGTCGCCAAGTCCCATCACAACCATAACCAGAAAATGACTCCGGAAAATAAATCCGTAAAATACAGATAAACCTCGTAAAACAAAACAACTTCGTCAACCCTCAAGAAAAAGATTCCGCAAAATAAACAAATCTGTAATATACAAATTGACCTCGTAAAACAACTCCGTAAACTCACAGACACCAAAACATCGCAAAACCTCGCTCTGATACCAAAAATTGTCACGCCCCCAGAGGTATATGCTTCCTCGAAAATAGGGCAGCATCTCTGTCACGCCCCGAGACCCCCAGGAGCCGCTGATCCAATAGAAAATCGGACAGCACCTCCCCTGTCCGGCGGACAATTCACACATACACATATCACATAAAACACAACCACGCAGTTAAAATGGCCCCAGGCCACAAACCATTCTCCGCAGAATGCCATACTAGGACAGGCGCAGATACCAACCGCCGTTTCAGCTCCTGAAAGCTGGTTTCGCAGGCTTCAGTCCATACAAACTTCACGCCTTTCCTGGTCAGGCGTGTAAGGGCTGATGAAATGTTGGAGAAGTCTCAACCAAGCATCGGTCATAGCCCACAAAACTCAGGTAACTGCGCAAATTGGAACGATCACCCAATTCACTTCAAACCCTCCCTGAGTCCTAAGTAAATCCGTTCCCATTCCAAACCATAAATGGGAATCGTCTAATATAGCCCAGCGGGTCTCTAAGGTTCAATCTTCATCTACTGACATAGCAAATACCTAACCATAACCTCCGCGATATCTTCCCCATATCGGTCCACCAACGAAAATGCCTCAAGTCTCTGTATCTTCGGTATTACCTGCAAAATAACACAAACCAAGGACGGTGAACCTCACTTGCCTCATAAATGAGGCAATCAAGGAAGTTCCTCCGTAAATAGGTCAGAAAATTTTCAAACAATAGAAAACACTAGAGCACTCCTTCGGACATGCATCCAAACATTCTCGAACTACGGAATCGTCCGAGAGCTAAGGCTACCACTGCCATCAATACGGCCCAGTGGCAATAGGGAAACCCTAACGTCCACGTGCTAAAACCTCTAGCCCTGAAACGAGGAGACGCTGTAACCTAATCGTCTCTAATGCCAATGAACCACCACATGGACTGGATTGGAGGTCAACTCGTAACCACTCTCACTTGACAACCAACGGTCTACCCCTCGAAGACCGTCTTCTATAACATCAACCAGTTACAGTCAAATTTTACCGGTGTCACGCTGTTAACACCATTCCACCGCATCCCAGCGAATCATGCTTCTCGATGTGCTATTGAGAATATCTAACACATACGACCTGTCTATGAGGCATGAAACCTCATAGATTAGAATAGGGTAAGACGAGTCGACTAAATGTCTTCTCGTAACCCAATATTTCTCCGATTCTCCCCTCAAGGTTCAAAAATTTCAAAGTTCCAACTTCATAACATAGAGACACGCTATGTCTCGAGAGTATCTCTTCATAATCACGAAGTGATTCTTCGTTCCTTGACAGTTTCCTCAACATCTTCCACCCAAAGACGGTCTAACCTCTAAGTGATTCGCCTCAGCGCAAATCATAAGTATGTAGGTACGTCCTTGGTTCACCAACCCAAGTACAAACAATAACCCGTAAGTGGCAAGCAACTAGCTCCACACCATTTCCGAATTGGTACAAGTCACATCTGACTGTATTTTTTTTTTTTGGTTATCTAACCCAGCATAAAGAATCTGAGGTTAAAAATCCCACGGAAATAGGATATCTCTATCCTCTATCAACCGAGATAATAAACAACAAATATCCTCTTTGCTGTATCACAGCAAACCATGTCTCCAGATATGTCATCTAGGATATCTATCAATAGCCCCCACGGGCTGGATCAGCTGGTTAAGACACTCGCACTTGAAATGGAGGGCGTGGGTTCGAGGGTCGACAGTATGAACGAGGGGTGAAACCTCGGCTGCTGTTTAAAAAAATCTCTCGCGCCTGGGTGTCTTGGCCTGCCCAGCATTCACCGTGATTTACCCCCTCTGGACACTTGTGGGGCAGAGACCAGGGGGCCGCTGGGTTGGCGGTTCCAACCTTTGAAATAGGATATCTATCAATAACTGAAGTTGCATGAGCTAAACTGAGTTGATCTCATAGCTGATAAAGTCAACTAAGACCTACAACCAATAATAGGTTGTCGTCTGATTCGAGCCAAGTCCCCAACTTATCAGTCGGCACTATCGGAGAATTAACATTCTCCGCTATACAATTAAAACCACCATATCTAACACTGTATTATACAATAGATACAAAAGAGGTAAACAAAACACATCATATACCTCGTGTAGCCTGGAGAAGTCCCGTAGTCGCCATGTCCCAATCACGTCCATCGAGAAAACGACTCCGACACAAAATCCGAAAAATACCCACAAGACCACAAGGTATCTCGAGAACTTGGCTCTGATACCAAATAAATTGTCACGCCCCGAACCCCCCAGGAGCCGCTGATCCAATAGAAAATCGGACAGCACCTCCCCTGTCCGGCGGACAATTCACACATACACATATCACATAAAACACAACCACGCAGTTAAAATGGCCTCAGGCCTCAAATTAAGACAGAATATAATATAAAACCGGGTAAACCATACCTGACTGTGGACCGGTCCGACTTACGACAAACACAAAGCATAAAGGTCTAACAAACGTACAACTATACTGCCGTATAGTATGACCAAATCCAACACAAAAGCAACAGCGGAAGAAAATAATAGAAAATACTAGCGACACACTAGACGATAAATCCCGAAGACATCTCGACAAGTACGCGACCTGGGACAGGCTGTCGGGCACGCTCCAGTCAATCATCCTGAAATAAAAACAAGGAGCTAACGGTATGAGAAATAAAACTCAGCGAATATCTCATCATATATATACAAGATATTCTAAGATAGCAACAGGGTCTACCGAAATAACACGTGCATAGGCAGGAATAAGAACAACTGCAAGAGCATAATAATAATAACTACCATACCAAAGTAGCAGAGTCGCCAAGACCAGACATAAGGATCTCCTGTAAGTGCATGTCAAACATATACAACATCAAGTATAAACAAGCACAAGTAAGGCAAAATAAACGAACACACAAAGTGCAATGACATGGTT